>CM068323.1:7538263-7615763 GCA_034766995.1 Acanthacorydalis orientalis | reverse complement strand
CATTATTGGTTGCAATATTATTTTAAATCATATTTTATCAATAGTTAGAACAACATTTTCTTCAAGATAATTCAAATCAGTTTAGTTTACGATTTCATGTTTATTTATCAATGGAATATATAAGTAGATTTTTCATGTTGAACTTACTCTGGTCACTAATGATCGCGGGTATCGACGCGCTTTAAAATATTAAATATCATCAACATCTAACGTACGAGGGCCGTTTGATAAGTATGATAAAAAACTTAACTCTTCCACCCCGGTGTTTTTTTAAAACTCTCCGTACCGGTGCAGTAAACTCAGTTAAACTCATGAACATTGCTATTTATTAAGGAATAGAACGATTTTTAATTAGTTGAATATTAAAGTCAATCCTTACACTAGTCATTAGTATCAATATAAAATGTGTATGACCAAAAAAATAAAGAAATATAGTTAAAAATATCATGACAGATTTTTACAAATAAAAACATCCTGTCAGCTGAGTACTGTATCGGAACGGGACAGTTAAATACCGAGAAAAATTGTATTTCTCGACATAGCCCCATTAAGGGCTATACACTTGGCGCAACGGGTTTCCAATTTTTTCATCCTGTCGGAAAAGTAGCACACGGTATGCTAATAAACGCTCCAAAAACTGAAGCAATCTGAATGGAAAGTTATGGCTCATCCACCGTATTCCTCTGACCTGTTATCATCGGATTATCATCCACTTCGAAGTCTCCAAAATCAATGAAAATCGGGTCAGTACAGAGAGTGATGTCCGAAGGGAGCTCGGCTCTTTATTTAATACAAAGCCCAAAAAGTGTTATCGTTATGGTGTTGACAGTTTAAGATTAATATGGACAGAAGTTGTAAATAATGATGAAAAATTGGCTTCAGATCAAAATTAAAAGGTCATTTTTTTCGCTGTTTCAAAACTTATTTAAAAAAAAAACGTATTACTTAAGAGTGGAATGATCCAATGTAAACATAGAACCTGTCGGAGATCTACTCACTATTAAAAGTAAATGTATTTAATTGTACATATTATAGGCTAAAATTAAGATTATTCTGTATTAATGAATTACTGTTATCAGGTTATTAAAAAAAAAAAACGTTAACAAAATATGTAATCATGGTAATACAAAATGGATATATGGGACACATGCCTGAATAAATAGTGTATATATATATATATATATATATATATATATATATCGATGTTTGTAAGTAGATATTTAAAAACAACACCCAGTAACAGATTTTCTGCTTTCGGTAGGGGTTTTCTTTATATTGTATAACTGTTTCTAAACTTTCTGTTTTATGTATAATAAACAAAAATAAAAAGAAAACATTAACAAAATATGTAACCATGGTAATACAAAATGGATATATGAGGCACATGCCTGAATAAATAGTATATATATATATATATATATATATATATATATATATATATATATATATAAATTTTTATAAGTAGATATTTAAAAACAACAGCCAGTAATAGATTTTCTATTTTCGATAGGTTTTCTTTACATTGTAGAACATTTTCTAAATTTTCTGTTTAAATGTATAATACAGACAAAAACAAAAAAAAAACAAAATAAAACAGAATTCTACTTGAATACAGTCACACTAATATAACAGTAAAAAATTATAGTTTTATGTTTTCAATACTTGATGTATCACCAATGTTAAATAAACAATTAATGGACATGCTGTTTAAACAAGACAAATGAATCTGTCGTTTAGATAAAGAGGAACATCAACTTCTCGAGAAACAATTAAAAGGAATATCCACTGTTTGTCGGATGTGTATGTATTGATATTATTGCGTATAGTTTTAACGACTTCTGCGAATTTGACATACGTGTTTCCGTGTTCGAACTAATTCGTTTTAAATATATGTCAACAAAAAAGTTCTATAAATATTCGCGCACGGATCGTAAAAAGTCCGACGTGCCTTATGTAGAATTGAATGAGCCGGTGCCGCCGCGGTACGCATGCGCACTTGATTTCGTAAACGTGCGCAGTATGAAAATATAATCGGCTCGTTCTGCATCGACGCAACACAATGCGTTGTGTTGTAGACGACCGGGGTTGTTCCGCAGCCAGTCGATTCTTTTTGAATTTTAATTACGAATTATTTAAATACAACGTGATATATTATGCTGGGTGCGTCATTCGCCTATCGGATCAATGGTGGCTCTGGTAGCGGTTTGACAATATCAAACGTGTACGTGTGTGTGTGTGTATGCATGTTATCTGTCTGTCTCACTGTGTGTGTATAAACACGTTTCTGCGTATTCGGCGACTCCCAATGCACAGGGCGACAGATGCATGCGAGACTGCATTGATCTCCTCATCTACTAGTCAAATATTCCTTTCATTATTCACACCACTGTACACGTTTTGAAAAAGTCGATAGAGTTCATTGAACGATAATGAATATACTGAAATCGTCGTGCTCGAAAGACATTTTCAAAAGAATGGCTTTAAAAAAGAATAAATAGCACCTTATTTACTCGATAAGTCCGCAATCTCCTTAATAAAAAAAAAGTATCTAAATGTTAATAGCCATTTGAATATATACAGTTACTCACAGAATTGAGCGTAGACTATTTGGGAAAGAAAGACATTTATTCTCAAATATCTAAGATTGTATTCAATTTTTGTATTAATTTGTTTGCAAATAACAGTGTATATTTATTTGAATTTAACCATAGCTGAAGTTATTCAAGAGTTTTGTAAAAAGAGAAGAAAATTTGTTTTATTCTTTTAATAATTTTTTATAATCGCCAAATTAATTTTATTGAATTCACATTCAACATTTTTCATTCGTTCAATTCGAGCCCTACCAGAAGGTTAAATCCTGAGTGCGCCACTGACAACAGTTAAGCATTTGGGTGACTAGGTAATGCTATGGGGCTGTATGACGGGCGCTAGTATTTAAACTTGGAATATATTGATACTATTATGGGTAAAATTAAATATCTTTCCATTTTGAAAAATAATTTTAAGTTATTTGTCCAGAAATTAAAAATACCGCCAGTATATTACTTCCGACAAGACAATGACCTAACACACCTCGTTTGTAGTTCGAGGGTGGTTGCTGTACAGTATTCGAAAAATGTTAAAAACTCCACTGCAATCTCCAGATGTTAATCCCAGTGAGAATTTTAGTGGGCTAAACTAAAATATCAAGTAACAAGGATCTAACTGATCCGATGACATTGAATACAGTTTTACCACAACAAACATTGCAAAATATACCATCTAGTATAACTGAGAAGTAGTCAAATCCATTCCACGATGTCTTTAAGTCGCTGTGTAAATGGATACACAACTAACTATTAAAAAAAATCTCTTAATTATTGTTCAATTTCGATAATCATTGTACTGAGTTTGTACGGTCAATTCTGTGTGCCATCATTTGATACTTTTCCAAGTTTTTTTCTTCTAATTAACAGAGAATGCATGCTAAATTTGTGTTTATTTTTTATGAAAATATCACGAAGGCTAGTTGTTGATTTGAAATAAAAAAGAGAGTGTACGATAAAATTATTATTCTTAAATAGATTCCAATAAATGTATTTTTTTTAGCGGTGTACGCTCAGTTCTGTGAGCGACTGTAAATATATCCACACCTATATTGTCAACAGTCGGAAAGAACGAAACCGTTTTTCTTTTGATATTTTAAAGTTCTAATAAAAAAAGTACTGAATGCGACCATGTAACATATGACAAATTCTTTTGTATATATTTGAGCAATCGCGGAAAATTCTTTTTTAAGTAATGAAATCATGAAATGCATTTCTCCATAAAATGTGATGCGATAGAATAAAAATAGATTCGTTATTGTTTCATACGCGACTAGATTTTACCATTGAAAATCATTAGAAAACATTTTCAAATCACTGGCGCTATAATTTGATTAATGCTTTTAAACTGGCTCAATTAGAGATGAAATAACATTATTTGCAAATTAAAAAAAAGATTATACTTTAAAGAAATAAAACTGAACATTTTGTATTAATGAACAATTGTAAAACAGTTATTCCGGTTAATTTTTATTATGGCAAATATCGGAACGAGCTGCATGTAAATGCAGATTACATTTTTCACATAAATGAATTGTTTCGCTCTTGTGGCGACGGCACCTTCTTCTCTTTATTTTGACGATGTCCTTTTATGAAATTATCGAATTATCGCGGGGTACGTCTTTTAAAACATTTATTTTAGATGGTCTTCCTATATGTATATTTCTTGACGGCTCTGTCTGTCGTTTTGTGGAGTCAGTGGCGTTTGTAGATTCTAATAAACTTCTGACCATATGTAATCGAAATTCTAATTGTATCATACTGTCACTACTATACACAATTTTATAAAATTTCCATGAATTTACTAATGAATTATCCACTAAACTAGTAAATATTTGCATATATATATATATATATATATATATATGTATATATATGTATATATGTATGTATGTATGTATGTATAATTTTTAAATATAGCAGTACGGTTTAAGCACCATCTTTGTTGAAATTGACACGATCATAAACAAGAGTCGAGGTCGCGGCAATAAACAACTTCAGCGGCAACTAGTCGTACCTCTTCTGTAGCCTTTTATCAAGTTGTCGGTCAGTTAGCTCAGCTCTAGCAAGCTTAAATCTCCATATAGGTAGTCGTTCTTGTTGACTTGCTTGTAGCTGCAGCGACTGCTGGGATATAATATTACGGGAAGGTTATGATGACTGGACATGTATATTTCTCACAGGCCCGTGTTTTCTCACCGCCGCCGCGTATAATTTGGTGAACTTCGCTCGAGGCACGTTCTGCCTACCTACTTTTTAGATTTACCATCGCGATGGCCGAGTGTGTGTAGTCGGTTGTTCCATCATCATAACGACATTAACGTCGCCATCGATACGTCTGGAATTTTTGTTGTTGTTGTTTTTATCTCATTTTATAATGTTTTCTTTTTGATGTTCTTTCGCTGTCGTGTGGTCGAAAGGTCGAAAAGGATACGAACAGAATATGTACTTTGTTATAATGTTAGAGTGTATGTTTAAACATTAATAAGTAGAAAAAACTCGATTGTTATAAATCACAGAATACACTATAATTAATATATACATCAAATAATATGTAAAATAATTATATAGATAAGCCTACCATGTGAAAGTACACACTTTCCTGTAAAACGTGTAAACAAATGTAATATATTATAGATTTTTAAAGCTTTATTTTCTTAAAACGTTACCCTCATCTGTAAAAACTAGTATAAGTTCTTGTGATGTAATTGTTTTCGACTCTATTCCACTCATTTTCAACTAAAACAATTAATTTGTTATTTAAAATTGAAATTTAATATTTAAAATTTAAAAAAATATAGTGTTAAAAGGTATGAAGTTGCAAATGTAAACAGGAAATCGTCCCAAAATAGCCTTTTGAAATATGACTGAAAGATGAAAACCGATTATAGGCTTTAAAAATGAAAAACGCACAACAGACAGGATAAAAAATAAATAAAACACACGAGAATGTCCAACAAATCAAACTTTTGTTTATCTTTTCGAACTTTACAAGTGCAGTCTGATCTTATAATTTTTACTATCAGTCACTTTTCTTATGGATACTTTAAAGTTTTCAGTTCATCATGTTTTACTTCATAATTCTTGTTCGTTGACAATTCGAGAAATTACAGAATCTTTGATCCTTCAGTAATTAACCAGGCTCGTCTGACAGCCTGACTGCTTGTATTGTAAAGTAAAAAATAAGTTTTTATGGAACCTTGTGAGTTCAAAACGGGCGGTAAAGTAGCAGAAACTGCTCGTAAACTAAACGGTACTTTTGGTGTGGGCGCTGTTAAGGAACGTACGGTTCAGTGGTGGTTCCAAAAATGTACTAGGAACAAGAGCTTTGAAGAAGAAAGTCGAGGGAGTCGTTCTTCAGTTTATAACGACCAACTGAAGACGTTAATTGAATCAGAACTACGCGCAATAATTCGAGAGCTTGCACAAAAGATAGCCGTCTGTCATCTAACAGTTCTGGACCACTTAAAATAGCTAGGAAAATCAAAAAAGAGAAAATGTATATGAATTTGAAGGTCGTAAACCGCAATTATTTTTCTGTCAACCTAATAGATCAATGAAAGTAGTATTTTGAACTGACTAACTCACTCTCTAGATCATTAAACGATCTCCAAGAGAGAGAATGAAAATACACAATCGATATGTTTGAGAAACTATCAGGTCGAGTGCGTAATGAATGATTGAGCAAGAAAAGATCAAAATGGAGAAAACAAATCAATACAAACAAATTGTATCTTTGAACCGTGTTCAAACAACACCCTCATCCAACAATTCTGGCCCACTTAAAACAGCTAGGAAAATCAAAAAATAAAAACTAAAATGTATATGAATTTGAAAGTTTTAAACCGTAATTATTTTTCTACCAACCTAATAAATTGTATGAAAGTGGAGTGTATTGCTTTTACTACAAGCTTTGACATTTCTCTTGATACAAAATTAGGAATCATAAAAATTAAATAACGATTTCAATACGAGTGTGTTTAAAATTAAATTCTAGCTGTCGAGGTTAATTTCATCAAATGCACTTTTAATGAAGAAACAACCGTTCGGGTCTATTTATCAACTAGTATGTATGTAGCCCGTTAAAATTGACGGGAAAATCGAAAGAAACAGGAAAAAATGTCGATTGATTTTTACAATATAATATATTTAAACTATTGGGCTTCGCCCCCTGCTCGCTCCGCTCGTTCACTTTTCAATTATAAGCCTGTACATGCAACCGAATGAAACAATAAACATTTTTTTAAAACTCATTATGTCTACATAATTATTATCAGATATTCAGCAACGTAATCGTTCTATATATATATATATATATATATATATATATATATATATATATATATATATATATATATATATATATATATAGAACGACGTATAAATAAATAAATAAATCGACGTTATTGTAATTTTTTGTGGATTATTTTATATACATATATATATATATATATATATATATATATATATAGAGAGAGAGAGAGAGAGAGAGAACAGTACCTAAGAACAAATCTTAATAAATTAAATTTGAAATTTATGAGCTGACAAAGCAAACATTTCGTACCATAGACTTTGTTCTGCAGACAAAGTGACGAGAAATGTGGGTTTTTATTATATGTATGTATGTATGTGTATATATATATATATATATATATATATATATATATATGTATGTATGTATATGTATGTATATATATATATGTATACGAGATCAGACAATTAAGTAATGCGACCGATTTTTTTTCTCGGCCTGTGGTAACACTGCGAACCTGTAACTCCGCCACCGTAATAGCAGATCCCTACTCTCTCGATTGAGACCTTGACCACCCTCGTACGATCATTTCTTCGCCAGCTGTTTAGTGTTTTGTAACAACGCGCGAGTAGTGCATGTCACGAAAATGAGAGAGATGAGAAAAAGCCCACCGAATGAACATCGCTCAAGATTGTCTCGAGCAGGTTGAAAGTGATCCTACTCTTCTCGATCGAGTTATTACTGGTGATGAAAGTTGGTTCTCTCAATATGACCCCGAAACTAAACGACAAAGCCAACAGTGGCTGTCCCCTGGAGCACCAAGGCCAAAGAAGGCGAGAATGAGCAAGTCCAAAGTGGAAAACCATGTTGATTTGCTTCTTCGACAGCAAAGGGGTGGTTCACAAAGAGTTCGTACCACCTGGACAAACCGTAAATCAAGTATTCTACCGCAATGTGCTCGAAAAATTACGAAAAAGGGTGCTCAGAGTGCGTCCAGAGATCGCGAAGACTTGGGTTCTGCATCACGACAATGCTCCCTGTCACAGTGCGTTCAGTGTCTCTCAGTTTTTGGCGTCTAAAGGCATCGCAACGTTACCACAACCGCCCTATTCACCGGACATGTCACCCTGCGACTTTTTCCTATTCCCCCATATGAAAAAATTCGTCAAAGGTCGACATTTTGACTCCGTTGAAGATATCCAAGAATCTGTGACGAGGGTACTCGGAGAGGTCCCACAAGAAGTGTTCCAGAATTGTTACGAAAACTGGAAAACTCGCTGGAATAAGTGAATAGATGCGGGAGGGGACTACTTTGAAGGGGATCGCAGCGATGTACCTTAATTTTTAAATATACTCGATATTTGAATTTTGTCGCATTACTTAATTGTCTGACCTCGTATATTACTGTGCCATTTTATTATTTAAAGTAAGCATTATTACTATTTTAATTGTAAAACTAAGTATTATAAAAATAAGCATATGTAAAATAATACCAACAACCTTTGTAATAGGTCATGTATCTCGAATACAAATAAATGCATTCATTTATATATATATATATATATATATATATATATATATATATATATATATAAATAAAATATTACATATTTGAGACCATCAATAACTGTTTTTGAATACATTAATAGTGGTATACTACGACATAGTTTGAGATTCGCTGACTTAAACTAATTGGACGTTGATTGTTTCTATTTCTTTAACTCGTTATTTAAATATAGTAATGTCCACTCCTTTTTTAGTTTTTCAGCCCATCGTCGAAAGATTCAAGTGTAATATTAGAAAAATAGGTAATAACTTCGAACGTATTAATTTAATTATATTTATTTGTATGCGTGGCAATACAAGGACGAATAAAAAGAATGCCGTGCGAATTTATTATTGAACGCGTTGGCCATGATTTAAAAAAAACAAATGACTGCTTCATCAACTGACAGATTAAAAAAGATAATACAATCCGCCAAACGAAAATGTATTAAAGTAATTGCAATAATACGTAATTATATATGTGTATCACAGGTATACGTACGACCAATTGTACACCTGTACATCACTTTAAATCGTATGTTCTGTGGCGTCGCTGTTAAGTTACAATAACAACAGCGTCGACAACAGCAAGATATGAGCACACAGCATAGGTTGGAGCTCGTACGCTCGCTACTACACCGCTTGCTTCATCTCGAATCATTCCATTTAAATTTAAAGGCGATGTGCCTGTTCGGTTCGGTCGCACGCTCGCTCTGTTCGTACGTCGGCTTTAATGATAACGACTGCTGCGGCGCCTGGCGTCCCCTCGCTCCGCTGGCTAATAGGCGTCCATGTGTGCTTGTGTGTGTGTGTGTGTATGCTTAGATGAATACGTGTGTGAGAGCAAATGTGTGTATGTGATTCGGGCGTCGGGCCAATCGTAGATGCGGCGTCGAGTGCTACCCGTTATGTACCCTATATGCATTTGGTTCATCGGACAATCATTCCGTGTAACGTAACAGCTTCAATCCGAGATGGGAACGAATATCCACGTATGTATGTATTATTGATTCAATTTAGTTTATAATGATTCACAGTTTTAATAGTATTTTCTTTCTACACGATACACTATTTTGAAAATGCTCATTTAGAAGATAATCACTTGATCTTTATATTAACACCAGAACTACCGACACCTACTTCTATCGGATGTGTCAAAATGATTTGTTTTTGAAAATAACAAGTCATTTAAATAAAACATGTCACTCTATGAATTTTTATACATTTTTCTGTTTTATTTAACGAAAATTGAAAACAAAAACTTAATAATGATTTTTAAAACAATCACGCAGACATTTTTATAGGTTAAAATCATTTTAGCAGTGCATTTAGCGCAGACACGTTTATTACATGTACCACAAATATTATTTGTTTTATCATTTGTACAATATACAATTTGACTTCGTTTACGTTTCATCGAAATGTGTATCTGATTTTTTGATGGTTCTGATTCCGTTGAGGATCGTCCAGTTAGATCTTTATAATCACTTGCAAGTTCTTCAGTTAACTGAAATAATAAATCTTTTCTTAACATATTCTCCTCTGTCGTTTCGTTGTATGCTATCCAGACATTTATTCCGGCAGGATCTAAGATATTGTAGAATATTTGTAAAGGCCAGCTTCGGGGTCCAGCTTTCACAGTATATTTTCTAATCATTTGGTCTGTCATATCTACGCGTTTTTACAAAATACCACAGTTTCAGGCAAACGTTAACCATCTTTTTCAATTTTGACCGATTTATGATTTGAATTCAATAACAATACTCTTTTATTTGGTATACTTTCATATGTAGTAAGTGTACAATTTTCTGATTTATAAAGAATTGTCGACAAGCGAGGCATATTGTCCTTTAGGCTTGCAGGTTTAGGTAATTCTGTCTTATTTTGTCTAATGTTTCGACTTAAATTAGTTCTATTAGTTATTAATTTTGTTCCTAGTGATAAACTTGTGAAGAAATTATCTGTTGTTACTGTTCTCCTGTATCCAGTATATGGCTCCATAAGTTTTAGGGCGACAAATCCACCTAAAGGTACTGATGATTTCACTATATCTTTTTTCAAGTAGAGGAATTCATTTACAACATATTAGTAACAAGTCATTTAAGAAAATACATGGCGTTTTATATATGTTTCTGTTTTATTTAACGAAAATTGAACATAAACTTAATAATGATTTTTAAAATAATAACCCAGACATTTTTTATAGGTTAAAATCATTTTAGCAGTGCATTACCTTTAATTTAACCTTTATTACCTTTTTAAATCTGACGCCAGCCAGAATTGTATGCCAAACTTATCCGGTTTATTTAGCATGTACTGCTTAAACCGACATCTGGCATTAGCCGGAAATAATTGTTCACCAACTGTAATGACAGCTCCTGTTTTGTAACACATTTGGCCGTTTTCAACGAATTTCTTCCACACTTATAAAATTAAAAATTTACCTTCGTGCCGTGAGTGATCGAAATGTCATCCCGGTATGTGTAGGTATACTACATATAAATTTTATAGAAAAAAAAACTACTTTACAGAATTAATCATTTAGATATTTCAATAAAAGTCGGAAACATTTTGAGAAAATAAGATTCACTGAAAATTAGAAATGATTGTAATAAATGACAAAACAGGTCGTTTTGACACTCTTGGTAGATCTAGTGTCAATCGTATTTTTCTATACATTATTATTTTTTTATACATAGGTAATTATTTCACACATACATACATACATATGTATGTTTTGGTAGAAAGTGTAAATATAATATGTAAAAAGTAAAACGCTCCGGCTTAATAGTTAAAGCGTGGAGATGAATAAATGGATGGGAATTAAGAGAATATTAAATATAATAATAAAAATACACTGGGTAAGGATACATTTGTTCGGTAGTAGAAAAACTAATTCATGTAACGAGCATGCTTCGATTCAGTTCTCTTGTTGAATACATGTACAGAGGAAGGAAGTGGTTCGAGGAGGCGAGGTTATAGTTTATTCCAGACTCTCACTCTCTTGTTTAAAATTGAATATTTGCTCGTAACTTTTCTGCAATTTTCTTATAATTTAATTTTATATTTTGATCTGAACACGTGAAATAGGGGATACATTCCACACTTCTAATTCGTCATCTACTAAACGATTGAACGGCGGTGTCGCACATTTTAACACAAAGCGATCGTCGTGTGAGACTTAAAATTTGCATGGATTTGTCGGAGGATATCCCCACAATTCTTGCTAATGATCTTAGCTGTCGAAGTGCTTCAAAACTCTCTCTCTACAATTTTGGGACGACGACCATGATGCCGTTAATCGCATGTTGAGTTTCGCAAAGGAGATTGAACCTTTTAATATGATTTAGTGTTCCAATCTTGATATTTTAACATGTTGTGTCGCCGTACATGTGAAGCGCTCAGGTTTGTTTTAAGGGGACCCGGTGGTCTAGCGGCCTAAAATTTAAGCTATTTTAAAATTTTTTTTCTATATGAGGGTAATGAATAATGCTTTCAAATTTTTTACACTTATTTTATTACTAATAAACTACACAAAAATGAAAATAAAGACAAAAAAAAAATTTTTTTAAATTAGAAAAATGATGCTGAAGTCTCCCTCTCTAAAAAAAATGGAATTGCGTGGTGAATGATGATTTATCTCTCCCTCTGATCTGAAATAGAACAATTGACGAATTTTTAATTAGTATAAGTATAGCTATCGCAGGAAGGCGAATAAAAAAAAATTGACAAAATGGCGCGTAGTCAAAAGTACAAGTTTGAAAACGACCAGTATTTTTGAATGTTTGTTAATAAAAAAAATATAAATATTTTACGGAAACTATTAGTTTTCATTCCAGCGAGAGCTAGAACTATTCAGAATAACATATTAAAATTTCAGACAAATCGGTCAAGTAGTTTTTTTTTCTGGCCCCCGCAAGACGAAAAAAAGTAGTTTCGAGATAAACGCGTTTAAAGTTTCAAGCAAGTATATTCTCACCTACCTACCTGACCTTCTAATGGGCTGTAGATCCTGAAATACTCTGAATTTCGTCATCAAATTTTAACAGTATATTTTTAAGATACTATACTTTCGAAAAAAAAAATCGATTTTTCGAAAATTCTAGACCACCGGGTCCCCTTAATGTGTTCTCACGAAAACATCTGTGGATTCTAATATTAGGTCACGGTATTTTAAATGTTTTATTGTTTTCAAGAGTGTCATCTATTTTTATCCTATTCATATGTGTTGTCCCATCAAGGTTAGGTACTTTATCAGTCCAGTTTTCCTTTATATGTGTTGCTTATCTGTCTCTGAAACTAATATTATTGTTTTTTAAATGGAGCTTTTTTTTATAACGTTTGATATTTGTACATTTAGCGGTCGAATGTAGGGGCGATTCGAACGCGAGCGCACAAACGGGATATGTTTTGAACTGTATTTGTGCTCGGGCGATAATGAACTGTCGAAGCGCCCTAAAACTCTAAATAACTAGTTGATCAAATGCTTGAATAAAATTGATTTGTAACATTTTAATCAGAAAACAAACATTTTCGTATTTCCAAAAAAGTTCTTCTGTCCAATAAACATTGACACGAATCTTGAACGTTATAGTATGTGAGATTTTCTCTAATCGTTATTATCTTCTCACATCGTCTTTGTTAAAAAGCATATACGTAGTCTGGAGAGATATAACGAGGAGCTTGATGATTCTTCCAGTATGCTCAATCGAGATCCAGATATTTTTTCAGTTCATATTCTTTTATAATACTAGCGAGCTTTGTCCCCTGCTCGTTTCGCTCGTCGACCTCCGGGCTCGTTGCGCTCGCCCACTTGCCAATTATGAGCATGTCATGTAATCGAATAAACAATAAACATATTTGGGTATCATAGAAGCTTCTTCCGAAACAAATAAGTCGACGTCATGGATTTTTTTTTATTTTTTGTAGATAATTTTGATTTTATATACTTGGAGGCTGTGCCCCCTAGTCGCTACGCTCGCTGACCCCGGGGGCTCTGCCCCTGCTCGCTTCCCTGACCCGGTCATATCGCATATATTAGTTCAATATAATATATATATATATATATATGTATGTTAGTATGTCTATAAAATCACTCTCACAATTGATTGCGCCGTTTGTTTTATAAAGTCATACATTTCATTGGAGTTTTTGCCGGTTTTTAGAAACTTTTTCTCCGGTATTCCAACTCTTAAGCGTAGCTAAATCTCTGTACCTAATTCTTATCTTCCTTTCAAAACCGGCTTAAAAGCCAAGGCTTAGACCCCGGATCTAATATCCGTACTGCATCAGTGTACAAATTCACCATATCGATATTTTAAATCAATAAAATTTATTTTGATTTTTAATTTTGATTGCAGTTGTTATGATTATATTTTTCGTGTAACTTCGAGTGTCGTCATTAATAATAATTTAATACAAAATCTTTACACTTGTTTCGTTTAATTTTTTCTATATTTTTTTTACGGAATTTCTCTCTCTCTCTCTCTCTCTATATATATAGAGAGAGAGAGAGGGTGTGTGTGTGAGAGAGAAGAGAGGTAAACATATTTGGGTACCATAGAAACCTCGTTCCAAATAAGTAAGTCTGCGTCATGGAATTTTTATTTTTAGTGAATAATTTTGATTTTATGTATAGGGAGAGATATTAACATTGTCTGAAATTTTCAGCGTTTTATGTGATGTACTTTTAACGTTTGACACCGACATTTTTTGTTCGAATTAAGGGGGCAAATTGAGAACCCGAGAGTAGGTTGTACAGACGGGGTGTGATTTTATTTGTGTATTCGTGTCATGTACTAATTATTTTAGTTATCGACGCGTCCTCAAACCTCACATAATCATCTTCTTTTAAATATGGTAGTTCGAAAACTGATTTTTAAAATTAATTATAAACTACTTTAATTCTTTATTATTTCTCTTTCTTGCACTCTATGCTTGTTGTCTCTTAACTAAAGCACCAATGATTCGTAATGAAACAACTTAATTTGTTGTTTATTAGTTAAAAAAAATGAATCATTGAATCTACAAAGCGGTGAGTCGTTCTGTTTATAGGTAAAATATGTACCATTGTCCGTAAAGAAACCTGAACAATTTATGATACTTTTTTTGTTTCAATTCTTCTGTTTATGCATTTTTATTCAAATGACTTCGTATATCTCTATGTGCTCATTAATTATTAAGTTGGTAGGAAAATAATTACGGTTTTTATTTCATGAATTCTAACCTTAATTTTTTTCAATCAGTGTCATTTCGTCGTCTTCTCGTTAATATCATTTGAAAGTGAATTTTTCGGTCTGTATTTTGGTAACATCGACTTTGGTTTTATTATTAATCTTGCTTAAAATTTGTTTATTGAATTTAAAGATGAAAAAGAAGCAAATGAGATCAATTTTTTTTGTATGGGTTCAAAACGGGCGATAAATCATCAGAAATTGCGATGCGAACTAAACGATGCTTTTAGTGTGGGTACTGTTAAGGAACGTACAGTGCGAAGGTTGTTCCGAAAATTTCGCACTGGGGACGTGAGCCTTGTAGATGAAGGTCGCGGGCGTTCTTCATTTCATAACGACCGACTGAAGGCGTTGGTTGAATCAGAACCTCGCACAACAATTCGACAGCTTGCACACAAGTTAGGCGTCAGTCATCCAACAGTTCTGGATCACTTGAAATATAAAATTATTAATAATGTATATGAATTTAAAGGTCATAGACCGCAATTATTTTTCTACCAACCTAATAGATCACACAATCAGTGATACTTTATTAACCATCAACACTATAATAATCGAGTTGTATTTATATTCTTCTACTTTCATTTACTTTTTTATTCATTTACTTTATTTTTTTCTATCTTCATTTACTTTAATAAAATAATTATATAAAAAATTAATATCTGTATTTACACGATAATATATCGGTTTTGTATTAATACATATTTCGATAACCATATCTGTGGATAAACATCTCTTTGATCGGCTTAGTACATTAATGATGAGTATTATACTTTTCTGTACTTTAATTCAACTTGAATTTCGTTCAATTTTATGCCCTTATTTGATGATTAGCCGGTTGTAAATTGTCAGCATTTTCATATCTTTGCATCGCATAAAATAATGTATTTTATATACTATTTTCTATAGAAAAATAAGTCAATTAATTATTCATTTATATGAATGTATACACATGAATGTTAACATGTATACAAGTAAAATGTGTAAAAGTACAATAGGTCAAGTACAAAAGTACAAGTTTTCATTAAGTGCCGTGTATTGTGAATCTCTCTCTCTCTCTCTCTCTCTCTATATATATATATATATATATATATATATATATATATATGTATGTATATATATATATATAAAAGCTTGAAACGCTTAAAATATAAACAACCTTTGTATAAAACATTTATTGAATTGTAGTTGATTTTTTAACAGCATATTCATGCAACGAAACGAATTTGTATGATTAGTGACTCGAGTCTAGATAAATTCTGTTATAAGATAATATTGTAATATATATACACAAATTTACATTCATAGAAAAGAATATAATTTTGATATAATCTGATTTATATATATATAACTGATAATTTTGTTTAGGTTCATAAAATTGTATTCAATGTATTTTCCTACAATGAATATAAATGTAAAATAATTAAAGTGTATAAATAATTTAACATATATTAATGAACTATTTAATTTTTCATATAAGTTGAAATCTGTCTCTCTCTCTCTATATATATATATATATAAAATTTATAGTATGTAATCAATTACTTAGTTCATTAAAAGGTTACATTTGTATATTTTGTACAAAAATAATATCCAATGAAAGACACTCTGTTCTCTGTAAATCCACTACACCAGTGTTGTAAAATTCATATATGAACACGGCCCATCAAATTCAGTTTAAGAAAGTCTGTGGCCCGCAGACAAAAAAGTCACAAAAAAATTTAGTAAGCGCGAAAAGGTCGTTCATTTATATAGGAAAATAACACATTCAATTTTCACATTTATTTTTTCTTTAATGAATTTATAGAAATTAAAAAAAAATACATTACTTTAAGATATTATTATCAAATGTTATATCAAAATTTTAAATTGGTGTAATTAAAAAAAAATAATATTTCTTACTAGACACTTGGCATCTGTTGGCAGAAACTGTTTTATCAGTGTCGGGTGTAATTTTATGTGATAATTATATTTTTACTATAGATTTTTAATGGTCATTTGTCAATCTTGACCTGTGTGATGTCCTGTTAGTCTTTAAAAGAGAAAATAATTGTTCACATAGGTATTTACTACGAATCTTTGATAAGATTCTTGCTGTGAACACACACATTTCAATAAAATGTCTTAATTTGCAACGTTTTAAAAAATGTATTTTATATTTTGTTTGAATTTCATTTTATTATTTTAATAAAATCAACTTCATGCTTTGGGCCGCATTCTAGAGTCTTGAGGGTCGCGTGTTTGATCACACTACACAGATGTGTATTTATATATACGTGTCTCAAAAGATACTACCCATTTCAGTGACATTGGATATATTTTTTTTTTTTGAAAAAAAAAACTATGCTGGCGTATAGATATATGTACTTCTGGTGTAAATTTGTGTGTCTAGACACTGATGGCCGTCTTGTGGAGACTAATGCAAAATTGCATTAATTCTTTGTGGCAGTTGTTTCATAATAAATATATTTTTCATGTCTTAAACCTCTTTTTCTTAATTTCCATTATTTTTCAAAATAGATAGTGACTTTTGAGACATCTATATATATGTATATATATATATATATATATGTATATATATATATATGTATATATATATATATATATATATATGTGTGTGTATATATATATATATATATATATATATATATATATATATATATATATATATATATATGCATGGAGAGAAAGACAAAAAAGAACAATCATTTATTGACAATGTCGGTTCGAAAATGATATAGAATTGAACGTCAATTATGAGTTGAAATTATTTGAAATTTAGTAGAATTTTCTCATTTAATTTTTTACATTTACCGAAAAAAGATGTAAATAAAAGGTGGAAAAATCGATAATTATAAACCACAGGTGTAATTTACTCCAGAGAAATGTAAATGGTGTTGTCATGTTTGTTAATCTGTAATCAGTAAATAAATCCAAAATGACTCCACCAATTTTATGTGATGAATAATTGGAACTGGATTTTGAGTATTGTTTAATCAAAAAGCATGGTGCGATGACTTATTTATTTTCTGAATGTGTTTCTTGTTTCTATTGGTTGGTTGGTTATTGGGATTTTAGGGCACTTCGACAGCTAAGGTCATCAGCGTCCGATTTGTTTCTATTGTGAAACTGTATTTGTTCAGAAGCGTTTTAAAATGAAGAACATTCAGTTTATGTTAGTGCGTTTTTCTTGGCATTAGTTTTAAACATTTTTTTTAATTTATCTCTCCCGTTTTATATTTTTTAAAAACCATTTTTTCTATAGAATAGTACAAGAAGTGTCTTTATTTTGTATAGAAACTGATAATTTGTCAATCATCATCATTATAAAATACTGAATCATCTATAAAATACTGAAAAATGCCAAAATATTGCATTTTGAACCTTTTTCACGGATTCGGTAATGAGTATTTTTCATAATACAGTTTTAATACTGGTTAAATTCTTTTCTATACCTTTTTTTCTAATGTTTTCCGGTCAAAAACGTTCAGTAAATCATTAATCGATAAAGATTTATTGAACATTTTTGACTAGAATTTTTGTTTATGATTTGTGGCATAAAAAAGAATTCATTTTAAGTGTCTTTGTATATAAAATTGACAAAATATTATTAAAAATTTACAGGACACTTAAGTGAAGTGAAAAATTAAATTTGAACTTCAATTATTAAGAAAAAAAAATAGTATATTCATATTATTTATCCTCATTTCAATTAATTCACTCATATTTCATTTTTTGTGTTTTATGTTTCAATACTTTATTTTGAATAAATCCGAAAAGAAAACATTACAGACAAACAATTTCAGATAAAGATGTTCAGCTTATGGTTTTCACAAACGTACAGAATTCGTGTTCATAAATCACGTTTTTACATAAAACGGTAAAACTGAAAGTTCAACGAAATGATCGTTTCGAGAGAATTCCATAATGGCATTGAAACAAGATAATCGTTTTATTTAAACAACAATACATATTTAATTTTGTATTGGAATGAGGTCGAGTATTCACTGTATGACATCAATTCTTCATTTTTTTTCTCGCGTACAGTTCAATAATTTGATAAAATAGCGACACACGTTTTTAGCATTCTTTAATTAAATATGCTTTGCCGTCTGTTTAAACGGAAGTTTAACATTAATTATTATGTGTTCGTTGTGCGTTTTACAATTGGAATTTTTATTAAAATTTGAATGTAACTTTTACATGTTGTCAATATAATTAACATTAAATTGTTTAAGTAACACTTCTTAATTACATATTTTTTAAAATAATCAAAAACACACATAAGAAATATATATGCAGCATACACAAGATGTATAAACAAATGTACATGCATGCTCATATATATATATATATATATATATATATATATATATATATATATATATGTGTGTGTGTGTACACCAGGGGGCTTCGCCATTGGGCTCGCTGCGCTCGCCGACTTGTCAATTATAAACATGTACATTAAACCGAATGAAACAATAAACATATTTTTTAAAACTCATTTATGTCTATATTATCATTCTCGCAGATATATTGCAATGTCCTTATATATATATATATATATATATATATATATATATAAGGACACATATAACACCGACTTTAGTTTTATTATTAATTTTGCTTCAAATTGGGCTATTGATTTAAAGATGGAAAAGAAACAAACAAGGGCATTTTTGTATGAGTTTAAAATGATGCTTTTGGTGTGGGTGTTGTTAAGGCACGTACGGTGCAATGGTGGTCCGAGAAATTTGGGGATGAGTGGGGGTGAGATTTAAAGATGTAGGAGGACATGGGCGTCCTTCTTCAGTCATAACAACCAAATGAAGGAGTTAATTGAATTAGAACCAAACAAAACAATTCGAGCGCTTGCACAAAATTTAGCCGTTAGTTATCCAACAGGTCTGGACTACAAATGAAAAAATGTATATGAATTTGAAAGTCATGAACAGAAATTATTTTCTACCGACTTTAACACAAAGCACTAACATACTTTAAAAATACGTGGCGATGCGAAGTCTAAAAAAAATTGAAGATATAAATTGAACTTGAGACTGTAGTAGTACTAAAATTATTATAAATTATTGTATTAAAGCCATATTATTAAAAAAATGACCATCGGGTATTATAATGTATATAGTACTGATAAACTGTGTATATAGTACTGATTTTTTCATATACTCTTTTTTCTTAACCTTTATGTAAATACTTTCTTTTCCCAAAGGAAACCTTTCTGGAAATTACAGTATTATTGTGATATTTAAAACCGTATTTCGTAACTATAACTATGTAAAGTACATCTTTGAATATTTGTTTTTTTAACAAAATGTATCAATTTAATCTTCAATTTAAAGTTATGTCTTAGTGAAATATTTTTTATCTTAATCTTGCTAATGAAATATATTTGAATGTACATATTACATATATATATATATATATATATATATATATATATATATATATATATATATATATATATATATGGATGTATTGTATGTATGTGTGTGTATGTGTATTAAAATTTTATTACATATGCATGTGTACTTAATTACAAATCGGTAGTAAGTAATTTAACAAGAAAAAAATTAATGGATAATTAAATATTTATTCATTTCAATCAACATTTCCTCGATAGATTACAGTTCGAATAATTAACACATAAATTTGTATAATATTTAATGGAATACTTTAATACATGTTTTAATTACACATTGGACATTATTAAGAATATTAATAGCTTGTATTAAAAAAAGTATGTTTAAATAAATTATATGTATATACAACACTTAATTTTTAATAAGAATTTTAAAGAAGATGTAGATATGACAAAAAATCGAGACATTAATGTAGGTCAGATAAATTAAAAAATAAAAAAAAAATAAAACGTGTTTAGAAAAAACTCAAACCCACCTGTTATGCACAACAACCTGCGACAAATTCCTGCGAATTGCATGGTCGTGTGTGTGTGTGTATGTATGTATGTTGTCCCCTGCAACTGTACAGATAGAGAACAGCATGGGCGACACTCTTGCGCCCCCACCATTCTCGCGTACCGAACGCACCGTGCGTCGTGCCCCCACCACATGCATAGCGCTCTCTGCCCCGCGGCGCGCCGTCGCGCTCCGCGTCGTTGGCCCACTACGAGTGGTCTGTCGGGCCATCCGCTACCTAGCAACGCTCCCCTCGGACCATGAACGCCGCTCACTAAATACTTTAAATACCGCTTCCTTATTAATTTCATGCACACACACAGCCCCGCCGGCTGGCCGCGCGCCCTGTACGGCCGCCGGTCGATACCGCGAAACGACGTCAGCTATCGACGCCGGAGCGTCCTTTCGGACTGTTTGATTAACGGCGACGCCGATGTTCTTGTTCGTTCACACCGATCAGATTTTCATTTTGTATGTGCATTTCTTATTTTCATTTCGTACCGATATGAAAGTGCAAAGATGTGCGATTGTGGTTCTTAGCATACGTTTCGTTTTTTTTCTTCTTCCCTCTTTAATATTACTTATTTCCTATTTGTTTTTCTTTTATACTACCAACGAGAAATTAGGGCGTGGATATGTAAAGAAATATAAAGTTCAAGGATGGTTACATAACATGGATTTTTATGTAGAAGATATTACTGACTGAAGGGTATTTTTTATTACAAACTAATAATACATTATATATATATATATATATATATATATATATATATATATATATATATATATAATTAAGATTTATATAGTTTTAATAATTTTAAAATAAAAGAAATGTAAATGAAAATTTAAACCACATATTTTACTTCCCATTATTGAAGAAGATTGAATACAAATCTAATAATAATTTAGTTCTTTCCTTATTTTTTTTTCTTAAACACTTCCCTTTTCTGTCCGTCTTTGGATGGATACATCATTTCATTTGGAATATTCACTTCAATCTGGTAAAATTGGATGGTTATTTTTAATTATTGTCGCGATGGAAGTGCTTTTGTGTTTAAATAATACTTTAGGTTAAGTCGTGACAGCCTAAGGAATTATTTTAACTCAAAAGCACTCCTATCGCGATAGTTATTTGATATACGTCGGGACTGTCGTTGTTCCTATTATTATTAGTATAAACTTAGACTGGATTATCTGTAGGTGATTGAGAAAACGAGATCGTTCTCAGTAAATAACGAGAATAGTAGGGAACTGCTTAAAATAACATAATATGAAAAACAGTAAAATGGTGTCCCAGGCAAAAAAATACAATATATATTTAAAAATACTAAATTATAAATGATTAAGTTTTTCTCTATTTTAGACGAGAGCTGATTTATTAAGTTGGTGCAAAAATAATTGCGGTTTTTATTGTTTTAAGTTTGGCGCCGAATTTTCTAGTTATCTTTTGTTATAGTCGTGTGATACATCAGTGTAAACAATTAAATTAGCGCTACTGATTTCAACTTATATCTGTTGTTTTAATTCTTTAGCACTGTTGGATATAACTTTTTAAATTAGTCATGAAAAAATGCAAATAGTGTTATATGAGTTTAAATTAAGACGTAAAGCAACAGGAACAGCTCGAAAAATCAAATTTGTTTTTGGGCGAAGAGTCAATTAGTGAATGTATAGCTCAACACTGGTTTCAAAATTTTGTAATGGAAACGAAAGCCTTGATAATGAGGAGAGTCGTGGAAGTTCTTCAGTTATGGACAATAATTATTTAAGAACCAGTATTGAAGCGGACCCACACAAAACAACTCGGAGAGATGGTAGAAGAACTCAGTGTGTTTATCATTCAACAGTTGTTCAACATTTGAGCCTAATTGGGAATACAAAAAGCTGGATAAATATGTTCTGTATGAACTAAACGAACATCAGGCAATTCGACGATACGAAGTCTGCTCTGTGCTTCTTTTGCATAACGAAAATGATCCTTTTCTTGATCGCATTGTCACATGTGACGAACGGTGGATTCTCTACAACAATCGAAAACGTTGATCACAGTGGCTAGATCGAGTAGAAGCACCAAAACAGTTTCCTAAACCGAAGCTTCGTGGAAAAAAGATTATGGTCACTGTTTGATGACCCACAAGTGACATAATTCACTTCAACTTCTTAAATCCTGGTGAAACAATAACAGCAGAAAAAAATTGTCAGGAAATTGAAAAAAATGCATGAGAAGTTGCATCGCTTACAGCCAGTATTAGTCAATCAAAGAAGACCAATTTTTCATGATAACGCCCGACCGCACTCTCACAAATGACTTTAAAAAAATAAACGAACTGGGTTATCAAACCTTACCTCACCCACCTTATTCTCCGGACCTGTCTCCGACAGATTATCAGTTTTTTTTTAAAAAACATTCGAGTAATTTCCAATCAGTTCAAACCGCTTTCGATGAATTCCTTAATTCCAGGATTCCATAATTCTATCTTGTGGTAATAAACAAACTTGTTTCCCTTTTGGAGAAATGTGTGCAGGCCAATGGTCTTCATTTTGAGTCATAAATGTAATTTTTAACTGATATCTCTTTTTATACTCGATATGTAAAAACCGCAATTATTTTTGCACCATACCAATATTATTTTCATATAATGGGTTTCAATACAATAAAGTAATGATTGAAGAACTAGAAAATACATACTCATGTTTATATTTTCACTTGTCTTTTTTAAAGATGTATATTTATTATTCGAGTATTACAATGGAAAAAAAAATAATTACATTTCTGTTTTAATAACAATTCTTAATTAAGACCGACGTTATATAAAAGTACATTTCTAAATGCGATTGTTAGGAGTAGGAAGACAGTTATAAAAGCAAACTCTTTACATAGAAAATACAAACGATATAAATTGTATATTTAAAAAAAATCTAATACATTTGTGCGAACCGATATAAGTTAAGGTTTCATATAAAAAAAATACAGAACATATATTTTTTCCGATTCGCTGTGAGTAAACATTTCTCATTATCATAGTTCATGGTTAAAGTTTGTAAAAGAATTCACGCATGATTTGATTAATGCGTTTTATGAGCCTTATTCAAAGACTTTGTGCATGATTTGATTGATGTCGTTTGAAATATTTACAAGCGAAAATCTATAAGCCACAGAAATATTTAATAACACCGAGATAAAACGATTCAAATCGAGGTAAAATGTAAATGATGAAATGATCCGAGTTTCAATCCAAATTATAGACATTTTTAATATGCGACGATATTTAAAATTCGGTACAAAATAATAAATCTGATGATAAATATTAGAAAATGATGAGTTTTTAATACAGTTCATTCGGATTATTTTCTGAAACGTATTGAGAAGTACGATTGTGTTAGTCATTTTAAATGTTAAGAGTATTATAATATCTGTAGTAATTATCAACTTGTAACTAATCCAATAGATAAATAGTCAGTGGTGTAATAGAAAGTCATCGTTTAATAAAAACACACAGTACACAAAAGATAGTTGTTCGTATAATTAACACCTCTTTTATAAAAATGTATATTCATATTAGGATCAGTTGTAAAGAATACGTTTCAAAGTGTTTATTTGTTCATGGGTTTGAAGTAAAGTTTTACTTGGACGATTCAGTCGAGACATTTTTTTAAAATAAAAACAGACAATAGTGTGTAAGTCGATCATCAAAAATTGGAAAGAACTAACGAAAATAGACTTTGAACGATTTAAATACTCTTCTTCACCAACAATGTATGCAAAGAACTGACAATAAACCAGATAGTGAGACTGTTCTTACCTGAAATTAATTGAGTGGCCTGCATAAATTTGCCGTTCGAAAAGTGGTTCGATTTTTGATATTTTTTTTTGACATCGGTATTAATGTTATAGGTTTGAAATTTCGTACACGCCAAATACATGTCCTGAACAAGCCCTCTTAATTTTTCTATTGAAAATTTTCACAAACTGAAGAGTATATTATTTTTTTCTTTCGATTTAATTCAATTGAAAACTTCAAGGATCAGGTCCGATTCGTTCATAATTAATCACTTTTATTCTTTTGTTACGGCGAATATAACTATTTTAGGAATTTGATGACTAATGGAGTAAGTAACTTCATGACATATTGATATTTCATTACACTTAAAGTTTCTTTTAAAGTGTTATTGATCTCTTTGTAATCCACGACGGCCTTATAATGGACTTGCGCTACATACTGACATTACTGAATCTCTTTTTATGAAACTGGACGATTCTTGGGTTTCCTCTCTACTACAGGTGTCGAGTAATAGGTCTCGCAAATCACACTTTTCCCGAATGGTCGCTATTTGAGAAGAAATGACAAGTAAAATAAGCCGAGTAATGGAATTTGTAGATAGATATACGTCCTGCGTTTGTGATTTAATAGAATGATATACGAATTAAAAAGATTCAGACACATGTGGCTCAGCCATGTTGTGGTCGCCATTCATACGTTTAGATGCAGATATTGTACACAAGTTTCATCATTCGTGACGATTATGGTTTTCATGTTTGCGAAGAAGCAGAGAAAAATCTTGATATGGTGCGACTTTATAATCAATGAAATATTGTTTATTTGATTTGATGCTGAAGACAAAGCCAATGATTTGATATCTCGTATAGAATTACAGAAAATTGCTGTAAAGCTATCAGCTGGTATCGAACTTGAAAGCCTTTAGATAGAAGATTTTCAGATCGAACCTCGTACTAGGCTAGCAAAATGATCAATCGGTTTAGAAATATATTCTTATATGTTCTTAGTAGGAACACTTGAAAATAATGAATCGATTTCTCTACAGTATAATAAAAATAAAATGTACTTGTGTGTCATTTATTAGTTTGATTTCCACCGTTAATTTTTAAAATTTAACTATCATTTTAAGGAGCTTGCATACGTTTGAAATCTTGAAAAAATCGATTTTCGGTTTTCTGCATATTATTAATGCTTGAAGTCTTAAGTTTCGTTATCAAAAAGAATTCGATCGAAATTCCAAGAATTCCCTTTGATACAGCGATTCTAGTGGAGGCGGTCCGCAGCGGGACAGGGCTTAGCCCGAGCGCGTTTGTTCGTTTCCCACGAAACCGTACTTTTGAAAACGGCGTGCATCATATCGCAAAAACCATTCATCCGATCGGCTTGAAATCTTGACCGAACATTGATGATAGCATTCTCTATCGGACGACCGGACGACTTTTCGACACGCCCTTCCGTTTGTTAGCAATAAACAATTAAGTGTGTCAATAATCAACGTTTTTTCAAACGGCTGCCATTTTTGCAGTTTTGTCGGAATTTCAAAAAAATATCCGGTCATACCAGAGTCCTTACATTATACTACAAGTACATTATTCTGTTTTTCGTGTCAGATCAACGCAGTTAGTGAAATCGTATACACCGATTGGCCATGCAGCAGATGAAGTCCTTTAATTTATTTATATCTTTATAGTTTGTGAAAATTTTCAATAAAAAAATTAAGAGGGCTTGTTCAGGGCGCGTATTTTGTATGATGGTGAGTTGACCGTGCTTTAACCGTCATATTCAGGTCACCGAGTCTTCGTGGAAACCTTAAAACTTAACAGGAAGCTTTCAGATCAAACGGACTATATAAAATGATTCTACAATTTCTTAAAAAAAAATCGCTGACTTGCCATACGTCTTAAATTTTTCAACGACATGATTTGTGAGTTTTTTTTCATTTATGTGAGATACTTGATTCTGATTTAATTGTGGCTGCCATGAATGTTGGTTGACCGTACTTTGAGGCGTAACAGAACGACGAATCACATCAGACGAACAACACCGTTGTCCGTCTGATGTTAGTCGGCTTGTTTTATTTGTGATTTCTTCTCAAATAGCGACCATCCGGGAAAAGTGTGATTTGTGAGACCTATTACTCGACACTTGTAGTACAGAGGAAACTCAAGAATCGTCCAGTTTCATAAAAAGAGATCCAGTAATGTCAGTATGTAGCGCAACGTCCACCATAAGACCGTCGTGGACTACAGAGAGATCAATAACACTTTAAAAGAAACTTTAAATGTAATGAAATATCAATATGTCGTGAAGTAACTTACTGTATTAGTCAGCAGATTCTTAAAACAGAAGTATATTCGCCGAAACAAAAGAATAAAAGTGATTAATTATGAACGAATCGGATCTGATCCTTGAAGGTTTGAATTGAATTAAATTGAAAGAAAAAAATTATACTTTTCACAATAGAAATAAAATCATTCGATTGACCTTCACCTGCGATACATTTCATTAGATAGTGAATGACTATAAATTCTAGAATACATATTTCTAAAATCGATTGAATGTATTTGAAAGCGAACACTTATGTACGTGGAGGAAATATATACATATATATATATATATATATATATATATATATATATATATATATATATATATATATATATATATATGAATTCACTAAGTTTTTATCTATTTAAATGTTTTTAAATTCAAATTGATAAAATTAACTTCATTGAACTTGAAATTATTTGTATGTTCGAGGTGTATGGCAGGGGTGGGCAACTTGTTCGATAATAAGAGTCACATATAATACTTTTCATAGATTTTTGAATGTTCAGGAGCCTCGCCCATAACTTCACCCGTCCCGAATTTGTTTTGATTGCACAGGCACACACTTTTGGGAATTTTATTCGCGTTCTGATTGAGTGATGGAGATCTCGTGGTCTCTGTTCTGATTGGTTGACATCAGTCACATGTATGTAGCTCTCTCATAGTGTACAACGAAAGAGGGTATACGATTTTAGTGTGAAACTGATAAGAAATTTATTCAAAATTTTGTATTCACTGGATCTTTAGAGTAAAAAAAATTATTACACATTTTAATATTGTATTTTGCAGTTAACTCTTCTAGCTGTATTGTATTTTGCAGCTTGGATATCCCATCCAAGTTGCAACAATTTTTGACATTACCACATCCACCATATTCGCCAGACATGGCACCATCAGACTATCATTTGTTTTGTTCTATCAAAACGCATTGAATGGTAAAACTGCTGATGAAGATATCAAATCGTTCTTGTAAATGTTTTCTACTGAAAAAAATAAGAACATTTGAGCGCGGAATCATGAAGTTGCATGAAAGATGACAAAATGTAACCGGACAAAAAAGACAATATATTTTTTTATAAAGTTTTTATTTCCCATGACAAATTCGCCGTCCATTTACATAGAAAAAAAATACAATTACTATTTGGCCAACCCAATAATAATAATAGATTTAAATTTCGAATCGTTGATAAGTTATATTTATATATATATATATATATATATATATATATATATATATATATATATATAAATAAAGGTTAAAAAGTACACGTGTGTACATGCGAATGTACGGTCGTATGACTGTTGAAAATTATAAATTTCTTTACAACAGTACTGACAGCTTAAAAAAACGTATGCGGAAGTGGTGATAAAATCGACTTATTCTGTCGAAACACTCCTTCATTACAAAATAAACACGTGGACAGGAAGTCAATAATAAAACAACAATAACGGCTAGTGGACCCTATACAGAATTAGCACAAATTAAAATTTGTAATTTGCCGCTTAACAGGTACATAATTGTTTTAATTAGATGCGCTGGTCGACAGTTGTGGCTAATAATAAATGCCAAGTGACGACACCAGGTAACAAGTGAGTCGTTTGTATACATACACACGTGCATTTCGACTTAAGTAATTTCTTCTGTTTAATTATTGGCCCGCATTTTGTATTGTAATGTATTTGTTTATATGCGAAACGTGATAGTGAACCCTTTTGTAAAGTATCACACACATACATTAGCTGCATATATACTTCTATGTATATATATATATATATATATATATATATATATATATATATATATATATATATATTATATACATACACATAAATAGAATATTTTTATTCCCATGGAATCGTTCATTACTAAGTACCTGTATTATTATTTACAAATGTCAGGCTGTTATTACATTATGTTCTAAACAAGATGTAGTGTATATATATATATATATATATATATATATGTATATATATATATATATAATTTAATGAGTCCTTTGTTCAAAGAAAATTAAAAGAAAAAGAACAATAACGGATCAAGTTAACATATGTAAAATGTTCTTAGTTATTGCATTTTTAAATGTGATAAAAATTAATTCTTGATGGATTTGAAGCATGTTTATGTGTTTAAAATCAAATTTAAATATGCATTATAAAGTAAGAAGTGCTCAATTATATTAGATCGATGCAAAAATAATTGCGGTTTTTATCATTTTAAGTTATCATCTGCAAAATGTTCTTAGTTATTAGGTAGGGCGAATTGTTAATCAAGGAAGCCACCACGAAATTAAAAACAAAACTGAACGTATTAGGTTGATAGAAAAGTTATTTCGGTTTTTGTTTTCTGAATTCTAACCTTATTTTTTTCAATAAAAGTGTCATCGCATCGTGTTCATGTTAATATCATTTTAAAGTGCATTTTTCGGTCTGTATTTTGATAAAATCTTCTTTGGTATTATTATTAATTTTACTTCAAATCGGGCTATTGAATTAAAGATGGAAAAGAAGTAAATGAGAGCAAAATTTTTGTATGAGTTCAAAACGGATGGTAAAGTAGCAAAACCCGCTCGTAAATTGAACGATGCTTTTGGTGTGCGTGTTGTTAGGAAACGTACGGTGCAATGGTGGTTCCAAACAGTTCTTGCTGGGTGTGGCGAGAGCCTTGAAGACTAAGTACGTCGCGGACGTCCTTCTTCAGTTCATAACGATCAACTGAAAGCGTTAGTTGAATCAGAACAATTCGAGAGCTTGCACAAAAGTTAGAAGTTAGTCATCCAACAGTTCTGTACCAGCTAGGAGAATCAAAAAAGAGGAAAATGTATATGAATTTGAAGGTCATAAACCGCAATTATTTTTCTATCAACCTAATAGAATGTGATTACTAATAAACAATATACATTATTATTTTATAACAATACGTATTTCAAAAAGACATGTTTCATCATTTTTTGAAATTCTGAATATCTCTATAGAAAAAGAATTATAAAGACAATTACTGTTAAATCAGATTAAATAAGAATATGTTTAAAATTAATATTTTTGTATTTGCTAGCAATCAATCGTAAAGTGTTTTAATAATACTACTCCTTGTAAAACTATAAAAACTTATCTGCTAACGTCCACGAATCCTCATATGTAAATTAAAATCCAGGTATTGAGTCTACCGGTTGAGGAACACTGGTTAAAAATGATTATGTACATTGACGAAGTTATTTGAAAAATAAATAATTAACCAAAGTAAACAATCGTACTTGAGTCTGATGGTGTTTCCATAACCTTGAAAATTAAATTACTTACCTTTTTGTATGTATTTTAATAAAATACTTTGTCATTTAAAATTCTGTAGATTTTTAAAATTATACGTTATTTATATTCAAAAATATTGTTATGTATATTTGCTGTTTTTTTTTAAAAAAAAACGATTAATACTTTGAAGAAAGTTTAAATTTAGTAACTAATAAGAATATGTATGCTGTTCTGAACTATCTAGTTTTCTCTAGAATATTTTTTTTATAAAACAATAAGAATAAAAATAAGCATAATTATGACAATTTGTATTTTGATATACATATATTTATTATTGATTATATTATTACAGTCTAGATTTATTAAAGTATTCGATTAATGAAATTTACAATTTTTTATATAAAGAATGTTGATGTTGATCAGAATATCTTGCATATAAAGCAATATCTTAATGATGTTCGTCCTTTTAGATCCTCTGCATGTCTGTGCTCCCTTATTACTTTCGGTACATGCGTCGTCTTCAGGTAGATATTAATAATTCATACTAGAAACCCAGAATATTAGTGTTTGATGCTTCCTTAATTTTTTTAAATTATTCATTTTCGTACTGATATTTAACTCTCGACAAAATCTGATACGGTTGTAATAGCTGCATTTAATTAAAAATCACCACAGGGAATATGGTAGGTGTAAGAATAATTACGGATTTTTAAAATGCAAACGTTGTCATGTAGAGCAATTGCTTGGAATATAATTTAACAAACAAATGAAATACATATCATCAGCGATTGTGATGACCAACACCGCCACCATCATGAAACGCAGTTACGTTGATCGCAGAAGGCAAGCACTTGCCGGAGGTCAATTACAAAAGTTAATTTGCTCGTCGGTTCGGGATGGCAGGTGGCGCTGTGACAGGTGTTAGATTCGTGCGCGCGCGCCACCGCAAAACTAACTATGCGAACGGTGGCGACAACGACCGACGTGCACCGAACAGATGGTATTGTTTCTTTAACAACTTTGTTTTGTTTAATTGTCTGTACATTATATATATATATATATATATATATATATATATATATATATATATATATATATATATATATATATATATGGAATGCTCCATGAAACGTATCCGTTATTACCGACGACGATTCCTTTGCTCAATATGTATATAAAACAAGGGATGAAATCTTAACAGTAACAGAGTTGCGTGCTCTGTGCACATCCTGAGGATCATATATTAGTTCTACGAATTTTTTCGGCTTCAACTTTTGTCATCTTCAAATTGATTTTGAACTATGTTTAAAATCTATCTGATGATTAGGAAAATTCTAACTGATTGTAGAAGAAACTTGCACAGAGTAATGAATAACAGATACACATAAAAATAAAACAGTAAGGAGGTATCAGCCTTTGAAAATCAAGATCTTACTTTAGTATCTTTTGTAACTTCAATTATTTGTGTTTAAGGTTAGTGTTATTTACACCGCCACGCATAGATTAAAAAAAGCATTCGTATGGTTATGCAATATATATATATATATATATATATATATATATATATATATATATATATATATATATAATGGTCAAGTAATGTAGTCAAAGTCTATTTACGAAAATTACGCTTTCTTCTTTTTCATTTTTATATACTTTTCTACTTCATGTCAAACTTTTATATGTTGCTATATTCGTGTTGTTAAATTACAACGTACTCTTTCATTAGAAGGTCATATAGTGTATGGAAGGCTGAGGTACAACAATTGAACGTGTGGGGATGTCATAAAAATTTACAGAAATCAGAAAAAATGAAAGTATGTAGACTTTGATTATGTTTCTTTGATATAATATTGTTCATTATTAATTGTCATATATACAGAGTGATACATAGTTTTAATTCACGATAGTTGATATAAAATAATATTAGCTTCTAATAGAAGCTACGGAACTTATACAAAAAAATCAAATCTAAGCTGACAATCAAATCGAAATGAGACAAACGTTTCAAATTCGACACGTTTGTCTCACTCTGTTATAGTTAATATTTTGATGCTTGTTTATGTAGACAAATTTGCGAGGATTGATAAAGGAATATCTGCTAGAAATAAAGAATACCTTTTGTAGGACATCTGTATGTATGTATATATATATATATATATTCATATCTAAAACAGCAATTATTTTCTTACCAATCTAATATATATATATATATATATATATATATATATATACAAAGTTGGTTTAAAAATGATTGCGTTTTATGACATTTAAATTCATAAATAAAACCGCAATTATTTTCGTACCAATCTAATTTATATATATATATATATATATATGTATGATTGTGTGTGTATGAATGTATATATGTATGTATGCATGCAAGCATTAATATTTGTGACTATATATACATACTTTTTTGTTTTGTTGCTCTGGTCAACATTTCTCGTTGACAGATGATGTCTTACACTATAATATATACGTATGTAATGATGGTAACATCTGTGCAAATGTTTGATTTTTTAATTTTATTTTCGTTGGTTATTACTTGATTTGGTGATAAAAATATACATTGACGATGTTCCGCTAATTGAGTGAACAATTCGACATATGTTTGAAATATGTGATATTATATACAAAATGTATTCGGTGTATTAAATTATTACACGTGTGTATATATATATATATATATATATATATATATATATATATATATATATATATATATATATGCACATATAAGTAATAGTATTTGAAATCAATTAATGTTGTGTAGAAAATGTACATTCAAATGATTTGAATTTATATTTGCTATCTTCATTATTATTATTAGAATATTGAACAGAAACCCGATATGATTTCTATCCGTATATTCTTTTAACTGATATTTTTCAATTAATGTAAGATATTTTTATTAAAAAAAAAAACTTTTTCTCAAGATATTTAATTAATTAATTTGATCATACGTATTAAACTTAATTACAAGTACATGATATCTGTATATTTGTAATATAATTGACCTGTTTAATGATATATGGAAATGACTAAGACATTTCATACATTTTAATTAATCGTTATCGTGGAATTGATTAATAATATATTTTTTTTATGTTTCAGGTGAGTGAAAACATAATTATTCCGTTATAACGTGCATGGCGAGTACACAGATAGTAAGTAATTTGTTTTGTAGATATAAATATAAACGTCTCTCCTTGATTCGTTTTATAAACATATATAAATATTAGATATCGGCATTGTCATAATAATTTTTTATTATGAAAACTAATCTATAAATAGAATGCAATAGAAAATTTATTTTTATAGTAAAATAAAATTATAATTATAATTAATATTTAATGTATCTGATAGTAGATATTGTTAATTGCAATTATTATTATAATTAAGGTGTTTATTTTTAATATTTCAATTAATAATCAAACGCTTTTTTTATAAACATCGATCATAAATAGCTGTAACGTTTTTGTATTCATAAGAATTGCACGATTTTTATTTTATTTATTTATTCGTTGGGTTTTATTCACAATTTAAGTTGTATTTTACATTCACAGAAGTTGATATACTTAAATTACAGTTATGGTTTTTGATATGGGGTTAATCTGTTTTTACATGTAAATTTTTAGTCTCACGCAAAACAAACCAATTTTTTGAATCAAAAATGGACAAAGCGTACCCTTTATCTTTTCAGAACATATTATTTCAGTGAGTTGGGATAAAAATGTCTATCATTAAGTATCCTGTTGCGATTTCTCTAGTTTAATTTTTTATCCTCTGTTTAATGTCATCAGCCGGTTATTGTTATCAACAGTTGAGAGTCCCATAATGATCATAATAAGCGGATTCCACTGTATATATCTGTGATTGTAATTTAAAGAGTCCCAATTCCGTTTTATGTGGTTTTGAAAGTAGAGCTTTTTGTTTCCTGTGTTAATAAGATCTACATTTTAGCACTTCGAGAACAATTTTCTGAATCAATGTACTGTTATTTTCATATCAAAGTCTTTTATATTAGAAAGGTAAATAAAAAGTAAAAATTCTGAAATTTAAATTTATCTCCTTGTCTTAAAACACACACACTTATATATATATATATATATATATATATATATATATGTATATATAATGTATGTGTAAACAAATATGATTTATGAATTAATTGCCTTAGCAGCTAATCATAATTCCAACGACATGTAAAAACCGGAAAGTACAAACGGAAATTTGAAACATTCCGCGTTTCTTATTTGTTGTAACTAAGATCGTGTTTTTTTTACATCGAACAACGAAACTCAATATCTGATGACGTAAACTTGACGTGTATTCATGACGTCACGATCGATCTAATCAACGAGTACGATTTTAATTCGTGCCAAGGTACACGTCGTGAGAAATCTAGGTAGGCTAGTGTTGTCCTTTGCCACGCTTTCGTGATCATCAAACGCATCAACTCAAAATAGCAGCATGCCAATTCGTATTTGTTCATTGAGGCGACACGATGTGTCACGCCATCTGCTCCACAGTAGCGCCACCTTTGTGACCTGTCTCACCAAGTTTTTTATATATATATATATATATATATATATATATATATATATATATATATATATATATATATATATATATATAAGGGTACCCATAAGTAATGTCATTTTTTGATATTTATACAAAATTTTATTTTATTTAACAATTACTACAAATTAATCTCATTAATAATACCGGTAAGAATTAGAACTCTATTACCAACTCGATTAGACCAGAGCAGGCTGGCTTTCGGCCTGGAAAATCATGTGTCGAACACTAAGGATCACAATTGAACAAGCAAATGAAATGAATTCCATCCTATACTTGTTATTTATAGACTTTGAGCGAGCATTTGATTCAAAAAACGAGCAAAATTCTGTACTGCCCTAAAACATAAAGATGGTCGCAACCGCTTAATAGATATCATGAAATGTATGTACACTGAAGCCGATAACAAGGTATTATTTAAAGGTAAATCCACTAATCCTTTTCAAACAAACCTAGGAGTTAGACAGTGATGCATTTTATCACCAATACTGTTCCTACTGGCACTAAATGAGATCATGGTTAAAGTAAATACCGAAACGACAAATGGTATACAATGGACCCCATTCTCTAAATTAAATAATCTAGATTATGCGGATGATATACGCCCATAAATTCGAGGATATTCATGCCAAACTCGAGCGCACCAATCTTCACACTGCGGAAGCCGAGCTCAAAATCAACATCCAAAAAACAAAAAGTATGCGCGTTACGACTAACAACATCAGTCCATTAAAAATAAACAACCGAACGATTGAAGATGATAATAAATTTATCACACATTACACATACATTTGACACACTCTAATTCATATCGTTTTTTTTTTTGCAAAAGAACAAGTATGGCTCAACTTTTTAATATAATTATAAAAGTAATGAAATATGACATCACCTATTTATAAAGCATTTTTTTGTTGTAATTGCATAATAACAATGCATGAAGGACTGCTGATCGAGAAAAACATTTTTTTTCTTTCTGTTAAAAAGAAGAAGCTTGTGTAATAGGAGAACTCATGAAACATAGACATTAACAGTCATTGTAATCATTTTAAACCTCATTTTTCTGACAGTCTTATAGTTTTGCATGTGTGTATGCATGTTTCTCTCTCTCTCTCTCTGTATATGTATATATATATATATATATATATATATATATATATATATATATATATATATATATATATATATATACAGTCAACTCTCCTATTAATTCGTACTGCGTTATATGGAAACCGTGTTAAGCGAAACTAAGTACTAAGTACATATAAATCAGGTTGATTCTTTCTGCATTATATGAAAACTACATTCTCAGAGCACTATGTTATGATGAATACGGTTATGAAATAAAATTTTATAGATACGGAAGGCAATAAATATATGTTTACAGATTTTAAGTTATTTTTATTGAATTTAAGAGTTCATACGAGTATAATGAAATTAAAAAAAAAAAACAAAGTGAAATATAAACTAAAAAAACTATTTTCCAACAAAAACAAGTAACTTAAGCTTGAAATCAAACGCTGTATTGACATTCATCACCACTGTCAAATATTAGTGGCTTAACTCGTTTTTCTTTTAATGGGCCGAATGTCCTCTTCACTTTGTATATCTTCGTCTCCGTTTTCAGATACAGTTTTATTTTGTAATTCTACCGAAATCTCTCTATAAGAAGCTGAGCAATTTTGTAATTCTCTCTTAAACTAGTGAAGGAACATTTTCAATGCAATAAAGTTCTAATTTTTACACAAACCCAGTCGCCTTTTCACATCATTTAAATTGAAATTTGTAACCCATTCTTTATTCATATTTTCGTCTACCAATGCGTTTGAAGTAGATGTATCAATTAATGCCATCAATTCCTCTTCATCTAAAGTCTCTTTCCGAAGTAGTCCTTCTACATCTTGATGGTTTATATCTTCAAATCCTTCGCCGCTTAAACGAGAAGCAATGTTTACTATTTCTACATCTGGAGGTGAGGTATCATTTCCTCTTTGGATCAATAGAAAAATTCATGCTATAGGAAGACTGCTTAAGTTAATTAAATTGTATTATATAGAAACCGTGTTATAAATTTTTACTTCACGTTATATGGAAACCGCGTTATGAGAGTACCGCGTTATAGGATGCTTACTGTATATATATATATATATATATATATATATATATATATATATATATATATATATATATATATATATATATACACACACACATATATATATATACACACACATATGTACACATATATGTATGTTTAATGTGGTTAGTGTTGTGGGCAACAGTACTGTGTGCTAATATCTATAATATGACAGTATCGCTGCAGACGATGGTAGCGCGTACTTCAGGTGTGGGAAACTTTACGAGCAAGAGCATGCGCTCACATAGTGCTTAACCCCTGCTGACCCTGATTGCCCATCCATCCACCACGGGCGCACACGACCATTTGCATAAACGGTAATTAATTAGAGTGAATTACATCAGATTAGAGGTATGTTTGTACACGTTACAATAGTGTTTCATTTTTTCATATTTTTTTTCACTTTTTATAAGATTCAGGTCACACTGTTCCTTATCTGGAAATGTTATGCTTATGTATTTATTAGTGTGTGCGTATCTTGAGTGCTTTTTAATAGTTTCGTATCAAATATCTCTCCGAGTTACTTCGTGTTAATTGAATGTAAATTGGTCTCTCCGACCGAATTGATTTTAAATTATAATACAGCACAGCGCAGATATATTGATAATTAGTTATAAAAGCTCCAATCGTGTGTAAAATACATGAAATAATCTGGTTTATTTGGAAATACAATCAATATAATGACCATTATTATTAACTTAATTTTATGTATAATTAAATTATCTTTTTTTTTTAGTTACAAAATATCGGTTTTACATAATCATTTTAGTTTCATCTGGCGATTTACCGATGAATATGTTGACAAATTTAATTGTTTTTTAGGCTGAACATTTTAAAATCGTTCGATACATTTATTGGGTTTTATTTCCAATATTATTAACGATACACTTTTGTAAGAACATGTACGAAGTACATAAATCGAATACTTTTCAAATAGTTTTCTTTTTGTCTAATTTAAATGTTGAGATGTTTCCTAGACTTTATTGTATTTGTGTTTTCCTAGTAATTTTAATGAATGATTAATCTTTGCTAGTGAGGCATACGTTCTTCGATTTTTGAAAAACGAAAGTTTTTGTTTCTCGACCTGAAAAACAAAGTCAGAAAAAATAAACAAAATGTCTCATTGTGGTGAGATTATCTTGCCTAAGTCTACTGTTGGTTTATGAATAATTTATTGCTTATTTAAAGAAAAGAGTAGAGATATTTTAACTGTCTTTTAAGATCTGTATTTAGGATAATATATATATATATATATATATATATATATATCTCCATTTTCTTTTTAATTTGTACATACGTAAACATTAAAGTCTGATCTTCTTGTAACGCTTTTTATTGCTTATTTAAAGAAAGAAGTAGAGATATTTTAACTGTCTTTTAAAATCTGTATTTAGGATATAATATATATATATATATATATATATATATATATATATATATATATATATATATATATATATACATTTTATTTGTATATACATAAACATTAAAGTCTGGTCTTCTTTAACGTTTTTTATTGCTTATTTAAAGAAAGGAGTAGCGATTTTTTAATTGTCTTTTCATATCTGTACTTAGGATATATATATATATATATATATATATATATATATATATATATCCTATATTTTTTCCATTTAATTTATATATACATAAACATTATAGTCTGATCTTCTTATAACATTTTTAATTTCTTATTTAAAGAAAGGAGTAGAGGTATTTTAACTGTTTTTAATATCTATACTTAGAATATATATATATATATATATATATATATATATATATATATATGTATGTATATGTATATATATATATATATATATATATATATATATATATATATATATATTCCATTTAATTTGTACATACATTAACATTAAAGTCTGATCTTCTTGTAACATTTTTAATTGCTTATTTAAATAAATGAGTAGAGATTTTTTAACTGTCTTTTAATATCTGCACTTAGGATATATATATATATATATATATATATATATATATATATATATGTATGTATATGTATATATATATGTATATATATATATATATATCTTCTTTCCATTTAATTTGTACATACATAAACGTTAAAGTCTAATTTCCTTATAACGTTTTTTTAAAATGTATTAACATAATACAGAAACCGAAAACCCCAAAAACCAACCACTTTCCTAGTATATTTTAACGCTCCTAAGTTCATAATATATTTAAAAAAACAGCAGCCATAAGTTATTCATGTGCATAGAGAATACCTGAGTAAAAATAGAAAATATTTTAGTAATAGAATATAATAACACTGTTTCGAGAAAAAAAACTGATATGAAAACTGACATCTCTTCAATGATTTTAAGTATTTCAGGCAGTTACTTGCTTGCATCCATATATCAATGATATGTATGAAGACAGTAACGCAGTAAGCTCTCTAGTAATGTATAAAACACTTATAGTTATATGGAATATTAGAAAAGAAGGGTAAATAGATATATTCAAATTTAATAATGTGTATGTGCTTTTTAAATCGACAGCTTTCTTGTCTGCTAATATGACTGAGGGTAACTTTATCAAAAAACTTTAAGAGAGTTTTCAGAAGTATTTTATTATTTATTAATTTGTGTTACTGTTTTATTCATGTTTATTTTTAAAGTTTTTGGAGTGTAAGAAATTCTGTGACAATTAGAATCTGTAATAATTATATAATTTTTTTTATAAAAGTGCGGAGTCAGAGGACATCATTGAAATATTAGTTTTCAAAAAAAGTTTTTGGAAACGTTTTACTTTTTATATTTTCTTATTTACATATATATATATATATATATATATATATATATGTGTGTGTGTGTGTATGTATGTATGTATATATATGAATGAATGAAAGTAATGAAACCTATAAACTTGTATTCTCTTCAAAGAAAATTCCAACACGTTTTTGCAGTAACCTTTCAACTATCGATAAGATTTTTTTTATTTAATCCCCATTGCAAAAATGTTCGCTGACTATATAGCGATATGAGAATTATTACAACAGCAGTTCTGCAACACAAAGCCACATTCAGTAACAACTTTTCTACATCTTATAAGCGAACGTGAGCTTCAGAATAGAACGTATATTTGTATGTATGTTATACTGTGTGAATAGCTTCAAGCAAACATAATGGTCTTTGTGTTCACTTAGCAGACTGTGGCTAGTGAATGTTGTGGCTGCCCCTATGTAGTTGAAGAGCTGTGTGGTGCTGCTTTGCTGCTTGGGAGTCTGGTCGATCTTGTTTTTGAGCTATCGGATCGCTGCGTGCAACAGAAACGCTCATATTAATTGTTTACTGTATCCGGTTATTCTGTCTTTGTTAATTTTGATATCGTATCCACGTCAGTGTGTACATGTGTGTGTGTGTATTTATAACGTATTCCAAGTTCTTGCTTGGCGGTTATCTCAAGCAAAACTTGAATTCGGAATAGAAGTTGTTTTAACTGTCTTTGGAGATCGTGTTTTGCCCTTATTGTTTCTAAGATCGTGGTTTTATCGATTCCTCCTTATTTTGTAGGTTAAATATTTAATGGAACGAAATGTTTGCTGCAAACTGTATTGTGCTTATTCAGTAGATTGTAGAAGTGTTCATTCAAATTCTGTACGAGATATTCCCTTTTGGATTTCAGTTATATTGTCTTTGTAATAACTGACTATAATTTTGTCTTATTGTTGAGTTTCATACAATGACTGTGCCACCAGACAGAAGTCTACTTGGAAAAATATTTTCTTATATATATATATATATATATATGTATATTTGTGTGTGTGTGTGTTTGTGTGTGTGTGATCGCAATGTTTTACTTTAAATGTTTCTTATATTTTAATGTAAATAAATAATAACTGGCTTACTTTTAACAGTAACATAAAGTATATATATATATATATATATATATATATATATATATATATATGTGTGTGTGTGTGTGTATGATCAATGTTTTACTTTAAATGTTTCTTATATTAATGTAAATAAATAGTAATAACTGGATTACTTTTAATATTAACAAAGTTTATATATATATATATATATATATATATATTTAAGTGTGTGTGTATGTGTGTGTGTGTGTGCGTGCATGTGTGTGTGAATGTGTGTGTATGATTGCAATGTTTTACTTTAAATGTTTCTTATATTTTAATGTAAATAAATAATAATAACTGGCTTACTTTTAATATTAACATAAAGTTTATATATATATATATATATATATATATATATATATATATATATATATATATATATATACATTAATACGTATATGTATTACAATAAAAATTATTTATTGTATTAAAAATGACAATTCTGTTCTCATTTGCTGTACAAATTTAATGAAAACTGTCACAAAACGTACAACATTTATTTCTAATACTAAATGGCGTAAAACTCTGACAAAAAGTTTGATATAAATTTCAAACGAGTCTTAATAAAACCTGAACTTAAGTTTATCATTCACTACAACTTCTTAAATCCTGGTGGAACAATAACAGCAGAGAAATATTGTCAGTAAATTGGTAAAAATGCATGAGAAGTTGTATCGTTCACGGCCAGCATTAGTCAATCGAAGAGGACCGATTCTTCTTCATGACAACGCCCGACCGCACGTCTCACAAATGAATTAAAAAAATTAAACGAACTGGGGTATCAAACCTTACCACACCCACCTTATTCTCCGGACCTGTCTCCGACAGATTATCATTTTTTTTAAAGCATTTGAGTAATTTCCAATCAGCTCAAACCGCTTTCGATGAATTCGTTAATTTCAGGACTCTATAATTCTATCGTGTAGGAATAAACAAACTTATTTCCCTTTGGGAAAAATGTTTGCAGGCCAATGGTCTTTATTTTGAGTCATAAATATAATTTTTAACTGATATATGTTTTTATACTCGATACGTAAAAACCGCAATTATTTTTGCACCATCCTAATATTATTTTCGTTTAATGGGTTTCAATATAATAAAGCAATCACTGGAAAATTAGAAAATAGATTATCATCTTTATATTTTCACTTGTCTTTTCTTAAAGATTTATATTTATTATTTCTATGGAAAAAAATATCATTTTTTTTAAAACGTTTGAGTAATTTTCAACGAGAGAAGCTTTTCAACGATCAAGCATCAGCTTGAACAGGTTTCGACGAATTCGTTAATTCCAGAACTCCAAAAATTCACATTCAGGAATAAACACACTTGTTTCCTGTTGAGAGAAATGTGTGCAGGCCAGTGGTCTTTATTCTGATTAATAAATATAATTTATTACCTATACATGCGTCTTCATACTCGACATGTAAAAACAGCAATTATTTTCGCACCAACCTTAATGTATTACTACCAATCAAACACTAGACGAATTGCTTTTGAAAATTGAAAAGCGACGATACGTTTCCGATATGTCTGGATCGATATGAAAACAATGTCGCATTGTATGAAAAATGTGATACTGTTTACATGAAAATCACGAAAAGTGCAAAGAAGACAATGTTAGCCAGTAGACAATTTGCTGCCGCGACTGAATGCAGCCAGGCAGTCAGCCAGCCAGCCAGCCAGGTCTGCCAGCGTTAACGTTGACGTCCTCCACCACTGCACTCAACAGCGGCACGGTCACGACTTAAAGGGGAACATTCGTTCGCAAAGTATTAGATTAAATTTCATTACACGCTAGAGGTATTTGTCAGGTGACTACTTCTCTTGTTTGTATTTAATCAAATGAGTCGGTTTACTTTCAATGTATATATATATATATATATATATATATATATATATATATATACATATATACATACATATACATATACATGCATACAAAAATAAATAAATACAGAGGATGTATGTACATACATACATAAAATGTGTATGTTGTTTTGATGAATGGTTCACGGTGTCATTCATACAAATTATTGTAGATGATTGACATAAACGTCATTGGAAACATGTGTCTATATATGTATTTACGTTGGTAAGAGTTTCGCTGTATATATTCTCTGCACATTTCATATATATATATATATATATATATATATATATATATATATATATATATATATATATATATATATATATATATATGATATTTATTCAGAGATGTTTCGAAGCCATGCCCCGTACATCCATTCTTTACAATTTAATATAAAAGTAATCCGTTCACATAGATAGATCTCAATTTCAAGCTACTTTGTATAAAATTAAAAATATTTATTGTTTTAAACTGAACTTATTTTCAATAGGGTGCGCAGGTCACTGATAGATTCTATGTTTTTTCATTTTTTCTGTTATGTTGAAACTTCCTATGTTGTGTTTGCATGGCTATCTTTGTATTATTTGTTACATTGTTTCTTCTTAGTCCGAGTTACAGGCAGTGCACACTCCTCTTCGGTATTTATTATGTAGACATTGCCATTTATATAGAAGCACAGTTTATTTTTGCTATCGAGTCATGACTGAGCAATGTTCTTTATTGTTTTATAGACAGGGATGTTTGTTGATTATATTTTTCGTAGATTCTCTTCATCTAAACTCAGCATTTGGAAAATTTTAATAATAATATCAATAGTTCTTAAGTGATGTTTTGTCTATTGTTTTAAGTTCATTTTTACCTATTTTCTCTAGAATGTATAGATTTTCCTATTTTCTCTAGAATATATATATATATATATATATATATATATAAATATATGTGCAAGCAAACTCTGCCCCCTATTCGCAGCACCTCTCCCCGGATTTAAGGGTACGCCTCTTGTTCGGTAACGTTCGTGCACTCCCAAACAAATAACAGAAATTAACAAATATTACACACAAGTAATACGCATAAAATGTAAATAATATTTTTTTATTGAAAAAGTTTAAAATTAACATTATATATAACATCATATTAAAGATAACAATTAATTTGAGTGGATATCATTTTGTCACTGGATGATTCATTGTAATCAATTAGAACACAAGCCATGTAACTGATATCAACCAATCAGAGTACGAATAAAATTCGCACATGGCGGAGGAGGACCAATTTATATATATATATATACACATTAGGTTGGTAGAAAAATAATTGCAGGTTACTACTTTCAAGTTCATATACATTTTTTAATTTAAGTGGTCCAGAACTGTTGGACGACTAACACTTAACTTGTTGGAAGAACTGGACTTACAAACCTATTTCATTTTATCGCAAATCGCCTAAAAAACGTAATTGGTCTCAACGATACATATTAATAGACACAAGACCGAGTACTTGATTCGATTAATAAGAGAAAAAAATAATATATTTTTTTATTGCTATAAGATGACCGTTTTGGGCTTCTTTTCCATCTTTAACTCAATAGCCCAATTTAAAGCAAAATTAATAATAAAACCAAAGTTAATGTTACCATCATACAGACTGAAAAATGCGCTTTAAAATGATATTAACATGAACACGATGAAATGACACTTTCATTGAAAAAAATAAGCTTAGAATTTAGAAAACAAAAACCGCAGTTATTTTTCTACCAACCTTATATATATATATATATATATATATATATATATATATATAAAATATAAATATATAATAAATATAAATATAAATGCAAAAATATGTCTTTTTGCAATATGAACAAAAATAATAGAAATAGAAGACAGTATAAAAAGAAACAAAAAGAAAGATCAATGACCATATGGAATCAAGATATTAGAAAATATATTAGAAAAGACTGTAAACGAGAACCATGCCTTAAATGAGAATAAATTTGAAAATAACACCTTGCTTTAACAGTCAAAGACTAAAACTGATAGGTAAAATTAATAATTGCACAAACTACCTGCAGAGGACGATAAATCCGGTCAGATGAGTTCTAAGAAGGAATAAAACGTTTATAATTTTTCTTGCTTATTCTCCGCTTCAGTTGCTTGAAGACTTGTAGCAGTGAAAGCAATGTATTTAATATACAGGGATGTAATTCATTGTAGGTAGAAGGGCCTCTATCAGAGATTGAAAATTCATATCCACCCATTCACTTTTTATAATTGTCTTATTTAATTTTGAACGCATGATCGATTTTCTATACAAAAGATATTGTTCTTAGATTAAATCCCGATAATGTTGAATGCCTCGCAGTTGGTTTAAATATAAAAGGTAGAGTTAGACTTTTTCTTCATTTCACTTCAATAATTTCTCTTGTGCTATACATTTTAAACAGCATAAAGCATTACTTATATAAATTAGATACTCCATGATTATTGTGGGTTTTCTAATATTCTATACATCTACTTTCGATATTCTCTAGTATCTTTTTTGAATCACTGTGCAAATAATTTGTAAGCCACAATTAGGTTTATGTTTCGTATGGTTTATAATTTTGTAACGCATTAGAACAGTTTACGACTCATACCCATTGAACATTATTTACATAGATATTGTAAATACAATTGTAAATATCTAACCTATAATTGAATAACGTATCGCAGTATTAAAATAATTAAATAAATGTAACGACTGATAATAAAATAATAATTCCATTGCTACCGGCGAAATAATTTTCAAAATTATTTATCGCAGTTTTAAATAAATAATAATAAAATTTAATTAGATTTAAATCGGATATTTTAATTGTTATAAATTAAACGAGTTTGTTCAGTTCAGTATTGTAAACAAATCCTGTGTTTTGTGTGTGTGCGAAATTACTTTTTTAAATTATTTCTCCGCGTATGGATGTACTGAACGTACAATTACCTAAATATATATGTGGTAATATTATTGACGTACAGATTACCAAACCGCGTGCGAAACAAGTTCAATATTTTCAAAACATGATAATAAGTATTTGTGTTATTAATATATTTGAAAAAAAAATTTTCGAACGAGAGTTTATAAACCGTTTAATCTCATATTTTTTACATTAAGTCTGAACGAAATGAAGTGTTATGAAGAAGTGATATATATATATATATATATATATATATATATATATATATATATATATATATATATATATATATGTATGTATGTATATAAACGCTTTTTTTAAAACAAAATTATCTCTAATATTGTCAAATAAATCATAGAAGGACATGTATTTTTCACTTGCAAGATTCAATTAAATGTCAGAATGATTCATGGGAATTAACTTGTGAATATAACTTTAAATGGTATGTACATTCCTTACAATTACTAATAAAGGCTGACGCATATCTATTTTCTTATATGTGTCTATGACACAACGAATTTTATTATTCTGTGTCTATTGTTAGGTTGGTAGAAAAATAATTGCGGTTTATGATCTTTAAGTTCGTATACATAACCGCATTTATTTTCCTACCGACCTAATATATAATACGGATATAAATAAACAGAAAGTTATATTAGGTCATTAAATATGAAGTGTCCGATTTCGAATCAAAAGTTTTAGTTTATTGTATCTCAAACAAGAAGCAGTACAATCAATCAAAGAATGCGCCTAAACTGTCGACTCAATTTTGCCATCTTAAAAGTAGCTTGTTTATGACAGCAGCGAAGAAGCATGGAGAGCGTGCGGCGATGAAATGGCGAAGAGCGTTTTCTACATCTTGTTAAGAATTGAATATTTTTTCTTGCAAGAAGCGGTTAGTCAGCTGGTGCAAGGTCTGGTGTATACGGTGGATGACAGATAGTTTCCAGGTCCAGTTTTTGTAGTTTGAGCAGCGTTGTTTCTGTGACATGTAGTCGAACGTGGTCTTGCAAGAAGATTGGCCTGTCTTTTGACCGATCTCGGCCGCTCAGTCGCAAGAATTTTCATCATTTCGTCCATTTGGTTGCAGTAGACATACGCTGTAATCGATTGACCAGGTTTCATGAAGCTGTAGTGGATGATACTAGCGCTGGACCACCAAACAGACACCATTAGTTTTTTTTTTTAATGAAAAATCAGTTTTGGACTGTTTCGGCGTTTCGTCTTCATCCAACCATTGTGTCGAACGCTTGCTATTGTAAAAATTGTAATGCTCGCAAAAAGAATACATTTTTGATGGTATAATGGATTCGATGATGTATTTGAACATATTAAAAAATAATTTGAAGGATAGTGCGGTAAATATGGGAACAGGTCGGAATTTTTATTTCCAACAAGATGATGATCCGAACCATACCGCTTATAATGCGCGCCAGTGGATCATTTATAATTGGCTACATGTACTGCAAACTTCTCCTCAATCGCCAGACATGAACCCAATAGAAAATCTTTGGGTCCTTATGGAAGAGCGTATCAGAAAACATGACATTTGCAATAAAGAACACTTAAAAAGGATACTTTGGGAAGAACGGAGCAAAGTAACACCCGAACAAATACAAAATTTATTTAAATCTATGCCAAAACGACTTCTAGCTGTAATTAATGCTAATGGAAACCCTACAAAATATTAATTTAAAAATTACATTACATCTTATGGTTATTTATCAGTTATTTGGATACTTTTGCGTTGCATATTTTTAAGTTTCCTGGAAATGTGTATTAATGAAAATTAAATTTATAATTATAACCGGAACATCATAGGTTTATGTAAAACAAAATAGTGAAAATTCTAAAACAATGCCTTTAATTTAAAGAAAATTATTAGCATTTTGTTTAATATTGTCAACTGTTTGAATACTTTTGCTGGCCATATATATATATATATATATATATATATATATATATATATATATATATATATATATATATATAAGTTGTTTATGTATCCAAATTAATCTTTTTCTTTAAAGTTCTGTTTGTAATATAAGCATTCCCTATGAAATGATTCGTACTGAAAATAAAATACAAACTGATTTCCTCAGCTCTTGTCGACGTCAAGTTAAAATATAATCGTGCTTGTAAGAAACATACATAAACAGTTTTGTTAAATAGTGAACGCATTCAAAAATGTCACAATATTAAACTAAAACACATTGTTAACAAAAAGTGGTTGTCACATTTCCTGTTCTGCTACTATTTTATAAGTTCTTGTAACAGCATTCTTTATTTTTATGTACTTTGATAGGACAAGGTTTCAGATTAGTTTTTCATGGAATTGTAATAATGATCTAACATGTTTATAACGTACTAGAGTTCAAAAGGAATTCAGTACGAATACAGTTAAGAGTTCAATTGTGAATTTCAGTTGAAATTTAAAAGTGCTATGTACTTGCAATAAAAAATGTGGATATAATTATTTCTTAAAATGTATTCTTCCGTTCATGCTTTAGTATATTTTTTAAATTGTTCTGAGAAGAACTTATAAATGTTGACTTTAACATACTTCAATTTAATTACTTTATATTAATATGAAACTAATTCGACACGCTGTTAAAATTTTGATAATTTCCAAGAAATAATATAAGACAATTTTATTGAAATTCTCACAATTTTTATTTTTTTACATGCACAAAAATAACAGGATGTTATTTTATTATATAAAAGAATATATTTTGGTAATTGTGCATACATATCAAATCGTATCATATACTATTTATTCAATTTAATATTCATTTTACTTCAACATTTTTTTTCAATTAATTTTTCATAAATTTAAATTAATAAAAATAGAATTGCAAAGATTTGAGATTTACAGAGATATGAGAATTCATTCATTATTAAATAGTAAATGTCAGTAATCTTAAACGTTTTCATCTTCTTTATTAATTTGTTATTAAATATAAAAAGTTAATGTTTCGCAATAATTTAATAATCTTGTCATAAACTTGTCATTTTCTTCTGTAAATGTTAATTCATTGCTGTGTGCGAACTCTGCAAGGCACGGATGATCAATTTTTGTAAGTAAACATCGTTTAATCATTTAACTTTGGTGATGTAATTTTCAATTTCTTTGTTAACCTGGTAGCTGTGTATGACGAGCGTACTCTTCTTGAGCAAAAAATTATTGATTTTTCAAAAAAATCAAATACCATTTCGTTACAATTTAATTCAATTTTACAGCAGCTGCATATGCAGTTAAATCTTTTTTTTATGCGGTAGATACGTTCTACAGAAAACCGTATATAAAAAAAATCGCACAAAAAAGACAACTTATGTTGAAAAATTAGAGACACGTTCCATAATTTTCTGAAACTGCATAAAACCAAAGCAAGGAATTAATATAAACTCAAAATCGCATGAAAAAAAGTTTATGAAAATTCATGAAAATAAGAATGCTTAAAAATCCAATAAAAATATTTGAAAAACATCGGAAAATAAGACTAGAGTGTTATCTGTAATCGTTGCCTAGAGCAGTGTTTTTCAACCTTTTTCCGACTTCTCCCCCTGTCCTACTGATAGGAAGTTAGCTGTTTAAATGTTTTGTTTGTAAACAGAACGTGTTTTATTATAATTTTTATAATTTATACAAGATACAATAACTAAAAAAAAAATTATACTTTAAGTCTATCTCGATCAATGTGAACCCTTATGCTTGATGACCAGAAACAAGCTTTTTTATATCTGGTTCTATTGTTGTGAAGGATAACAGAAGATCACCTCTGTCCATTATGTTAAGGTGATTCCGCGCTAGGCTGAGTAAATAATTTACAGGACTGAAACCTGATTCTATCAAATACAAAGAGGAAATGCCATGAAAAATAATTTTACTTTATCCCAAAGCTGTGGAACCTTTTTAGATATTATACTCTTCTGTTCATGTTACTACTCTGTGTTTATGTTCTGTTCATTTCACATCTCTGTTTTATTTTTTCTTTTCTCGGTCACTTCTCCGTTTCTTTTATTTCTCATTTCTCTCTGTGGCTCTCTAATCTCTTAACATGGCCCCCTTGAAATATCGTATGGCGCCCTGGAGGCCATATAGCCCCAGGTTGAGAATCGCTGACTTATACGATTATTATTCTTCATTTATAAATGGCATACCACTAACTATTATTAACAATAAGTATTTATGTTACTCTTCGGATTTCATCTTTTAAATCTGGAATTGTTTTAGGATTATTGGCGTGTACACCTGTCCTTTAACGTAACCCGAAAGAAAGTAGCCAAACGGTGTCGGATCGCAGGATCTCGGTGGCCAATTAATGTCTCCATTTCTGGAAATAGCGCGACCAGGAAATTTCCTCCTCGATAAATCAATCGTTTCGCCAGCTGTGTGTGTCTTGTTGCACTGTCCTGCACGGACGACATGTCCTCCAGATCAATACCGTCGAATTCTGCTCACAAAGAGTCCGTTACTATTCGTCATTGTAAAATATTTGTCACCGTCGGAACAATTTTCAGTCGTATGTGCATAGATTTGTTCTTCATATCCCCAACTAATGCGAGATTTTAATCCGAAACAAGTTTTGTAATGTGATATTAAACACATACGTTGAGCAATTGAAGCGAAATCTATTTATATGATTTTCTATTGCGCCATTCAATATAATATGAATATTACAGCGTGTGTGTGTATGCGTGATGTGTGTGTTTATATATGAGAATATGTATGTGTGTGTGTATGTTTGCGCGTACAAATTAAAGTACGATAGTACTTGTTGGTTGTCTGATAACGGTGTATCTACGTTTACAGAAGTGGATGGCAGCTTTAATCTATTGTGTTCGGTACGTTGTAGCGGGTTGCAGAGCGGTAGTGGCAGAGGGTGTCAGCGCCATCGTCGATCCACCTATACACTTCCCCTTTAATTCGCGGGCGTCGGCCGAAACGTTACGGATAATCAGTGGCGTAACATTTTGTCGTTCGTTTCGTGTCGACATCATTTGACTGTGAACCAGCTGTACTCACTAGGAAAAGATTCGGCCCGTTCTTTGATTCAGCCGATCGATTTTTTTAATATCATGCTTATTATTTTTCACCATATTATATATTTTCTTTATTACACATTTTCATGTATCGAATAACTTATCTTAAGATTCACATTCAGAATCTTAATAGTTCTATTAAAAACTCTTCTCAAATACTGGTCAAAATATACCGATAAAGTCGCTAGCTCAGTGTCCGAAGACTTAACTTATTAGGTACAGAAAAGCTTTAAAGTGATGTAATACTTGTCAAGTCATTAATAAAGAGTTTAGAACACTTCTAGGAACAACAGGACAGTCGGGATCAACATTTATTTTTATTAGTTTATTTTCTATAATTTTATTCAATAATTTTTTAGGTTTATTCCCTTATATTTTCACAAGAACAAGACACCTTACTTTAACTTTAGGACACGCTTTACCCTTATGATTATCCTTTATAATTCATGGTTGATTTAACTACACTCAACGTATATTAACTCATTTAGTCCCTTAGGGAACACCTCCAATTCTTATACCTTTTATAGTATGTATTAAAACAATTAGAAATATCATTCGCCCAGGAACTGTATACTGAATTCGATCAGTGCTTTAATTTATCGATAACTGCTTTAAGTCTGTGTAATTTAATTTGGATATTTACATTATTAACGATATTAAGAAGATTTTTAAACAAAGTAGATAACGGGAACATATGGGTCAGTTAATCTAGAATTGAAAACGAATTATTGTAGCTTGAAAGAAATACAAAGAACAGATAATTAAAACTGATCTTTACAGACAAAAACGTTGTTCTTATTCAAAAACTTGTGAAGAAATTAAAACAAATTATTAACTGGAATATTATCTAAAATTAACCGATGTACCAATCGATTCTTTTTTTAAAAAAACAGGTGCACAACTCAGATTAACAAATGACTTAAAATTACATTTTAAGTATGAAAAAATTGGACAACTTGCAACATGTTTCCTTCGAGTGCTCCCATTATTTAAAAATAATAATTCCTAGCAGATCGGTAACACTGTTCAAGCAATTTTAAAAGTAAGGAACGTTAAGCACTTACAAACCTATTTCATTTCATCACAAGTCGCCTAAAGGACATAATTAACCTCAGCGATACATAATAATGGATACATGGTCGAGTTCTTGATGTTTTGAATCGATTAGTAATACAAAATAATATATATCTTTTTGTTGCTTATAAGATGACCGTTTTTCAAATTGCCATTAAGTTAAATAGTTATTAGGATGGTAGAAAAATAATTGCGGTTTATGACCTTCAAATTCATGTACATTTTTTAATTTAAGCGATTTTAAGTGGACCAGAACTGTTGGATTACTAAAGCCTAATTTTTGTATAAGTGGTTCCGATTCAACTAATGGCTTCAGTTGGACGTTATGAACTGAAGAAGGATGCTCGCGTCGTTCTTCTTCTTCAAGGCTCTCGTCTCCAGCACAAAATTTTTGAAATCACCATTGCACCGCACGTTTCTTAACAATATTTACACCGAAAGCATCGTTTAGTTTCCGAGCAGTTTCTGCCGCGTTACCACCCGTTTTGAACAAATACAAAAAATTACTCTTATTTCCTTCTTTTCCATCCTTAATTCTATATCCCACTTTGAAACAAAATTAATAATAAAACCAAAATCTTTGTTATCTAAACATAGACTGAAAAATGCACTTTAAAATGATATTAACATGAACGCGACGAAATTACACTTTCATTGAAAAAAATAAGGTTAGAATTCATAAAACAAAACCTGAAATTATTTTCTTACCAATCTAATATTCACAGGTCTATCCTCATATATTTCTATATGAATAATTCTTTTTAAGTAGACGTTTACATTTCTTCCAGTTTCCAGTTTGTAAGGAAAAAAGTCTCTTTATAATTCACGGTTCACAGTTTTAGGAACTACTATCCTATTTTAAAACAGTATTGAAATATTTTTGGTTTTAGGTGATTTTATAGAAAATAAGTGATTGTAAATATTCTTTCTTGAATTCAGGTGCTAACATATAATGAATAAATATACTATTTTTATTTTCTTTCACGATATTTTATCTTACATGTATCTTGATATTAACCTTTTGCATTCCAAGCAATTAGGCTATAGAGCAGATCGGAAATGTGTATACCACGAATTAGGATAAGAGTATGATAAACAGAAAAGTATAAACACATTGATGGACGAACACTTATCAAAGCTTTTATCTGTAATGTCTGGCTTACATTAGGATAGTAAGCGGTAGAGTACGGTGGTAGAGTGCATACTATTCTGTTACTAGCATAATGTAAACACTTTGGGATAGTGAAAGTAGAGTATTAAAGATAGTAGCGAGTAGAGTGGATAGCACATGTAGAATAGTACACACTCTACTAGTCTCTTATCACACCATAAATTTACCGCAATTATTGCAGTAGAGTCGAGTAGTCGGGCGCGAATTGTGTATTTACAAGTTTTGTTTTTATTTATGACGCTGGTTATTGCTTGTTTTAAACTTGAAACTAAACTCTTCTCTACAAAACCTACTAGCTTTGTGTAAACTAACTAGCTTTGGACTAAACTGTAGGTGCTGGTAGAGTAGAGGTCTAGAGAAAAAGCAGGCTAGTATACTCTACCGCTTACTATCCTTATGTCAATCAGCCCTAAATGATAAAATGTGAACAGTGACACTGGCCTTAGGAGTAGAAGGTCTTTAAGTACCTGGGCAGCACAGTTGGCCTTGTATGGCCCGGTTTTGAAAATTGCCGAACCACCAACACAGTACAAAAACACAAATATAACGCTTTAACACCAAAACTCGCACACTAGGGACAAAATCGTTTTTAGTCCAAGGAGAGGTAACGAGACACAACACACACATATAATACTACTATATTTTGTGTCTATCTGAATGTCAATAAAGTAATTATTTTATTTCATTAACTTTTTTTATTGGCCTTGTGAGTGCAAAGGGTTAAACTCCTATAGATGGACGAGAATATATTCACAAAATTATTTAGTGTTACATAAAACAAATTTATTTTTACTTAGGAATCTACATCAGTTAGTTGACAATAATTAAGCTGTTTTAATAGAATTAATCAATCGTTAATCATATGAAGTATTAGCAGAAACAGTATTATATATATATATATATATATATATATATATATATATATATATATATGTATATTATACAGAAACATATTGAAAAGTGTATTTAGTTTGTGAAGTATATATACTTATAGACAACATATCTGTTTTTCCTTGTATAATACTAGTATCTTACCTATTAATATAAGTAGATTAGTGTTATACTATCTTATTGAAATTGATATTTTATTGTGGCGAAATATGTATACATTAGATTATTTTCAATAATTTCAAACAGTAAAATTAATTAGATTAAATTGAGAATCGTAAGTTGTCGATAATCATATCTTTTCGAAAAGTGTATATTTTATAAATAATTTCGCATGAAAAATGAAATCAGTGAACTAATTACATCTAACATCTATTTAAATATTGACTTCATTTCTTCTATTCACTTCATTTCAGTGGCTAGGAAAAATTTCAAAAACCTAGTACTTTTGGTGTATATAACAATTAAAAATTTTAATGATTATTTAAAGATTTAATGAATGATCCATCTTTGTTTATATATATATATATATATATATATATACAGTGGAATCTGGTTATTGTAATCATGGATAATGTCATTAATCGGTTATTGTTATCATAATCAGTTAATGCAAAACACTATATAAAATTAGTTAAAAATAATCCTCCTACTGTAATCAAACTTCGGCTGTTGTTATCAATGGTGATAATTACATTTGGAGACAAACGATAGGAATTACTAAATGGACATTTTCTTCGAAACTCATCTTTAACCGAAGCATACCTTTTAATCTTTCACATAACTGAATGGCAAGAATTTTTAGAAAATATGTAAACAGATCTTTTCGTGAAGCATATCCTTTATCTTTTCAAAACATGTTGTTTCAGTGAGTTGGGATAAAAATGTGTATCATTATGTATCCTGTTCCGATTTCTCTAATTTAATTTTTTAACCTCTTTTAATGTTATCAGCAGGCTGTTGTTATCAAAAATTGTGAGTCCCAAACTGATCATAATAAGCGGATTCCACTGTTTATGTCTGTTGCTAATAAACGCAAACAAATGACAGACAATACGTGATAAGTTTTTCAAATAAATTTTATGTTTTCACAAACAGTTATATATAAGAAATGCATATATAATGCTGCATTAAGTGTACAGTTTGTGATAAATATCAATTGTACAAATGCCATAATTGTTTGTAATAAATTCAGTTTAATAATTAAAATTTTTTATCCACTGTTTAATGGTATCAGCTGCTGTTATCAAAAATTGCAAATCCCAAAGTGATTATAATAATCGGATTCCACTGTATATCAGATACGTGCAACTATAATTAAATATGGATAAGTAAAGGATGTTTTACAAAAAAAAGGCATAAGAAAAGAAAGCATTTTTGTTTATTTACATGTACAGCTTTAAAAAAATGCCTCAAGAATCGAGACGGTATCAAATCAATACTTCAAGAATGACATGAGTAGTAGAAATCACTAATATGGAGAATGGGCCTGTTTTGTTGACGTTTGAATTACTTCTTCAATATTTGGTGTCAATTTCTGAACACATATTTTTGAAAAATCTTTCAAATGGTTATCTGTCAATCTAGAATAGTATCCTAAATTTTTCTGCAACGTATTAGCGATAAAAGAGTATCTCTAACAAGTTTATCTTGACAGATACCTGTATATAATATCCAATATGTCCGCGGACCTCATAAAAACATTTCGCGAGCCGTAGTCTGGGATCCGTGCTTTATGGCATTCAATCTTATTTCGCTTATTTTCTTTCATAATACAGCATTACTTGTTCATTTATTGTATATCGTTTATGAAAGTATTTTTTTTATTTGGCCTAAATTTCAATCATTTTCTTTATACACACACACATACATACATACATATATATATATATATACATATATATGTATATGTATAGGTGTGTGTGTATGTATGTGTATATATATATGTGTGTGTGTGTGTGTCTGTGTGTCTATCAATCCAGTATTGAAGTGTTTTTCAAATCCTGGTACATCGATTCCCAATCTTTTGAATGGAGATGATCCCTATATTAATCTGAAAATGGCGCGGACCCCTTTGAAGAGGATTGTGTTTCCCTGTCTGTATATCCAGTTGTATTTACTCAAGGCTGTTAATAATGTAAAACATTTGTTTGCAAAAATTGATTTCTTTCTGACCTCTCAGGTGTTACTCACGGACCACAGATTGGGAATCTCTGTCCTAGTAATATGGCCTCTCCTTAAACTTCCAAATGAATTTCGATAACCTTCACTCTTTTCTTAGTGAGTAAAATGAACGAAATTAAAAATATATAATAAATAAATACTGCAGTAAGATCCTTATAGACTTTTCTCGTTCTTATTTTTTATAAATTCAACCATATCTAATTGTGATGTGCTTTTTGGTGCGTGCAGTCCATCAGTGTACTGCTACAATGAAAAAAATGCCAGTAATGGATAAAAGTAACTTTCAGTTTCTTCTAATTTAGATAATCTAGTGTGTCTTCTCTACGTATTTTTAATTAATTTCATCAAATGTTCATCTCACGTATTCATTGCTCCCTTTTAGGCCTTTTTTTATGTTTTTTGATTTCTAATAAACAAACAATTCCGTTGTACATTGATTATCGTCTCTTCTTGTAGTATGTCATACTGATATTTATATATATATATATATATATACATATATATATATATATATATATATATATATATATATATATATATATATATTAACTTCTATACTTTTTAATATTCTTGTCAGTTTTCGGATTCATTTCATTCGTTTTCTATATTTTCTTATTATTTATAAGATGCAGTGTGCTTTCTGTCTGTTCTGTAAAGTCTCTGAATTTGAAAAAATTATCGGACATATAAATTAAATTGCATTTTTAAAATGTGATTATCTGTTGCGTTTGCAAATGTAGAGTGACTATCTAGTAATTAAATATGACTACAAAATATATATATATATATAATGTTCACTTATCGGTGTAAAGAGTGTGGGCATTAAATAAATAAAAGCGATTAACAATTCATTAGATTAGCTCTTACACGTTAACATTGAATTAATACTTAAAAACGCATTAATGTGGTTCATACAATTACACTTTTGGAAAGTAACTGCGACGTGCGCCACTGTTGACGTGGTTATGCGAATCTGTTGAACGTTTCACAGCCAGACAACACGGAGGAACATGGAGTTATTCGTTCGGGCTCGACTCTGGCTGTTTGCGATTTAAGGTCAAGCCAACAACCAAGAGTCTGGTGCGACGAATACGATGCAAAAGAAAACGAAGCGAAAGAGGACAAGGAAGGCGACGACGATGTACAGACAGACAGACACAGTCTGGGTCGAGGTCACCACCCGTCGACATATACCTCGTCTTCTTTCCACCTCACACCACAACATTTGACTGTTGCCGATGCGGTTGATGCTCTTTTTGGTTTTGTAGCGACCGAGAGACCTGTTTTCCACACTTCGGGAGTCGTTAAAATGTACCCTGATTTGGATATAACGACGGTGTGTTGTGCGGTGATTCTCGTTGAGTGAGATTTGATTGCTGTTGTTAATTTTGTTGGATGGAATTTCTCTTGGTCGGCGGCTTGCTTTCTGGCCGTTTTTGGTGGAAATTTTTCAACGTGTTGTGCAAGAATTTAACCGCTACGTTCGTTTAATATTTACATAGGGCCATTGAAAGTCGAATTGTTGAATTTTGGTTGTGTTTTTTTTATGAACTTTATCAGAAAAAAATATTGCAAAACTTTCTGTCGGTGCTTTTATTGTTATAAATATATAAATTTAAAGTGGATATGACAAGAAAGGACCGTTAACTCGTTGTAATTCCTCTGAAGTTATCAATAACATTCCTGTTCAATTTATTAACACGAATACTTTATTATAAATGTTCTTTAATTTTGTATATAACATACATTCAGATATTTATCTTTTTTATTAATTTATACTAAGTATAATTTACTCATTACTAAATTTATTAGGTAAGTAGGAAAATAATTGCGGTTTTTGTTTTCTGAATTCTAACCTTATTTTTTTCGATGAAAGTATCATTTCATCGTGTTCGTGTTAATATCATTTTAAAGTGCATTTTTCAGTCTATATTTTGGTAATATCGACTCGAATTCAAGCTTGATTTACATAGGACCAAAGCATACTTACAAAGTAAATAAATTCATAAGCAATTATAATTTTTTCCCTTTCAAAACAAAACTTCCCTTTTCCAAAAGCTTCACTGCAAAAGAGTACCGGAAATGCTGGTCGATAGTATCAAAAAATATTTGGATTGTAAAGGGTTCAAATCTACTTTTCGGTCTGTATTTCGATAACATCGACTTTGTTTTTATTATTAATTTTACTTCAAATTGGCTTAGTGAATTAAAGATGGAAAAGAGGCAAATAAGATCAATTTTTGGCATGAGTTCAAAACGAATGGTAAAGCAACAGAAACAGCTCATGAACTAAATGATGCGTTTGATGTGGGTACTGACAAGGAACGTACGGTGCATTGATGGTTACAAAAAATTCATGCTGGAGACGAGAGCCTTGAATGAAGAAGATTGCGGACGTCATTCTTCAATTCATAACGACCAACTGAATCTTAGTTGAATCAGAACAACGCACATCAATTCGAGAATTTTCAAAAAAGTTAGGCAGTCATTCAACAGTTCTGAACGACTTTAAACAGATAGGAAAATCAAAAAAGAGAAAAATGTATATGAATTTGAAAGTATTAAACCGTAATTATTTTTCTACTGACCTAATAGAATGGAATTACTAATAAACAATGCAGATTATTATTGTATAACAATACATATTTCAAAAGACACCAATACAAACATACATTTTATCGGCATCTTTAGTGATGCAGAGATTATGAATGAAAGAGACTTGGTTCAATAACACTAAAGCAGTTAATTACAGCTACGAAATATACTATTAACTATATCTACTATATTATATCCTGGTTTTGAATATTGAAAAGACATATAATTCAGCAAAAATTGTTCGAAAAGATTAATAGTTGACATTGTTTTTTTCTGATTCTGAAAACCATCGATTATATATTTTGTAAGCAAGTGTAATACACACTTTGCAAAGTGTGCGTGGTACGTTTCTTCACATATGTATATATACATATCCATACATACATACATATATGTATATATACATACTAGGGGGCTCTGCCCTTTGCTCGCTGCGCTCGCCCACTTGTCAATTATAAACATGTACATGTAAACAAATGAAACAATAAACATATTTGGGTATCATAGAAGCCATGTCTCAAATAAATAAGTCGGCGTCATGGATTTTTATATATATATATATATATATATATATATATACATACACGCAATATATATGTTGGTATGTTTCTCTTTATCTCTCTCTCTCTCTCTCTCTCTCTCTCTCTATATATATATATATATATATATATATATATATATATGAATATAAAATAAAAATTATCAACAAAAAACTATAAAAAACGCAATGCAAAAAATAATCTATCTGTCAGAATGTTTATATATATATATATATATATATATATATATATTTGTAAACAATCTGACAGATAGATTATTTTTTGCGTTGCATTGTTTTATAAAGTTTTTTGTTGATAATTTTTATTTTATATTCATATATATACATATACATATATATATATATATATATATATATATATATATATATATATATATATATATATATATATATACATATATATATATATATATATATATATATATAATTTTATTTATATACTGATTTTGTCTTGTATCGTATTTTTTTATAAAATAATGTATACTTTGGATTAGAAAGTGAGTAATTTCACTTACATTTTATATATAGATTCATTTATAATCCTAGCCTTGTTAGAAAATGACTAAAACGTGCCATTCTGTAACTTTTGGTTTCTTTTTCATAGTACAACTGAGAAAATTCAAGACAGTGATCTTAATCAAACATTTATAGAGAATAGTATTAATAATATTCTTATACGTTTCAGTAATGTACAGTAGTTGACTTTCATATCATTTTTCCTTATCAGCTTAACCCATTTTACTAGTTTAAAACTAGCAATCATTGATATTTTTTTCTTTTTTGTAACTTAAATACATATTCTGATCTTTTTTGTGATCTGATGGCATACAGTAGAGTTTTGAGATTTTGTTGTTCTCTATATCCTCATCAATGACGGATTAAGAAAGGGTTGGACCGGGCGACCGCCCGGAGTCCCGTGAGTGAGATGGGCCTCATTGAAAATATCTCTTTATTTTATTATTCTTTATGGAGCATTATTAAATTTATGTTAATATTTTATTAATTGTTTTATTCTGAGTCTGTTATTATTATTTAAATTCAAATCAAGCTTTTAATTTTCTTATTCCCATATAAGGTCTTAATACAATTTATGTGAATTTATTATTAATTGTTTTTATGTTAACCTAGATCGTTTATCGTTTGCTGTTGACGCATGCACATATTTATTAGTGTGGGAAAGACAAGTTTAAGTCCTAATATATTCTGTAAGCGATTTTATTTTATTAGGATTTAATTTTTTCTGTTGCTATTTCAAAAGTGCGCCTACGTAAAAGAGGCCCATATAGTTTCACCGCCCAGGACCCCATATATTGTTAATCCGCCACTGATCCTTATCTATACTTTTTTTATGAATTCTTCATTTATTTTATCTCTTAGTTCTTTACACTTCTCTTCTAGAGATTATTAAATCTCTGTCATCATTCGTGTAAATCTGTTTTGTTTTTTACATTTACTTCTTAGAATTGACTCAGTGTGTTTTGATTTCGAATATCGTTTAAACATACATTAACGAATACATTATAAGTGATATTTCTTTGTTCTTGAAATATACGTGCTTATTCATTTAGACTTAAATAGACATACTTTTAATTTCCAGATTTACAGCACACTCGATGCGGAATTTGACCCCCTTAATATTTATTTGTACAGCTGAAGTCTTGTTGTATCTATTTATTATCTTATTTTTACTGGTTCTTTGCTTTTTCGACGATGTGTAAATTAATTTGACTTGACTGTCAAATATATATATATATATATATATATATATATATATATATATATATATATATTCAAACGCATATATTTATTCTATGTATCAGTTTGAAAAATTACACGAAGAGTAAAAAGTTGATATAACCATAAACACATGAATACAGGTTTTGATTCTGTAATAATTTATCGATAACGGTATTGACATTGTATAAATATAGTAGAATAAATGTATGTATGCATATATTTTTACTTCATGGACGTAGGTAGTTCACACGTTTAATTATAAATAGGATATCGCTAAATATAGATGTAAATAAATGTCACCTTGAATTTCATCGAGTATTTTTACACAGCAGTGTATTGGAATATGTTTATTCTATCAGGTTGCTAGGAAAATGATTGCTGTTTTTGTATTTTGAATTATAACCTTAATTACTTCAATGGAAGTGCCGTTTCATCGTGTTCGCGTTAATATCATTTTAACACTTTACACATCCCGTTGGCTCCGCTAGTTTCAGAAATGAAAGCAGAAATAATTGAATTTTTTGTATATTTTCGGCCTTCCTTTGAAAGATCTAAAATCTGAAATTCTGCACTATCATCTGAAGATGTTTTATAAAACATGTGATGAGGAGCATCTTTTAGAAATCTGATCCATTGCATTTTCAGTCAATAAACAGATTCTCTCATTGTAATTGATTTGTCTAGAGGTTTTGTTTTCCAATAGGAATATAATTGTTCATTTGAGAGATTTAAATAAAGCATTTGACTAACTTATCGGTTATTTATCTTGAAAATAAAAATTGTTTTATACAAAAATCAGATAGGTAGATGCATTTTTTCAGAAAAATCAAATATATTGAAAAGTAATTGATCTAGCCCACTATTAAAATAAAGAAAAAAGGAATTATGTTTACCGACCAACTTTGCAAAGTCATTAAACAGGACAATTTTTATTTTTTTTCTAAGTTCGTCTAGTTTATTAAAATATAAATAATTATAATGTAATAATAAATCATAAAATCATTTTTTCCAATTTTCTGACTTAGTCCACTATCATAATTACTGTTACTTATACAAATACTCACATTATATATATATATATATATATATATATATATATATATATATATATATATATATATATATATATATATGCTATGAATATAAATACAAATAATGCAATATTTTGATTGTATTCTCTATAATAAAAACTCACATTTCTCGTCACTTTGTCCGTAGGACAAAGTTCATGGTGATAAGAAATGTTTGCTTTGTCAGCTCATTGGTTTCAAGTTTAATTCATTAAGTGTCGTTCTTAGATATTTTTTCATGTATAAATATACAATGCATTGTATTGTAAAAACCAATAAACATTTTTTTTGTTCTATTTTCCTGTCAATTTTGACGGATCACGTTCTAGTTTATATCTTATAGTTTTCAGATTTGAATATGATTTGATCTTGTTTATATACTGCAGTTGCTATAAAAGTGTTAATGTCTGATAAAAATTATTTCGAGTGTTATGTCTTGTTTGAAAAAGATTCGATGAAACTCGTTTTCTTCTCTTTCTTTGTATTCTGTTAGTCTGTTCGTATTGAATAGTGTCCGAGATCCGATGAAAAGTACACGTTTCGTTTCATACTCTTCGTGTGTCAAGTATCAGCCGAGTTATATCTAACAGTAATAAAATTATGACCACACTGAAATCGAAATGAATTCGTGTATTATAAAAAAACACAGGGTGTGATGTGTTCCTTGCCAACCCATGGCATACCTGCTTGCATCTTCAACATTCCATTGGTGCCGACTATCTGGACCTTTCTTGTTTTGGTTACATCCCCACCAAACTGGTCGACCTTGGATGAGAATAGCCACAATGCAACAACATAGCAATTTCTAAGATTATCCATCCATCCACATACATACACAACCACATATTACACACACACACACGCGTACACACACGGACTAGGATGATCACACTACACGATAGTTTCCCTTACGTCCTCACCATATTTGTTCACATATGTGTTTAGTACTCCCTTCTCCACAATCCTCATATACACATTGTATGGTTATGTGTGTGAATTTGTATTTGTCTGAACTGTTTAAATGTGTGCGTGCTATTTATGACGTGGGTGTGTATTTGTGCGAGTTCTTTGTTAATATTGTGTGTATTGTACTCTTTTGTTTGAGTATGTGGCACCTAGCATTACTTTGCAGAAAACTTGATGCCATTTTCTATACACGGCCCTTCTATACATATCGCGATTAGAACATTCGATAATTTATCTTTGTATCGCCGTATCCGTATATAAAAACATGTCTATGTAAAAAAAAATATATTTTAAAAAGAAAGTAAAGCTAGTGCTGCTTTTTCGAAAAGCATACTAAATATTACAGCTGTTACACAAAAATATATAAAATATTAGTTTGATTGAATTCAGATGTGAATGTATTTTGTTTTTATGTACCGAAATACTTTTTAAAATTCGCTTGAACTCAAGCTACACATATTTATAGAGAGTACAAAAAAATCATATACAAAGTGTTTATTTTTATTGAAGGCGAGGAAAGAATGTATCAACGAATACGATTCATTTGTCATTTTGCAAGTTGATATAAAAAAGTGAGATCTATTATTTAAAACAAATAGTTTGAAAATAATAAAACATGAAGGATGAAATTATCAACGAGTCTCTTGACATATCTTGTTAATATTGAGATCTGTGTGAATATATCACAAAAACTTAGACAGACGATTGATTCCTCGAGCAGAGGAGTTACTTGTTGATAAGTGTAATGCACTGAATTTCAGCAAAATGGATTGTGTGATTTTATTAGCTCCTGAACCAAATTTGTACCATGAGCTAGCAATGCTAGCACATACGAAGTCGGTCGTATACGAGGTTGCGGTGAAAAGTTTAGGGCCTGAATATGAAAACATTTTTTCGGATTGATTTTCATTTATTTCTCAACATAATTCCCGTTTATACACTTTTCCCAACGGTGTTCTAGAGCGATTAGCAAGACTGATAGGCCGATTTATCGGGATAAACGTTTTAAATTCGAGCTTCGAATTTGAATTTTTTGTATAAGTTCCATAACTTAAATCTAAGTAATTCCATAACCGCTATATTGAAAAATACAAGTAATTTCAAAACGATAAATACATTCTTTCATTGCCAGGTTTCAGATTTGTCAAACTACTCATTTAGTCCAGCAATGTTGTATTAGACATAAATATGTAATCACTGAATCGACTAAGTCATGGAATCGTATGATTTTAGACCTTATATTAGAAATTGCTTCTTAATCTTTACTATATTTCTTATCAGGTTATACTATTTTCCAGATTAATACTGTTTTTATTCGTGTATTATTTTTCATAAACGTTTAAATGTACTAAATGTAAAAATATATTGTTAAAAATTGGTTTAATTTTTGAATAGTAATTAACGAAGAGGGCAGTTAATAAAATGTAATAAAGTGTATATTAAGACCTGCGTATCAGTTTTCAGTATCAGAAGTAAAAATTACTAAAAATCGTAGCTGGCCAGTGTATACGATACAAATGTTATCTACCGTAGTTAGCCAGTGTATACGATACGAATTTCATCTATCGTAGTTGGCCAGTGTATGTTGACGAGTTTCATCTGTTTCTCGCTGTCATCAAACAGTATCGGTTAAAGTATTTGTTAGTCTGCAGTACAATTCAAAATAAGGTCTGTATTGATTATTATTAAATAAAATATACTTATCATTATATTAATAAGTGTGTGCAGTTTGACATTACAGAAGGTCTTGCACCAACTCATACTTACAGTGTATATATATATATATATATATATATATATATATATATATATATATATATATATATATATATATATATATATATATTTCTTATTCAAACCGGGCAGATAATTATATTGTATGTAATAAAATTGTAGGTGCTTAATCAGTTTTTTAAAAAATAGGATTGAATAAAATCGTATCAATAAAGTTCATTATATATATATATATATATATATATATATATATATGTATGTATATATATATATATTTGTGTGTATGTGTGTATACATCGTTATACACGAATAATAAATTTTTTTCATTGAAGACAAATTGCACCTATATACAGAAAGGTACAAACGTAACCGATAGTGAAACTAACTAAATAAAAAAAAATAGTATATTACAGTAAATTATGAAAAGGCAATTTAATAAATGTTACTTACGCTTTTCAAGGATAGCGCTAGCGTACAATCACTTTTAAAATATTTATGACTTTTCAATTATTTATTACTATTGGTTTTGACATTAACGTTTCTGCCGTTCGAATAAAATGTAGTTTAATTGTGTGGGAAAAAAATATATAACGATGTAACGAGATTATATTGGCGTGTATTGATCGTTCGATTAATTATATAGATGGTTGATAATAGTACAAAAACGAAATTATCATAGAAAAACTTGCCCCGTTTATTATCATGTACGAATCCAAGGTCGCAGAGTAGATCTTCTAACTGAATATCGAATCAGTTTCAAACAGAGCTGGCCGGAATTCTTTTTTCTATAGGTGTTCTAGACTTGAGAATTATTCGCTTAAGTTTTTAATTAAAACCGAAGAATATTTAAATTAAGTCTAATGTTAAGTATGCCAATTTTGACGTTTAACATAACGTTAATTAATTAAAGAAAATGTAGGCGTTTGAATATATACATATATATATATATATATATATATATATATATATACATACATATATATATATACATACATATATATATATATATATATATATACATATATATATACACACACACACTGGATTAAAAAAGTCTCCATATAGTTAGTTGTAACAAAGATTTTCGTTTACTTTATTCTGAATTGTTTCCATTTTTTAAACTTTTTATGGTTGATTGTAACCTAAATAGTAACTTTAATGAGCCACCATGAAATAACCATATTTATATATATATATATATATATATATATATATATATATGTATGTATGTATGCGTGTGTTAAACTTTTCTAGTTTAATATAAAAATAAAATAACACAAAGCTATAAGTTATGCAGTTTATAAATGAATATAAGTTTTTGTATGAAAATATGTGAACTGAAATCAATTTAAACATTTATTTACTGTTGTGAATATGTTGTGTCCATATTCCTCAGGTTTAAACATTTATGTATATATATATATATATATATATATATATGTATATATATAATTTAACGATACTTAGTGACAATTATTAAAGCCGGTCCTATATCAAATCCATTCTCCCCTACCGACCAAGCCGCACATCTTCAAACACAGCTAGGTATTTCTGGGGAGGACACCCACAACGACGATCAGTGACCAGCATTGTTGTAGACATAAATAGTATGGACAAAAATACGTTCAAAATTCGAAGGTTGTCTAAATTCACAGAATATAGTCACATAATGTTATAGTATTTTTTCTCGACGCTATAATAATATCGACTCGTTTCGGTTATAGAACTATTTTAACTGACCGAAGCGCGCTTGTACACTCTTTGAAATGATGCTGCTAACCACACATTTAATTATATGTTATGTTAATCTGAATTGAGTTTCTGTGAATCGATTTTTTGAACTGTGTGATACCTATTTTAATTGAATTTTTATTATGAGTAGATTTAATTTCTTCGGAAAGAAATTTAATTGTAATGAATTAAAAGTGATTCGTGTCTGCTTTCGAATATATAAATGAATGATTTTACAGAATAGAAATACTAGTTAGGATTAAAAAAATATTGTGTAAAAATAATGGGGCATAAAATAATTGAATATATTGAGTGCAGTCAGTATTTTTCTATATATATATATAATATAGTCGAGTTTGTTTTTATGTGTATCTTTTTAATGCAGTTTGAAGTTATGTGGTGCATATTTCATGCAAATTTGTGGTTTCACATATGTATATACATGAACTGCATGTTGTTAAAAAAATAAATTATTATATTTATATTTTTTAATTTAAAATGTTCTATTTTGGACTTTTAATCATGTTGTATCTGCTATCGCTGAAATAAGACCACAAACTTTAATTGCCTGCTGGAAAGCAGCTTGGCCTGGATGTATTTCAACCAGTGTAAACGTTCAAACATCGACATTATCAGCTGAAGTCATTGCTATGCCACATGAAATTGGTGGAGAAGTTTTTGATACCTTTAGCCAGAATGATGCCGACGAATTTCTTATAGATGATGCCTTAAGTGTCGGTGATATTATTGGTATAACTTTAGATATCGTCTAAGATCCATAAAATGATAATGAAACCGGAAAAAAAACAGTCCCCCTCACTGCAAATTTAATTCGAGAAGGTCTTAAACTTTGCGATAAATTGGAAAATCATTTTCTTGTTCATTACACAAATTCTGAACGAGCCTTCGAATTCCAACGTGAACTGAGCGATTGTATGTCTGAATATCGCATGACAAATTAATAAAATTATCATCGCAAAGTTTAATCACTGATTACATTGTCAGAGGAAAAAAATCAACACAGAACGAGTGTGAAGTTGACGTTAATTCTGTGTGTGAAGAACCATTGTTTTTACCATGTAGATCTGATACTCTGACCATCATCTTCTAGTGATGAAAGTGATTTCGCACCAGTTTGCAAATGGCGCCGAAAATTATCAGATAGTGACGATAATTCTGATGAATAAATGCAAAAAGAATTGTTACTTTTCAATAAAATTAAATGAATAGTTTTAAAAAAACTTAATTTAAATTTTATATCAGTTTCTTTCATATTTTCGAATGAATTTTTAGGTATTCTTATCTTCCTGAATTTTCATAATTTTTTTTATGCGATTTTGGGTGTATTTTAACTCATTGCTTTGGTTATACAAATGTATTATAAAGAGAAATATATTTGTATCATTGTGTTCATCTGTACATATTGTTTTATTTTTTAAAAAACTACATTGTTTAAACAAATTAAATATTGTAAAGATAAATCGAGACTAGAAAAGTATTTTGTATTTTACATCGATGCATCAATAAGACTAACATTTCTCCTTAAATTTCTAAACTCATTCATTTTTATTTCCGTGCTGCTACTACTGAGAATGCCCCTGTTTTCAAACTGTCTAGTATTTAGTAACTATCTAGATAGTAGTAGGTAGTTGCGCTATTACAGTTAATTGTGTAGTGAAAATTATAACTGATATTCATATGTTTCTGATATCAGTTTAAATCAGCCACCTTCTGTAAATAAAATTATTACTATATGAAAAATATGTTAGTTATTTTGCAATTCATTTCAAATTAACAGTACGTGTGCGGTCATTACGGTCATAAAAAGCACACGATTTGTAATATATTATGCAAAAATTTATTACTAATATAGTACAAATGTAGATATATCGTTTTCACTGATATGAACGTATGTATCTGTTAATATTTTTGCTATTGGCTGTCACGATTGTTATAAATCATCGTTTTATATATGGCAAGCATATATATATATATATATATGTATATATGTAATATGTGTGTGTGTGTGTGTATTAATATTTTATTCAAAATATTTTGTTCTAATAGAGTAGTCAAATAGTATTTGCACGGTTGGCTGGATGTGTTTAGTTATACTCCGGTATAATTTTTGTTGTTTTCTTACAATATTTTATTTATTTAATTTAAGTAGTAATGAATAAATTTTGAAAATTAAATAGTTACTTGTAAGAGATTCCAACTGTTTTTAAATTATATATCAGAATCTATATTTAACTAATTTTCAAGCAGTAGGTCTAGATTGTCAACAACATAAATTCTTTGACTTGTGTCTTTTTATTTTTCTAAACATGCTTGCACTCTGAACTTTTATGTCAGGTTGGTAGAATAATAATTGCGGTTTATGGTTTTCAGATTCATGTACATTTTTCTCTTTTTTGATTTTCCTAGCTGTTTCAAGTGACCGAGAACTGACTAACGTCTAACTTTTGTGCAAGCTCTCGAATTATTGTGCGTGGTTCTTATTTAAATAATCCGTTCAGTTGGTCGTTATGAACTGAAGAAGGACGCCTGTGACCTTCTTCATCTTCAAGGTTCTTGTCCCCAGCACGAAATTTTTTAAAAAACCACCATTGCACCGTACGTTCCTTAACAGTATCCACACCAAAAGTATCGTTTAGTTCAAGACCGGGTTTTTTTTTGATTTACCATACGTTTTGAACTCATGAAAAATTGCTCCTTTTTGCTACTTTTCCATCTTTAATTCAATAGCCCAATTTGAAGTAAAATTAATAATAGAACCAAAGTCGATATTATCAAAATACAGACAGAAAAATGCACTTTAAAATGATATTGACATGAACACGATGAAATAACTCTTTCAATGAAAAAAATTAAAGTTAGAATTCAGAAAACAAAAACCACAATTATTTTCCTACCAATCTAATATTTATTGAATTTAGTCTAATAATTTTTATCTTGTATATTTATTCATATTTATATACGGCTGTTTATTCAAACTGGAATTCGAAAAGCATGCAATGCCTAATATGTTGCTTTTCGGATGCCATCGTATTCACTACTTTTTTGTGAGGTTGTGTCAATTACTTAGCTAATATATATAAATATATATATATATATATATATATACAATTTTATTATATGTTAAACTTGTCACTTCAAAATCCTGAAATGATGAGAAAATATTTTAATTTAAAACAGAGTTATGATTGATTCAATCTAAGGGTACTGAATTAATTTTTACACCTTATATATATATATATATATATGTGTGTGTGTGTGTGTGCCTGTGTGTGAGAGAGAATGACTGTGTGTGTAATAATAGTAAAAGTACTAGTAGTAGTAGAATTCAATCGTAGAAACTGTAGATGTAATAAATATTTTAGTTTTAACAACGAACTAAAAGATAGAGTGAATCAGAAGAATTTTATTTTTTTAAGACCCAATCTAACTATTTTCAAATCATGGCACATAAATTACTTAGATTTTGTTGATCTATTGTTTGTACAAACAATAAAATTGAAAACTGTTTCAATTTATAGTTTATCTGACAAAGTATCAAGATGATTTTTAACGTATTATAATTTTAAAAGATCTGTCATATGTAATATTGAATTTGATTGACATCGAATTGTAGAAGAAGTTCTATTGTAATAGCTTAATATAAAAGAAACAAAATTGTGCAAATAAAAAATGCTGTTGTAATTGAAAACGATTAGTTCCGAAATTTCTCGATAAAAAAAAATTTCAATGGAATAAGAATTATATTTGCTGGGTATGCATGCAAAAGAATGTCGTCTGAGGAACAAATTATAGACAAGAGACGCATAAAACAAAATGACAGAGCCAACCAACCTTAATTATTAGCCAAAATAATAGAAGAATACAAGACAAGTGAATAATACAATAGTGATGATTTTTATTTATAAAATCTAGAGATATATGAGAACAGAAAATATGGGTCTAGAGCTGAAATTGATCATAACAAATAATGAGTACAGTGACCTAAAAGAAATTCAGTTGAAGGAGAGAATTCTAGATGTGTATTTTTTATGTGTACAGTTTTATTCCATAGTTTATAAATAATATATTTTAGGTTTTTTTTTAAAAAAAAAAACATAATAAGAACAATTCGTTTTCTTTGAGAATTGATTCAAATTTCGGTTTTGTTTATAATTTTTTTTTATAAAAATTAACACTAAAATAGTCTAAAAAAATCACAGAATTATTTATTTTAAGAAATGTATTTCGTGCAATTACAAAAATAGTTTAATATTTGTATATCATTTAACAATTTTCCATTAATGAATTTTTATATTACAACATATATTAGTTTATATATATATATATATATATATATATATATATATATATATATATATATATATATATACATACAAACAAACAGAGATTGTCATAACATATTCAATAATCAATCAGAGGATGAAATACGCCCCCTCGAAATGACGATAACAGTTCGTAATAATGAAATTTATGTATATTTGTTCTCAATTTACTGCCAACAATATTTCGTTATTACAACGCAATGCTTGGAACTTGAAGCTCTGTCTGTTTTGTATGGCCATTCGTTTTATACATGAAACAGGAATAACTTCTCGATATATTGATGTTGTGTATTTTTTTTATTTTTTATTATTTTGGTGTCATTCTAATGTTTGTAAAGCTGCCGTGCAATTTAAAAAAACATCGAAAGGGACGGATTAAGTGCGAATTGTATTGATTCTATGAACTCATTGATGTGAGATAAAGATCTAACAATCGTTTTGTATCGTTCTATTCGGTTTCTTATTATTATAAAACAATCTTATAATAATACAATCGAAATATTTGCATTATTATTTCTTATATATATATATATATATATATATATATATATATATATATATATATATATATATTTGTATATATGTGTGTGTGTGTGTGTGTGTTTGTATGTATGCATATAAACTACACTATCTTGATCAAAAAGTTCCAGGAATTTTCAAATAAAACGAAAAAATATTTGATTATTTATTAAAATTTATTTTATCGCCTCCAAATTATTCTCCATCGCTTGCAATAGTCTTATGCCAACGCTTCAATCAATCTTGAATACCTCGTTTGTAGTTGATTGGCGGTATGCCCTTCAGCTCGTCGTCTAGCGAATGTTTCTTAACCCATCCAGACCTGAATTAATTCTGCCGGAGAAAAAAATATTTTTCTGTTGATTGTATGTGATGGGGTTTAACTAAGATTAAAATATCTGTTTTATATTTTTTTTATTGATTTTTCATAGTTTTCCAGGATGGGAATGATCGGGTACAATATTATTGTTAAAGTTTGATACAACATAGTGTTTCTAAACACATTAAAACATAGTAAAAATGCAGCAGAGATGTATTCAGAATGAAATACGAAAAACAACTATAATAAACATGTCCTGTTAATCAACAGCTCGTTGCTATGTTTCAATGATGGCATGGCAACCATCCGAACACGCGTTGATTGTCGAGCTCGGATCGCTACATTGCTGAACATTTATTAATATTCTTCCAACAGTTATTAACATAGTTAATAATATATAATAAATTAATAATATAGATTGTCTTTAAGGACACAGATACTGAATTTGTGTCAAATAATTGATTTAGATATTATGAAACTTCAAAATAAGTATGCATTCTTGAAGGTCCTCAGCTGGAATGATTTGACCTTTTTCTTTATTCTCGTCTCTGAAAGCTAAACTCTACTTCAGTGTCTCTGCCTCTTAGTGAAACTCTATAAGCTCCTCAAATGACAGTTCCTTCTTGTGATCCTCTACCAAATACTTTACGTTCTTCTCATTGATCTCTTCCAGTGCTACGTCGACGAATGGTACTTCCCCGCCCTGTTCGTTGTAGTATCTACGTTTGTTGTAGCTCTTATTTTGATTGGTTTCAATTGTTCGTTTTGGGATACCCCACTGTATATATGTACATTATATATTTTGTTATTTTATGTTAATAGTTTTTTTTTTATTTACAGGATTCCATTTAAGTGGGGTGGTATCAGCAGGCCGTGTTCCGAGTCCAGGTGCCGTCACATATTCTGGTGAACCTGATAAAAAATATAAAGTATCCGTTAGCTTCGATAGGTAAGTGTTCGTTTAGAAATATTTTTATAAGAGAATTTGTATATATATATATATATATATATATATATATATATATATATATATATATGGATAGATAGATTAGGTTGATATTTAAGTAATATTGTATATTTGTTCTCAACTTATAATTTAAAACCCTGCTATAAATATGTTTAACCTGATTGTGTCACATCTGACACTGGCTCAATTCACTTTCACAAATGAAATCTGTGTCTCAAGATAATCATCAAAACATTTAAAATCGAAACCTGGTGCAAGTAGGACTAGATAACTTTTTCAATTCAGAATTACTGAAATTCTACAAAAGAGAGATCGGAGATACATTTCAAGGATGGTGATTGTATAATCAATTCAATCAGTTTCAAAAATAAATTCTTATTTCACTTCGCGAAGCATACACATTTTTTTGATTAGAGATGTTCAATCAGTCATAATTAATCATTCTTGACTGTCACTTATGTACGTTTCGATGTATATGCCATCATCTTAGGAGGGAAACATCTGATCTGTTTTGAAAATGTATTTTAGTTCATACAGGACAGTGGACAAACGAATATCACTTTCTTAATCAGAAAAAGAGTTTATTTTATTCAAGTTGTGATATTAAAGATATACATTATAATCAAACAAATTGAATTACAGGCGTGAAATTGAAATCGTAGATACTATTTATTAGCAAACAATAAAACATTTTTCTTTCAAGCCTGATTAGTCTGCATGCATTAACTTATAATATCAATCAGCAGACTTATCAGAAAACAAAATATATCAATATAAAATATGCTCAATACTTGATAAATCAAATATATAAATAAAATATTTTAAACCGATCATGTGTTGAGAATGATTTGCAGAGTTTTTTGTACATTGATACTCTGAAGATGATGGCATCGTGATCGAAATGCGTATAAGCAACAATCAGAAATGAATACGATTTATATTAGATTGGTTGAAAAATAATTGCGGTTTTTGACCTTCAAATTCGTATGTGTTTTAAGCTTTTTTGATTTTCCTAGCGGTTTTAAGTAGTCTAGAACTGTTGTATGACTAACGCCTAACTTTTGTACAAGCTCTCGATTTTTTTTCGCTGGTTTTGATCCAATTAACGCCGTCAGTTGGTCGTCCTTGGTCTCTATCGTACTACTCGCACACATTTGTAGGACATATTTCTATGTGTCCTACATATTTCATCAATATGTCCTTCCGATGCAGAAATTGTCACCCACTGTAATAATGAAAAGAAAATCAACACATTTTTAAGTGTTATTTAAACAACATTAATATAACACCATGCAAGAAATACATATTAATTACTCAAAAGTCAATACATGACTGATGCACAAATAAAATATTACTTAAATATCAGCTTATTACATATATATATATATATATATATATATATATATATATATATATATATATATATATATATATATATTATGTTGGTGTTTTGTTAAAATGTACATTTATATCACACTTTTCAAATTTATAATTACAACAATGTTGCTCATAAACAAGAGGAGCATACATTTATATAGAAACTGGATTGATATATTACGTTGGTAGAAAAGTAATTGCGGTTTTTATTTTCGGAGTTCTGACCTTAATTTTTTTCAAAGAAAGTGTCATTTCATCGTGTTCATGTTAATATCATTTTAAAGTATATTTTTCGACCAGCATTGTGATAATATCGATTTTGGTTTTATTATTAATTTTGCTTCAAATTGGCCTATTGAATTAAAGATTGAAAAGAAGCAAATAAGAGCAAAATTTTTGAATGAATTCAAAACGAGTGGTAAAACAGCAGAAACTGCTCATAAATTAAACGAAGCTTTTGGTGTGGATACTATTAAGGAACGTACTGTGCAATGGTAGTTCCAAAAATTTGTGGACGTGAGTCTTGAAGATGGAGAAGAAAGTAGCGGGCGTCCTCCAGTTCATAACGATCAAGTGAATGTGTTAGTTGAATCATAACCACACACAACAATGAGAGAGCTTGCAAAAAAGTTGGGCATTACTCATTCAACAGTTCTGGACGGCTTAAAACAGCTAGAAAAATCAAAAAAAGGGAAAAATGTGTATGGATTTGAAGATCATAAACCGCAATTATTTTTCTATGAACTTAATAGCATTCCAGTTGCTTATTTAGAAGAGACACTCAGTATTTAAGTATCTTCTTTCATTTGATTTGAAGAGAAAGATGTCAATGTCTTCTACTTTACATAGGAAATTAGAACGTGGGTATTGAACGCTGTAATAATTTAGAAGCATATACAACACAGAGATGCAAGGAAATATGTATATTAGGAATAACATGATTAGATGGGAGAAGAATAGAATGGATACGAATACAAAGCGGAGATATGACAACATCGTAAGAAGAGTCGAGGATATGAAATCAAAAAGAACGTAGTTTATTGAAACATTGGAATATTATAGAGAAACAACAGATTATTAATTGGCAGTCGAGATATATGGCAGACGCTGAAAGGAATTACTGAATGTATGGAATATGGAAATCAGAAAACTTAGAAAAGATAAGCACGGGATGTTTAAAATTGGTAGATATATTTTACCATTAGTGTTTTTCTGAACATTTTATACTTTGTTCGACGTAATATAATGTTTAAATTATATACTGTAGCTAAAAATTAAGTCAGTAGTTAATATAAGTAGTTTTTCATTAACTGTCTCGTTGTAAAATAGTCTATGGGATATATTTTAATATATGTATAAAGCAGTCAGTTTGTTATAACAGAAATACATGTTTTATTAAGTAATTAATATGGATTAAAAATTTTCAAATTCGTACTTTCTTAATATATAACACAACGTATTGTTTTATACTAATAATCTTCACAATAATTCAATCAATATTTTCACTGTTATTATTTGACCTTTCAGATGTAAAATCACATCAGTAACATGCAGCTGCGATACGAAAGACATCTTTTGGTGTCAGCACGTTGTGGCGCTCTCGTTGTATCGGATCCGCAATGCCGAGAGCGTACAACTCAGGGTCCCCATTTCCGGTAAGTGAAGAAAAATATCTTGTTTTTCTGTATAACAATCGCATATCTAGCAATGAAAACGAACATTGGCAGTGACATTGCTCATCAGCTTTCACTGCGGATGACATAAAGAAGTCTGCGCATATGTAATATTCTTTATACAATATTACGAACGATATCGACTTTCTCCCAGTATTGTGTTTGATAATGTAACAGCTCTTTCCATGCATTACGCTTATTGCTAAATTTAATGCTGAATGGAAATCGAAACAATATGTAATATGAAAACATTATACATACATAAATACATATATACGTACATACATACATACATATATATATATATATATATATATATATATATATATATATATATATATATATATATATATATATATATATATATATATTAGGGGTACCGGAAAGTAAATCATTATTTTATATGCTGTTGTTTGAATTAGTTTGTATCTCTATATGGTGGAGTGAACAACTTCGAAAGTTTTTTTTCTGTAGAACTGTTTATTGATTTTATTATCTGAACAATAAATCTTATTTTGTTATTAAGGGTAAAATGTTTAAGCCCGAAACCAACGAAAAACACTTGAGACATTGCATGTTCCTTTTTTATGATCAGGGATTGAATGCCACCAAAGCCGCAAAGGTTATTAAGTTTTTCTAGCGATAAAAGTCAAGATATGACACACAAACAGCAACATTGCTAGAAATATATGACTAGATAATAGGGATGATAAGTCTGATAAGTCTAGTAAAAGGGATCGAATCCCAAGGCTCGACAACACACATCATGATTACAGAGATTAATAACCAGTATCAGACAAAAACCAAAAACTGGAAAAAAAAAGAAGACTATTAATGAAATTTACGGGGAAGCCTTGACAGTAAACAGATACCAATCCTTATTTCGAAAGTTCAAATCGGGTAATTGGAATTTAAAGGATCCCCTCAAATCAGCACTACCTTCAAATTTTGACGTTTTAAAATCCCTGGTCGAATCCGATCCTCGTCAAACCATCGATGGATTATCCGAGAAACTCGGATCTCCTCTATCCACACTGCAGGAGCACTTAAAACGGATCGGAAAAGTGAATAGGATGGGTGTTTGGATTTCACATGAACTATCTCCAGCTAAAAAAGAAGAGTGGGTAAGCACGTACAGTTCTTTGTTGTCATGACAAAGGATTCATCCTTTTTTGACACAACTCGTGACTGGGGACGTGAAGTGGATAGTTTATGACAACGTAATTCGAAAAAAATAATGGTTTTCGAAAAATCAAACATCCATTTTGACTCCTAAACCACGGTTTACGCTACGAAAGGCCCTTCTCGTGGGATATAAGCGGGATCATTCACTTGGAGCTGTTAAAACCGAATGAAAAAATTACCTCAGAGGTGTATTGTCAATAATTAGAGAGAAAAAGTTGAAGGATAAACGTCCAAGTTAAGTCAAGCGACAAGGAGAACCATGATAACGCACGCTCTCTTACAGCAAGAATGACTTGCGAAAAAAATCGAGAGTTGAATTGGAAAGTTATACCACACCCGTCATACTCGCCAGATTTCGCTCCTTCCGATTACCATCTCTGTTAGTGTATGGAACACACTTGAAGAGATAAAAATTCCGTAGTGTGGCCGGAATAGAATATCACTTAGTCAGCTGTTTTGATTCGAAACCAGGAAGTTTTTATAAAAAAGATGATTGAAAATTTGCAAAACAGATGAGAAGAGGTTATTAATAATGACGACATTTTTATTTTATAATATTCTGTAATAAAAATTGAAAAAATAATGGTTTACTTTCCAGTATCTCTAATATAAATATATATATATATATATATATATATATATATATATATATATATATATATATATATATATATATATATAAGGGGTATATAATGGTTAAATACATTTTTTTATAAATTACTATTGTGTAAAATTATGTTTGAAATAATTAAGTATAATTCATACAGACCGGATATTATAAAGTATGTGATTTTTATTTTTTACCTGCAAATTACCCCGATGTATAAGGGTAAGAATGATAGATCTGCAGATAATTAATTTTCAGAAAGATATTGTAAGGTTTAATATAAATAATATGTTGTGAAGAAAAACGATCTTATTCTCTCCTATATTTTTTCTCTCTTTTGCTTTAATTTGACTCTGTTTGAAATATTGAAGTCTTTTTAAAATTATTTTTCCCATCTTTAGTAATTGAGTTGAATTATAAGTTATATGTTTTTAGG
>CM068323.1:7420763-7533263 GCA_034766995.1 Acanthacorydalis orientalis | reverse complement strand
TATATATATATATATATATATATATATATGTACATATAAATATGTATATATATATATATGAGTGAATATTAGTATTTATTTATTATTCTAGGTATACAATGACCTACTACAAAGGTGGTTGGTATTACATGTGATTATTTTTTATAATACTTACAGTTTTACAATTAAAGTACTTATAATAGTTAATTGAAGTAATAAAATAATAATTAAAACAATAAAATAGTACAGAAATATATAATAGTATTAGAGAATGACATGAAGTATAGTTTATTCATTTAGACAGCATGACTTAAGTTTCAAGGCTGAAGTTATATAATAAAAAATATTCTTTGCTTCACTTTTTTTGGTCTTTATGAGCATTATGTATGAAAACTGATTTACTTGTATGAAAATATTCCTACATGGCTCGTTTTTTGTACACGCACTTAATAGGTGTGGAGTTCTTTCATTCGCATTTAAATTGCACATTAGGCACTTGTCCGTTTCATATATTTTATGAGCATCTCCTTTAATGGTATTGTAGTAAATTTCGCGTCTCACACGTCTTATTTGGGCTATGGTTCTGATATATTAGAAGGTTGCAATGAAAGTCGCTGTTTTTTTTTATGTTTTATAAGCATTTATTGCAATAACAAAATGTATGAACACTTTAATCAAAGTATTTGCCCTTGAAAGCTATGACTTTTTCCCACTTTTCTGGTAGAAGTTCAATTCCGCGACGAAATAACGGTCTGTCTTTTCAGCCAGTCTATTCAGGAACCCAATTTTTCACTTCTCCGGAAATGTGTATCTTTCAAAGCATGTTGCATCAGTCGAAACAGATGGTAATCGCTTGGGATGAGGCCCGGAGAACACTCTGGGTGCGGAAGAACCTCACGGGACCGAACGTTGTCGTCGAGAAGAATCACTTTTCGGCGATTTAATGTATTGATGGTCGTTTTTGCATCAGATTATCATGCAAAAGCTCCAATTGTTATCGATAACGCTCGTCAGTTATTGTTTCCTTCGATTTCAACAGCTCGTAATACACCACACCGTCCATATCCCTTCAAATAGAGAACATGGCTTTGTGACCGTGGATGTTTCTCTTTGATGTCGACGTTAATGGTTGGCCAGGATCAACCCATGATTTCTTGCGTTTCAGGTTTGTCGAAATAGATCAATTTTTCATCGCCGGTCATGATACGCCTCAAGAAAATCTTCTTGTTATGTCTTGCAAGCAAAGAAATCGATATGTTTAAACGATTAGCAATGGCATTTTCGGTCAATTCATGTGGCAGCCATTTCCCTTCTTTCTGGTTCTTTTCCGTGGCTTATGAACGTCGTGAAATCGTTGATTTATCGACTTCGAGATGTTGAGCCAATTCTTTGAGAGTTTGAGGATTCTTTCAATACAGCTTGCAGTTGTTTATCTTTTTCGATTGACCTGACCGTTTTTTGTCGTGAACGTCACAATCACCACTTTTGAATCGTCGAAACCAATTTCTACATACTGTTTCCGATCAAGCAGATTCGCCGTAAGTGTTTGCAAGCAATCGATGAGCTTCAGCTGCACTTTTTTCAAATCAAACTAGTGTAAAAGTACACATCGGAAAAACAACTTACGCGTTCAATTTTAATTCGGTTATAAAAAAAAGCACTAGTGTAAACAAAGGATGGCGCCTGATGACTGAATTTTAGTGGGAAATGTTCACACTTCAAAATGACATAAGAGACATCCGTCACTGCCTACAGAAAACGCACATAGAGCAATCTACCTGTGAACAGCGGCTTTCAATGCAACCTCCTATTATTTTAGTGGTATATTAGATTTTAAGTATGGCTCGCAGTCTAGGAAAGCAGGGATTTTTATTGTTTTGTATAGAGTGCTATATGGCGAATTTTCTACGCGTTCGATGTCGTTTCTTATGCTCTCTTCAGATATATTGTTCATTATTTTTTCTACACACACACACACACACACATATATGTATATATATATATATATATATATATATATATATATATATAATGTTCATTAAAGGTTATTTTAGCCTATAGGATTAATTTTAATAATGATTACATACTTTTTCAGAAATGTTTAATGTATTGAATATTTTTTTATTAAGCGTCATTTTGTCAATTACTATCATTATTATATTATATGAACATGAAATATTATCATTATAATACTCAGTGTTGCCTTTTCTAAAAATTTGCGTGCATAAAAGACATTTGCGTTCTATAACAACAAGCAAGTCAGGCTAGACTGTTGACGAAATGTGTGTTCATATTTCTCAACCCGTTTGTGAACGTGTGGCTGCTTGCTATTTATAAACTTTTTCTTATTTTCATTATCAAAGTTTTCCCATTGAAGAAAACACTAAATTAAAATAAGAATAAATTATTAATGCAAAACCGTACTGAATTAATTTTTTCGTCACTAGTCGAATGTTCATGTTTTTTTTTAATGTGTACTTGGGTTTTTAAAATTGATTTTAGGTAAATAATGATTAATTATCGTTGTTTCTAATATTATTGTTAATAAGGAAAGAATTAATGATGAATTTGTTTAAATAAAATGACGGATTTGAGTGTTCTTGTATTCGTTTTCTGGATATCATATTAGAAATTTTCTCTGATATCCTTTTTCTACTTGTCAATAAATAATAAATCTATCTTATTTATATATATATATATATATATATATATATATATATATATATATAAACCAAATAAGTACTAAATAATTTTGAAAAAGGATAAACAGTATATTTTTAATTGAAATAAAATAAAAACAATAATTTTCTCTTAGATTAATATGACGATACGTTTGCGTGGGATAAATTAAATTCCTAAAAACTATAACAGCTCCTAATCTTTTGAATGCATAGGACCTCTATATTAATCTGAAAAATGCCGCAGAAGAGGATTGTGTTTTCGGTACGGGAATACTAGAGAAACGAGCAGGTCTTATGAGAAAAGAATGTATGTCAGCAAAACAATTAAACTTTCTTCTTTATTAATTACAATAAATAAACAACAAAATTAATTTTTAGTTAGTGCGAAGGATGATGATGTTGACCGAGACAAGTTCAGAAATATTTATCTCAGTATGTATTTTGACTTTTTGTATAAAAGTGCTGAAAAAGTCCGTTCGCACAAATAATTACTAACAAATGGGAATAAATGTTTCGGCGTCTTGTTTGATGATTCTGTATACTCGGAACGTAAATGTAATCAAAAATCAATCAAATTGTTTTCATTGAACAATAATTTTAAGGAACTGTTACAAGAAACCACCACCAAGAGCCTCAGTTTGCCCATCCTTGACATATACCTTATACTTTAAGATTTCTTTTTGCTCAGTTGAAGACATCTTATCTGAATAATGATTTTCTATGAAATGAACTGCTCTTAACATCTGTATTTCTCTAATTTGTCTCACCTAGCTTTACTAATAATTGACAATTTTCATATGCACAAGTGTAGATGATACAGAATGAGCACTTTTTTTTATTTGATTTTTAATGTTTTCGAAATTAATGTGTAAAATATATTCTCTAGTTTTATTAAAAAGAAATAATATTATTTCATTGCGGATTTGTAAAAATCTATCTCTTATTTTTAATATGAGATGTGTTTAATATGCATTTCGATAGTTGTTTATTGACTGACAACAGCTATCATGAAAAATTAACAATCTTTCTTTTCAATGGTATAAATTAAGAAAATACTTTTTTAATAATAAAGAGAATGTATATATATATATATATATATATATATATATATATATATATATATATATATAATCATTTTTATTTTCAACTATAATTAAATATATAAACATGCTGAAATATTGCCTCAATTCAGATTTGAAGAAAATAATAGGAAGATTTAAATAATATTTTCTTTATTATAGGATAATTTTTACTATAGGGAAGAATTTTTTTTAGTATGTGATTTAGAGTCATTAACGAGTAGTCAGTATGTCAGGATATTGATCACTACGTTCGTGTTTGAATCCATGCGAGCAAGAACAAAAAATGAAAAATTTTTCTATGTCCCACTTCGAAGTATGATGCTATCCAGAAGAGCATTAGTGTATCAAATTAGAACAATAACATATTATCAAAAAGACTTGTTAAATGAAAATATTGCCGGAGTATTGATTCAGTTATGATAATGAATTTGATTATTGTGCCAAGTGATAATCGCGAAAAAGCTATTATTTCGAATGCCTATTGAATTGAGACTGCAGCAGTGTCTTCAAAAAGAGTGCACCGTTAAAAATTAATGTTTTATTAAATTACTCTTTTTTTAAAACTAGCTAGATATTTTCTAGTCGACGTCAGGACATAATGTATTCTGACATTAATTTTCACGATGGAATTGAAGAAATGAAGTAACTGAGTAAACTGTTTGTTGTACTCTTGATGATTCGTCTACTACGTGAGATACGAGGGTCATTCACAGAGACGAAATGCATTCTGACAGCAAAGCACGCGGGCTGCTTCCGTCGACAAATACAGCGAACAAGAAGCAGCGCGAACTTATCGATCGGGCAAATGTAACTGTGCCCACCGCACCATCTGTGCGCTGCATTGCGAACCGTACACTCCGGTATCGTTCTGAAAAGTTGTACGAGCGAGCTTCGAATTCCGACCCATCCGCTTTAAACATTAAATCGAGTTGTATTATTCGTGTGTTCTTTATGACGTCTTTTCTTCTTTAATGTCAGGTATATAATTCGTATGAAATAGCCGTCTTTTCGACATGTTCGTGCCGTACGACTAGCACGCCCGTACGGGGACATTCACTATTTATTGGATATTCGGCGATAGTTTGATTTCGTCGAAAGTGTAGACACAATTATACAACTGTATCTTATCGAATTGTTTCGGCCCATGCGACCGAATACGTTTCGTTGTCACTTTTGTAAGCACTTTCTTCTTTGCGGCTAGTAGCGCGTTCTGCCGTGATGTGGTGTGGTGGTGGCGCGCTTAATTGTTTTAAAGGGGAACGATGCGTCTGTATTCACCAATGTAAATCAAGCACGGCGACGGGGACGAACGGAAAAGACCAATTTACAATTATGTTGTAAAGTTTAACTCTTTGTAGTTTTCAATGTTGTTGTTCGTGTTGTGTGTTCTTGATGTTGCCGACCGTCGTCACCATACACACTTTATATGCATAAATACACACACACACACACATACATACATACATATATATATATATATATATATATATATATATATATATATATATATATATATATATATATGTTAGGTTGGTGCAAAAATAATTGCGCTTTTTACGTATCGAGTATAAAGACGCATATATTAGTTAAAAATTATATTTATTAATTAAAACAAAGACTGTTGGCCTGCATATATTTCTCCCAGCGGGAAACAAGTTTGTTTATTCCTACAAGATGAAATTCTGGAGTCCGGGAATTAATGGATTCATCGAAAGCGGTTTGAGCTGATGCTTGATCTTTGAAAAGCTTCTCTTGTAGGAAATCAATCAAATGTTTTTTTTTTAAATGATAATTGTTGGAGACAGGTCCGGAGAATAAGTTGGGTGAAGTAAAGTTGCATGACCAAGTTCATTTAATTTTTTTAAAGTCGTTTGTGAGAAATGTGGTGGGGTATTGTCATGAAGAAGAACTGGTCCTGTTCGATTGACTAATGCTGACCGTAAACGATGCAACTTCTCATGCATTTTTACCAGTTTCTTGACAATATTTTTGTGCTGTTATTGTTTGACCAAGATTTAAGAAGTTGTAGTGAATGATGCCACTTGCCGACCACCTAACAGTGACCATAATCTTTTTTTCTTGAAGCTTCGGTTTATGAAACTGTTTTGGTGCTTCTCGTCGGCCTAGTCACTGTGATAATCGTTTCCGATTGTTGTAGAGAATCCACTATTCGTCACATGTGACAATTCGATCAAGAAAAGGATCATTTTTGTTACGAAAAAGAAGCGCAGAGCTGGCTTCATATCGCTAAATTGTTTGATGATCGCTTATTTCATGCGGTACATATTTATCAACTTTTTTTGTTTTTTCAATTAGGCTCAAATGTCGAATAACTGTTAAACAATCGACATTGAGTTCTTATGCCACCTCTCGAGTCGTCTTACGTGGGTCCGCTTTAATAATGATTCTTAAATCGTTATTGTCTACAGCTGAAGGACGTCCACAACCATCCTCATCATCAAAGCTTTCATTTCCGTCACGACATTTTTGGAATCAATGTTGAGTTGTACGTCCATTAATTGACTCTTCACCAAAAACAAATTTGATATTTCGAGCAGTTTCTGTTGCTTTACGTCTCAATTAAACTCATATAACAATCGCGCAATTTGCTTCTTTCCATAACGGATTTAAGAGGTTATATCCAACAATACTAAAGAATGAAAACAAGACATAAGCTAAAATCAGTACTGCTAATTTCATTGTTTAGAATGATGTATCACATGACTATAACAAAAAATAACGGTAACTAGAAAAAACGGCGTTAAACTTAAAACGATAAAAATCGCAATTATTTTTGCACCAACCTAATATATATATATATATATATATATATATACTATTGAACAGTTTTCAAATTATTCCGTTAAATATGAAATTACTACATTTGTTTTTGTTCAATTTTATTACTAAATTTCAATTCGTAACATGTACAGAATATATTAATTTAATGGATACATATATATGTGTCTGCATACATTATCAATTCCAGTTTTACAAATACGGTATACATGTATTTTTGATTCGTGTACACGAAATTTACAATCTATTTAGTAATCCTGGTCATTGTAACGGATCTGTACTATAAATTTTGTATTATATGAATACATACATATATATATATATATATATATATATATATATATATATATATATATATATATATATATATATATATATGGAATTCAATCGTGCAAAATGGAAAATCATAGAAGAGGTCGTTATCCAGTAGTGGATTGACAGAGGCTAATGATGATTATAATATATACATACACATTTATGTCAGTATTTCTCAATCATTTTGATCCCTGTAAGATAATTCAAATCCTCGGATATTTCTTTTTAGATTATTATAAGCGTCGACCGCAAAGAAAGATGTATTTTTTCGGTTTTTGTAATTGAAACGTTTCAGAATCATTAAGATTCCGAATTAAAAATAAGAATAGACTTCTTAAGTGAAGAGAAACCTGTTTCTGCAGATTTCTTCTCTTCATGTAACAATAGGAATGGGAGTATAGTAAATGTAGATTTAAAATCAAATTAGTTTTACTATTCGCAATTAAAGATATTTAAAATTTATCACTGAAAGATGCAACACGCTCGAAGTACTCCAATCATCCAGCCATCTATTGAGGTACCAGAAGGGGTACGCCTACCAATGAATAAGAACCAATATTCTTTATATACACCTAACACTCGATTTACACGGTAGATTGGTTCCCAAAAGTACCGTGTAAATCTAAATCGTGCAATTCGAGTCCACATCTCATATTAAAAATGAGAGATGTGTTTTACAAATCCGCAGTGAAACAATATTATTTATTTTTAATGAAACTAGAGAATATATTTTACACATTAATTTGGAAAACATTAAAAACAAAATAAAGAAAGTGTTCATTCTGTATCATCTTCACATGTTAATTTTCTTTCACTTCTCTTCTATTCATATTCATATTCACTCCTCTAATTCATTTTCCAAAAGCATGGCGGGAACTTTTCTAATAAAATCCGTTATCAAAAATTGTTTCAAATCTTTACTCAACTCCTTATAAAGTTCTTGATATTGACTTAAACAATTACGCAAGTCCCTACCAAATTTGAACTTCTTTCCATGCTTGGATCATTCTCAATGAAGAAATCATCCAGTTCTTTAACCAGTGCAATTTCTTTACCGATAGTATTTGCAATAAGTGTTGTAACTGGTTCATCACAATCGTTTTCATGGAATATGGAATTAATGATCATTTCTACCAATTCATCTTCATTAAATTTCACTGTCCGCCATTAATTCTACAAGTTCAATAGAAGCCATATCATCTGTTATCGTTATTATTATTTCGCACAGCAGTGTAAATGGAGAGTTTTTTTAAATGCGCGCGAAAGTGTTTTAAAACCATGTTTTTTGTAATTCTGTGACCGTGCTAAACTGAAATAGTACCGTGAAATAAAAGTTTTTCCGCATTTCTTCAACCGTGTTAAACCGAAACCCTCCAATTCGAGTACCGTGTAAATAGAGGGTTATATATATATATATATATATATATATATATATATATGTATGTATATAAGTAAACATACAAATCTAAATATAAAGATGAGAACATACTGTTATGATTAATTATAAAGTCTGTTTATTGTAAAACTATTTTCTTTCATCCATTTATTTAGTGTTGAAAATGAATTTTATATACTTTGTTTTTCACTAAATTTGATTTCATAACTCAAGGTCGATTTGCAAATTTTTAATTTATACACACATACACACACACATATATATATATATATATATATATATATATATATATATATATATATATATATATATATATATATATATATATATATATAATATCAAAATTGTCCACAAAAAATTCGATGACGTCGACTTATGACGTCGAGGTTTCTATGGTACCTAAATATGTTTATCTCACTTAATAAATAACACGTTGCAATCTATCTGCTATAATGATTATATAAACATACTAACTTTATATATATATATATATATATATATATATATATATATATATATATATATATTTAACAACATGTTACAATATATTTGCAAGAATGTTTATATAGACATAAAGTAGAAAATATGTTTCTTGTTTCATTCAGGTACGTCTTTATGCTTATAATTGACAAGTGGGCGAGTACAGCGAACCCGGGGTTGGTTAGCTCAGCGAGTAGGGAGCAAAACCTCCTAATATGTATATATATATATATATATATATATATATAAAATAATACATAGCAACAAAAAAAAAAATATTAAAATATACAAATTTCATACTTCCATTCTAAACAAAAAAAAAAATATTACCGTACTATTTTAGAAACTCTTCCGTAGATAGTTTAGAAAATTAAACGTTAAAATCGATGAAAATAATTGTTTAGAAAACAAATTTCATAGTTTTTATTAATATAGATGAACGTTATTGCTTGTAGCAACAAAAAAAAAACACAGATTTTAATACGTGTCGAGTGTTTTCATTTCAGTTATAATATTATGATAATACAATATAATATTATGATACGTCAATTACCACATATAGATTTTCTTGCTATTCTGGGAAAATATTATAACATCATAATTTATTTAATGTCCTATATATATATATATATATATATATATATATATATATATATATATATATATATATATATAATACATACACATATAATTAAAAGACACGGTTTTGTATTTAAGTAGTAATAGTAAAAATTGTCAAGAATTTATATTCCGGCTTTTTGAATATTTAATAAATCTAAATATGTAGTTTACTGAGAATGTTTTATTCTAACTGGAATATTTTATTGAACGATTTAGTATGTAAACAGTCACAGTCATTGATGACGATGATGATAAAGATTGAAATATATGTAATCACTGTCAAAATACAAACTATTTTTCTGAATATTTGAGTAAAAAGATATTTGGATATTGAATATTTTATAAAATTGTTTAGCTACAGGATTAGGAAATATATTTTATTTGAGAACAGTCTTAGAAGATAAATGTTTCTTATAAAAGGAAACACTATGTATAATACAATTGTTATAGTATATTGTATATATATATATATATATATATATATATATATATATATATATATTAATTATATTTCTTAATTTATATATTAGTTTGTTTTAAAATAAGTGTTTTCAAAAATATTTTTCACAGTTGTCTGTTATATTTTTTAATTTATGTTTAAATTTGTTTTAAAATAAGTTTTCTCAAAATTATTTACCATAATTGTCTTTTATATTTTTTTAGTTGCATTCTTACTTAAATTGGAACATAAATTCAATCATTCGTATGTTTGTTCTTAACTGTTTTTGTATTAGCTTGGTGTAAATTATTAATCGATACTAATTTATTTTTGATAATAATAATAATACGTCTGCTTAAGATAAATCACATTCTATGGTAAAGATTTCTTTAAGAAAAAAAGTCAGATGACTATCGAAGAGTTTTTTCCACGTATTTTTGAGGTGTTTGATCATCTTTTGTTTTAATCATCTTGATATTGTTGACCTACCTGGGGGTGGGGGTATTGTCGGGTGTCTAAGACCCCGACAACATCCTCCTGCTTATGTTGGTTTTTAATCTTGTTGTGATCGTAGTTGTTCCTCTCCAATAGTGAACATCTGGGAAAAGTTTCGAAAGAAACGCAGATAAACCCTGCTAACAAAACCCCCTATGAACATACCCATTTCCTTGGGCTATCGAAGAGTACACGTTTTAATCTTATTAGTGGATTGGTACAGAAAAACAGAATTTTACTGAACATGTATGTTTATCACAGTATAATTCTTGAAACAATATTTCATAAATTACTTCTTAGGCCTTCTAAAAAATATCAATAAGTGAACATTTTTAAAGAGAAGAAAATATGTGTTTTGTGAGCGAGTGAAAAAGTTATTTTTCTCATTTTTTTTTAATAAATAAGGGGTTCCGTCTCTTGCACAATGCGCTCGCCAATCTCTAGGAGGGGCGCGCCACCCATTTGCCAAACAGAACACCGATAATGTAACTGATATCAACCATCCAGAACAGAGACCTCGCGACCAATCAGAGAACGAATAAAATCCAGGCACAGTGGCCATTTTTTAGTTATAGAGTGTTTAGAGAGTTAGTGAGAGTTTTTAAGTTATTTATGCTTACAACATATATATATATATATATATATATATATATATATATATATATATATATATCGTAATGGAAACGAAAACCTTGATGATGAGGAGGGTCATGGTCGTCCTTCAGCTATAGACAATAATGATTTAAGAATCATTATTGAAGCGGACTCGAGAGGTGGCAGAAGAACTCAGTATTGATCATTCAGCAGTTGTTCGACATTTGAGTCTAATTGGAAAAACTTGAAAGCTATATAAATCGGTACCTCCTGAACTAAACGATCATCAGGCAATTTGGAGATACGAAGTCTACTCTGTACTTCTTTTGCATAACAAAAATGATCCTTTTCTTGATTGAATTGTCACATGTGATGAAAAAATGATTCTCTACAACAATCGGAAACGTTCGTCACAGTGACTAGACCGAGGAGAAGCACCAAAACAGTTTCCTAAACCGAAGCTTCATGAAAAAAAAATATAGTCACTGTTTGGTGGTCGGCAAGTGGCATCGTTCACTACAACTTCTTAAATTCTGGTGAAACAATAACAGCCGAAAAATATTGTCAGGAAATTAATAAAAATGCATAAGAAGTTGCATCGTTTAAGCTCAGCATTAGTCAATCGAAGGAATCGATTCTTCTTCATGACAACGTCCAACCACTTGTCTCACAAATTACTTTAAAAAAATTAAATAAACTGGGTTATGAAACCTTACCTCACCCACCTTATTCCCTGGACCTATTTCCGATAGACTATTATTTTTTAAAACATTTGAGTGATTGCGTACGAGCTTTTCAAAGATCAAGCATCAGCTTGAACCGCTTTCGATGAATCGGTTAATTCCAGGACTCCAGAATTCCATCTTGTAGGAATAAACAAACTTGTTTCCCGTTGGGAGAAATGTGTGCAGGCCAATATTTTGTCGTATCCCTCGGGCGTTGGTTGCCAGGACGGTTCCCTTTGGTGCCCGATGGACGATCTTGATGATTGATTTTCAGCTACTGTCACTAGGGTACATTTATTCTTGGTCCAACAGTGTTTTGTATCACATTTAATTATTTAATTTGTTAGAACAAATACAATCGACTAATTTTATGCGTATGATATATAATGGTCTTTGTTTTGATTAATAAATATAATTTTTTACCGATATAAACGTCTTTATACTCGATACGTAAAGATCGCAATTATTTTAGCACCAACCTAATATTAATCATTCACATAAACAAAACATAATTTCAGACTGCTTTATTTTGTACTAAACGAATCCATTCCCGAATAGCTGTCCTATTGAAATTGCTTCGTAATTTTCCAATGTTTTGAAAAGTGTATTTTTCAGTGATAGTATTAATGAGCGTTTAATGTCCATTAACTCTAATCTGTATAAATTTTACAATTTACATATTTTTTTTCTCGTAAATTTGTAAACGCAACCATTATTTAAAAAATAATAATAGCTTCGAGTGTGGAATTTCCAGCTTGTGCACTGAAGCTCTATATACATTAATTATACAGAAATGCTTGTTCCGTGTATAATTCTGTATGTTTCAACGTGTTTTATAATAATTAGTACATAATATTTTCACATGTGTGTTATTCATTTCCGTCCGTGTTAATAGTTAACTTTAACATTAACATTATTTAAGTATTGACTCCATTGCGGAACGCGATTTAATCTATAAGCAGCGGCTGCTGAAAGTTTTCTCCGTGATATCCATGCAAAATACCACAAAAAAGTCCCGTCGTGAATACGATATGACGTATTCTAATTTTTTGTCGATTCTGATGGCGGATGTGGGAGATATGTCTTTGATGTTAAATTTCAATCGATCTGGTGCGTATATGTGTGAATGTATGTTTTATATATATATATATATATATATATATATATATATATATATATATATATATATATATATATATATATATATATATATATATGTTCACAAAATTCGAAATTGTTTATTGTTCGGGTGTACTTTTTGCATTTTTGTTTCAGAGTATTGATTTTCATTTACTATCATATCAAAGTTTAGATAAGCAATCGTCATGCTTTTAATTGCTTAATTTAACTGCGTAATCATATATGATCTAATATAAAGTTATAATATTTATTACTCATTAGATAGAAAAATCATCATTTATATTGAAAAATATACCTTATCCGTCTATTATCCATGTTTGTCATTCTGTAATCGACGATTACTTAATAACAAACTTATGATTTCATAAGAAATTGAAATTAATCTTAAGTTATTATTTTCCTACATTGATACTAATTTGGGCTATCATTAAAATGCGTTTATTAAAGATTATATATATATATATATATATATATATATATATATATATATGTATATATATATATATATATGTATATATGTGTGTGTGTGTACAAAAATATATTTGTATTAAATAGACTATACAAATAGATATCTGTACCTCCATCCTGATTTGCCCTGGTATAAACCTGAAGAGATGCAGGAATCTTCACATATTTTACAATTCTGTTTAAAAATTAGCGTTTAATGATGAAATGACTATTATAGCTAGATTTATATTCATTAATTGCTTTCGAAAAGGAAGGGAGGTGTGAATTTTCGGTTTACTTTTGAGAGGTGTGAATTTTAAGTTTGCTTTCGGAGGAGGTACGAGATCAAAAAGTTTAAGAATCCTTGATATATTATTTTACTAATAATAAATACTATACTGATAAAACCGATAAATACAATTGATATGAAAATGTAAAGCTATAATTCTACAAAAATATTAATCAGAAAACTCGACCTTTTCGTAAATGGCATAGTTATAAACATATTTATTTTTACCAAGGGGCTCCTCATCTGCTTTGATTTGCCCGCCGTCCCCCGAGAGAGATGCTATGAACAGTATAACGACTTCTTCCCAAAATTTCCCCGATTTTACTTAGTGTTTTATTTTCTTCATGTTTTTTTTATAATTAATTTTGTAACAAATAACAGCTAAAAGGGATTCTTTTGGAAGAATGAAGTAAAACAAAGCCCGAACAAACACAAAATTTAGCCAAATCTATGCCAAAACGACTTCTAGCTGTAAATAATGCGAATGGAAACCGTACAATATATTAATTTAAAAGTTACATTACATTTGGATGTTTGTTTATCATTTATTTAAATACTTTTGCGTTGCATATTTTTTAGTTTCATGGAAAAGTGCATTAATGAAAAATTAAATATGTCATTATAAGTGGAACATAATAGGTTTAAATAAAACAAAGTAATGAAAATTCTAAAACAACGCTTTTAATTTAAAGAGAAATTTAGCATTTTGTTTAAAATTGCCAATTGTTTGAATACTTTTGCTGGCCACTGTATATATATATATATATATATATATATATATATATATATATATATATGTATTATGTATGTATATAGTAGATTGGATCAAGTTCTGATGATTAATTATAAAAATAAAACTTTGCTTTTAATAATGTTAATAAATACAATTATATATTATTTAATTGTAACATTGTTGTGTACAAAAGGAAAATATATTCTATGGTTATAAAACACGAAACAAATTCTAATGATATGCACCTTGACACGAGAACGCTGTGGTTAAAAAAACATTTATAATAATATTTTGTAACCATAGCCTTGCGGTTTTTTCATTGTCTGACAACATACATGACTCGAAGAACTAAATTATCTTTCTATTAAACAGCATAATAGTTAATATACCGACCAGAGTTCAATAAAACTTATAAAAAATGTACGATAAAGTTTAAATAAATTGGTGATTAACTCTAAAACTTTCAGCAATTTATAATTTCACTATTTATACCAGTATCTGTATGTACATATATACACATTGATGTAATTAGGTTATTTGCGACGACTGTTAATATTTGATTTATTAATCTATATTAGTGTCGTAAATAGGATTATCACTATTTTCCAAGTACTTTTTTACTCAACATGTGTACATATATATATATATATATATATATATATATATATATATATATATATATATATATATATATATCGATTATCTTCTCAGTAAACTATTAAATACTAATGATATGGTCCGTACTTTTTAATTTATAAAATAATTTATTATGTAGGGATTTTTTCCTAATAATAAATATATATTAAAATTTGTTATTTAGAGATATTTAGACATGATATACATGGATTTTTTGATAAGTATTGTTTAAAAACGAGTTAAGGACTGTTTTTTTTTTGGAAAAAATCGATTTTATTTCTCAACATAGTTTCCATTGAGGATTTATACACTTCTTCCAGCGAGTCTGCAAAATGCGCATTGATGACATCCTCATTTGACGAGAATTTCTTCCCACCGAGCCAAATTTTCAAGTTTGTGAAGAGGAAAAAGTCGCACGGAGCCAAGTCCGGAGAATAGGACGGATGAGGAATCAATTCGAAGCCTAATTCGTGCAATTTTGCCATTTCGACGGTCGATTTGTGGGACGACACGTTGTCTTGGTGAAAAAGCACTTTCTCGTGTGCCAGTCTTGGCTGTTTTTGTTTCAGCTCTTCTTTCAGATAGTCCAATAATGTTACATAATAGGCTCCTGTTATGGTTTTCTCTTCGTTAAGTAGTCGATAAGGATGATTCTTTGGTAATCCAAAAAACAGTGGCCCCTTACCTTCCCAGTCGACAATACGGTCTTAGCTTTCTTCTGAGTACTTTCACCAGTCGTTATTCACTGCTTTGACTGCTGTTTCGACTCAGGTGTGAAGTGGTGGATCTATGTTTCATCCACGGTGACGAATCGACGCTAAAAGACCTGTTCGTTTCTTTCCATTTTGCTGCAATTGCTACAATGCTCGCTTCAAACATTTGTAGAATGTGAATAACGCACCGCTTCTGGTGAATTTTCGCCTATGCTAGCTTGAAAAGTGACACTCGATAGCCGTGACTTTACCAAATGAATGGTTGCGCCACATCATAGAAATTTACCAAACTTATTAAACGACCCACGCTAGTTAAAAAGTAAAAATAATGTATATTTTTTAGTAATCAATTTCAGAAAATGTATGTATAAAGAAATGTATATTAAAAATATGTCAGTACTTGTAAAACTTTTCATTTTAATAATTTTACTAATTAAATCGCTGAAAAGATTCTGCAGTTATATCTTCATAAATATATATATCAAACATCTTTTATTGTAGTAATATTGGTAATAACGTATATATATATATATATAAAATATTGTAGATTTAATATGCTATTGCTTTAAATAATTTAAACGAATTTTTTTCTAAATAATTTTATAATTACGGTTCTGTAAAGGTTCTGTATGGTTCGCAAGGTTAGTTAAGGCCGTGAATATTAGTCACTAAAATTTTATATAGCTAGGTGACTGTGGGTGTACACTTGTATGATCGATAAATATAATCATAAACAAATAACAATATTTACTGACGAGTACTGATAATGCCGTCATTTCTTCACAAGGAGAAATAATTTTTCTGTTTACCGAAGAATGAATCAATAATGTTCTATCCATATGTGTATATATATATATATATATATATATATATATATATATATATATATATATAGTAGATAGATAGATGATAGATAGACAGATTATTGAACATTATTTACTTAAATTAGTACTCAGTTTCTAGGTAAAGTGATGTAATATTTCAAATGTTACATCATAAAACCATCAAATTAATAAAATGTAATTAATGGCAAATTTAAAACAGTAGTTTTTTAATAGAGTGCATTCTGCATTCGCTATCACTTATATCATGTAAGCACTAGTTTTATTATAATTATTGGGTAACTATTTTGGTTCAGAGCAAATTGTTGTGATGCATGAATGAAAGGAACTTTTTGTAGAAAATATGAATTCTTTTTGTTATTAAGGTTTCAATGATATTCATTGAAAGGACAATAAGGAATATATATATATATATATAAATCAAAACCGTGATCATCGTCGTGTAATCTTTTTTATTCGTGTTCTGATTGGCTGATTGGGAGATAAAAATAATGTATGGAATGTATCCATGGTAACCGATAAATAAACATTTATATATATATATATATATATATATATATATGTATGTATATAGTTTTTTAAGTATTTCTCTATAATTAAAAATCAGTGCCGTGCACACTTTTTGGAAATTTTATTCGTATTCTGATTGGTTAATGGAGATCATGTGGTCTCTGTTCTGATTGGTTGGCATCAGTCACATGTATGTAGCTTTCTCACGATGTACAACGAAAGAGAGTGTTTACTATTTCAATGTAAAACTGATGAGAATTTTTTTTAAATCTTGTATTCGCTGAAGCTTTAGAGTAAAAAAATGTTACACATTTTAGCATTGTATTGCGTTGTTAATTTTTATAAACTTTTCCAATAAAAATTTCACGACTTGCATTCTACTCAGATTATTTATGCGTATGATTTGTTAATTTGTTATTTGTTAGGAGAAAACGGGAATTAGCGAGCGGGGGGCTTGCGCAGTGAGAAACGAGCGGAAACCCCTGGTATATATATATATATATATATGTATATATTTGTGGTAGTATTCATTCGGTAACTGTGGATATAGCAAATAATTTGGTTACAACAGCAAAATGAGAGATACATTGATTTAGAAGAATTTATTTAATTAACATTATTGAAAAGAATTTATTACCCACATTGCCCAAATGAATATCTCCTGAAGGTGGGAACTATTGAAAAAAGTAAGAAAAAAATTTGTTAAAAAATATTCAGTACTTAATAAATGCATCTATTATTCTTAGTTCTTAGATAATATTTCAGTAATACAAGTATTTATGCGGAAGGTAAGAGCTATCATTTCGCGACCTATTAAAATTTTGACGCGACACAGCATTGAGTCGCGACTCATAGGTTGAGAAACCCTACTGTAACATATAAGATGCAATCTGAATGTTTCTTTATATTTCTTTTAAAATGCGTCAGAACGGGTTTGCTATACACAATTATTATATTTCTCATTAGTAAAACGTGAAGTGAAATAGTCTAGTTGTTAATGCAATGGAAGATAAAGGGTTACATCCCACACATCGGTTAAAAATGTGCATCTAAATTAACTTAGTGTTCACTCAAAATGGTAACAATACGCCAGTGTGGTAAAATCCTGTTCAATAAAGGCTTAACCTATGCCTACTGCTATAAATATATATCAGCATTTCGTTTCAATAAAAATAAAACATGCTTCATACGTTTCTGTAATGTTAATTGATCTCCAAAATCATACTGTATCATATACGATTCATATCCCTATTTTTTATCCTTTTTTTTAATAAAACTATACGTATTACTTAATGTATTTCGATATAACTATTTGACCAATTTTAATTTTCTTTAAAATATATAACAAAATATACAGTGATTGCTTAAATATATTGGGGGATATAAAAACAAATATTCTTATATGAATATTTGTTTTTATTTATGAATACGGTTTTTCTTATATAACAAATTGATTAGTCAATAATGTTCTTTCGAGTTTTGAAACAGAACATGCTTTTTTACTTAAACTGGAGTAGCTGTACTTCCAATTTATAGATATACAACACTACTACAAATATAATTTGACACTCCTTATATATCTTTGCATATTTTAATATACATATATATATATATATATATATATATATATATATATATATATATATATATATATATATATATATATATATATAAAATCAAAATTATCCACAAAAAATTTTCTATGACGTCGACTTATTTTTTTATGACATCGAGGTTTCATGATACCCAAATATCTTTATCTCATATATAAAACAGCAACGTTGTAATCTGTCTGCGATAATGATTATATAGATATAAATGAGTTTAAAAAAATATGTTTATTATTTCTTTCGATTACATGTAGAGGCTTATAATTGACAAGTGGGCGAGCGCAGTGATCAGGGGGCGAAGCCCTGTATTATATATATATATATATATATATATATATATATATATATATATATATATATATATATGTAATTAGATTATTTTTTGTAACATATATATATATATATATATATTGTGGATAATTTTAATTTTATATATATAGTAAAATTGTGATATTTTTATTTTCAGAAACGTTGTTACAAATGGACAGACAACAGCTGCAAAAATTCGTGCAATATTTGATCTCTGCACATCACACAGAGGTACTGCCGACAGCGCAAAAGTTGGCTGACGAAATCTTGCAACAACGAAGCGAAATTAATCAGATTGCTGGAGCACCAGATCCAACGGCTGGAGCTAGTGCTGACGATGAACATACGTGGCATCTTGATGAAGAGCAGGTCTGTGAACAGGTGCGCTCATACCTGTCACAGGGCAGTTACTATCACGCAAATAAGCAGCTCAACTCTCTCTTCTCGAAGGTAACTTTTATATGTTCTTATTTAAATATGTACAATAAGTTAGTTTATGCAAAAAAATAAGTATATACATTATGTATAAATTCAGCATAATTATGTGATTATCAAGAAACACAATACTTTTTGCATATATAATATATTTAATATTTCTTCAAGTTACATTCCTTTTGATTTTTTTTATTTATTTATAATCTTTTAAACAAGACATTAACACTTCAAAAATAATATTAATAAAAACTATTTTAAAAATAATATCTTATCGTCATATCGACAGTGTATTCAATTTTAATTTATGATCCGTTGTTCGTTTTAAGTTGATTCAATTAAATATATTTCGTTACTTTTCGACTACTAATATTTTAATTTTCTTTGCGAAAAAAAAACTCATTATCCATCATATTTAGTTTCATTGTAGTTAATATTGGAATCTAGTTTTCAATTGAATTAATCATAAATTCGTGAATTTTCGAAAAAGTTATAATAGTATCAAAACAAACGTAACTTAGCATTTAGCCTTTTATTTGTACCTATTCGTTTATCTTATCAGTTGTGTAATTTTAAAAGTTTTAACACTCAGATGATTAATTTTGTTAAAATTATTTTTCTTTCTCTTATCCCTTTCTCGAGTTTGTCTTTAGTCTTTAAAATAACTAATATTCTTCAAAATAACTTCACTAATGCTGTTGCATTTTTGCAAAAAATATAAATCAATATAAATATCTTGTATATATCGATTTTCAATGCAGAATAACGAATGAAGTAGTAGTGAAACTGAAGATATTTATTTAATCTGTAAACTGATACACTTATTTGACCAAATTTTTACTCCATTCACTTTACTTGAATATGATTCATAGTTTTAAATCTGCTTCGAAATCTTGACTTTTTTCCTAGATAGAAAAAAATCAACATGAATTTAAATTTATTTTGAAATTATTCTATTGGATATCTTGTAAATTATTTGAAGTAATCAGCCGATACATTTTCTATTCTCCTTTATCTGCTTTTCTAGAATCACAGTGGTTTCAGTCGATTCAACTGATTTAATCATTTATCTTCAAACATGAGATAACCATCTCGACAATAACTTCTTCTGTACTTTCTTAAATTACTTTAATAATTGTCAATACTATCTACTTATTTAATTCCTACCATTCTTCCTTTCGTCATATTACAACAATTATATATTATCATCATTAGTCTCTGTCAATCTACTGGTAGATGAAGACCTCTTCCATGCTTTTTCATTTTATACGATTGAATGCCATATATATATATATATATATATATATATATATATAATATATATATATATATATATATATATATATATATATATATATATATATATATATATAGAAGGCATTCAATCGTATAAAACAGAAAATCATGGAAGAAGCCTTTATCCAACAATGGATTGACAGAGGCTGATGATGATTTTGACAATTATATATATATACATATAATTTTATACAGAAACTAGCTAGAACATTAATAAAAAAATTCAATAAATATTTATTTTAAGATATGTTCGCTTTCAGTGTCAATACATTAACATTAGTGTTTGTTGCGGTCAATTTTATTTGTTAAATAATTTAACATCCTTATTGACTATGTAATTATATGCTAAAATATGCTTGCACAACCTCAAATTCTATTTGTTGTATGTAGTTAATGCTGCCTATATAATATCAGAATTTCAATAAAAGAACACTGCCATTTTTTGTTTTAAACAGCAATGGAACATTCTCGCGTAATTGACCAAAAGAACACATTTATATTAAGTTTTCAAGTAAAACTAATTAACAGCTGATTCATATTTTCGAAATTATGTGTTCATTCCAAAAGTTATAATTGTATATATTTGTTTGAAGTAAATACGTACTGAAGGCTACGATAATTCTCAGATTAATTAATATAAATATTTTTAATTAACATCAGTAATGCTCGTAAGGGCGAAAGTGTTTATGCATGTTGGCATTTACTTTTAATGTATTTACTTTTAAATTTTGAGATTGTTTATTAAAAATTTGAAAATAAATTGATGTATTAGTTTGTTATTAGCTATGAGATGCGGCTTCATCAGGGTTCTTAACCTTTTTAGTCTCACACCTCCCTCGAAAGTAAACTTAAAATTCACACCTTCCCTCATTTACAAAGACAATTAATAATGGATAAATTACATAATTGATATTGAAATTTTATTTTGACATCCTCAGATACACAGAAATAGTAAAGAAAATTTTGTTCCTCAGGAACAAAAGACCAATTTTACTCTCTCAGCATGATTATGAAGTCATTTAAAGTCCTCAGTGTCATGTAATGAGATAATTTGTCAATGAGACTATAAATTCGAAGTACAATCTAAACTAAATTCTAAAAAAGGCAGTTACAAAATCGTTATAGAGGACAGTCGCACCTCCTCATCAACCCCTTTGCACCTCCCCAAGGGAGGTTCATCTCACAGGCCAAGAACCTCTGCCTTAGTTCAAAATCATAACAACCCATTGTTTAAAATAATTAATAACTAATCATGTGACTCACTTTACAGAAATGTTCATTTTGTGTAAACGTTTCATAGTTTTCAATAATTATTTTTAGATTCTTTATAGTTACTCATGTGTGTATTTAAATTCAACAATTTTAATTATGTAATTATAATTAAATGAATTCCTTTTAAATTTCAAAATTTGCATCGAATAAAAATATCATGAATTTTAACCTTTAAATAAGCTTTATTGTTTAAGCCTTAAATTAAGTACAACTATGAATCGATTTCAAATATTATTTAATATAATATCATTCAGATTATTCATTTTAAATTCTTTCTGATTTATTGAAGAATTACAAAATGTTATATTAGATTTTTGATAAAATAAGTAAATAAATTATCTACTTGATTTGTAACTAATAATTGTAATTATATGTTTCAGTAAATACTTATTAGTAGTACTTGTAAAAAATATTTTAAACATTAATGTAGGTTAAGTATAACGTGAAATTTACACTCAAGAATAAAAACATTTAATTTATAGTTTGAACTAGTTTTCAAATTATCCGTGAATCGTTCAAGATATAAATATGAATGTTATCTGAGTGTTTTTCGATACATACAATAAATTGTTATCATACATTCATGGTATTTTATATTCTATTTTATGATTTTTAATTTCTTAATGTTTTTCTTGAAGACTATGTTGACCAAACACAAGATTATTGTTTAATGCATATATATATATATATATATATATATATATATAATGTAACATACAATATATGTACAACATGAATGTATGTACAACAAACATTCCAAACATCAAAAATGAACATTAATTATTATTTCATAAAGCTACTTAGGCCCTTTTTGAGTGTATATATATATATACATACACACATATATACATGCATTCAAAAAGGGCCTAAGTAGCCTTGTGACATAATATTTAACGTTCATTTTTGATGTTTGGAATGTTTGTTATTAAACTAGTTCATGTTCATTTTAGATAATATTGATTTTGATCTATTTTTTATTTTTTTTTAATTTGAACATATGTAATATTGTATGATTTTTTTTTATATTAGGTGCGTGAAATGTTGAGAGCACAAGACTCAAATGGAGCACGGATGTTAACTTTAATTACGGAACAGTTCCTATCAGACCCGCGATTACAATTATGGAAAAGCCAAGGCACACCCATGACTGATAAGTGCCGACAGCTTTGGGATCAATTAGGTAAGTTAGATTAATAGAAAATCCAATAGGAAAAATATACATCATTAATAAGGTGTGTGTGTGTATGTATATATATATATATATATATATATATATATATATATATATATATATATATATACATACATACATACATACATACATACATACATACATACATACATACATACATACATACATACATACATACATACATACATACATACATACATACATACATACATACATACATACATACATACATACATACATACATACACACACACACACACACACATTCACACACCTACATACACACATAAACATAAGTATCATTGCATATTCACAATAATAGTACAAACTTACATCTGTGTGATGGTTTATTTCTGAAAAAAAAATAATATAATATAATTTATTGTAATTATTTTCTTAGGTACCTTATGGGTATGCATTGTATTAAATCCTCAATGTAATGCTACAGAGAAACAGCATTGGAAAAACTTATTAGAAAAATGGACAACAATAGATGTTTGTCCATTGGAAGATCCTGATTATCGACCCCAAATTAATTCATATCGAGATTCAGTAAGTTATATTAGATGTACAAGTTTAATTGATACTTATGTATTTAATTTTTTCATAAATTTTTTGAAGTTCTGCATGTGTACTTTAATATATTCATGTATCATTTTATATTTTATCAGAGGTATTAAATGTGAATTTATCTTAGGTATTTATTTTTATTTTTCTTGTTTAGTATCACAACCGAGATCAGAGAGATCGAGATAGAGACCGAGATCGTGCGAGAGAACGAGAACGTGAGAGAGAGCGAGATAGAGAAAGACATAGAGATCGTAGAGCCTCGGATTCCTCTGATAGCTCGGACGATGAGAGTTCCGGAAGTAGTTATAATCATAGAGGAGGGAAAAGAATGCGAATGTCGCATTCACAACATAATCGAGCAGGCACATCTACATTGCCACGAACAATATTTCATAGGTAATATTTTTATACTGTTATAAATAATTTTTTGAAAAATATTTGAGGTACAAACTGCTGGATTTTGAGCATCGTTCTTTTTTAAATTTAAAACTGTCAGATTTTAATTTTTTAATTCCTTTATTTTTAATTACGCATTGTTTTGGTTGTAAAGGGCCCTAGATGCAGTCAGTATGTCATGGGATAACATGCATTTGAAACAAATTTTATCTAGTGATACATACTGCTCTCATGTTCCTGATAGTTCCAGTTCTGGAAGTTTTAATGCCCAAGGGCAACCTCTTTGGGAAGGTAATTACATTTTTTTGTGTATTTTAATATTAAAACATTAACGGATTTCAAAAAAATAAATCAAGTTTTAAATGAAATATTATATTTGTATAAATAATTTTATTTAAAATTTGAATTTTCTACTGTATATAATAGTATTAATCTATATTTATAGTAAAAACAATATAATTCATAATGCACATATTCATTTTTTAATTTATAAAATTTTCTATAAATGACTTAAATTTACAGAAGCTTTACCTCTTTGTGCTGCACGCGTTGATTCATTACGATCACATGGTCATACAGAAGCGGCTTTAAGATTAGCTGTTGCAGTAGTACGTACTATGAAACAACAACAACTTAATGCGCAGCGTAAATGGCATGATAGTCAACATAGTGCAAGTACAAGTAAAAATTTTCAACCTGTAGCATGTACATCTAGATGCACAGGTAAAAATTAAGTTATTATTATTGTTTTGTAAAGTTGATTTTTAAATACCTCTTTTCTATTAATGAAATAATTTGCTCTCTGCCAATAGGTTCTAGTTCATGTAAAATGTCATCACCTTCTACTAGCAGTAATTTGCATAATTCTTCAAGTTCATTAGTTCCTCCGGTAACAGAAGGATGGGTAGGACATCCTTTGGATCCAATCGGAACATTATTCGATACATTAGCAGAGGCTTCGATTATTCCTGATGATCAGACACCTCGTACTACGTCATATTTTGGTATGTGTCGTATTATCGGATAATGATTGTTATTATTTTAATAAATGAAATTAATATTTTAAATTGCTTATATCAATTTGTACAGACTCAGTAGGTTTGGATGAACTACATAGTAATTTTCTTCCTCGATATCAACATGTGCCAGTAGTAGGATCTCGAGATCGTTCAGAAACATATCTAACATTAGCTTTCGAAGTTGCTCTTATTGGTCTTGGTCAACAACGTATTATGCCTGTTGGATTATATGCACAGGTTAACATATGTAATCAATATATTTATATGTATGCATCGCTCACGGTTATATTTTTATTTTTAGGAAAAAGCTTGTAAACAAGAAGATCGCTTAATAGCAAAACTTCAAGAAATGGAATTAGATAATAGTTTGGTTGCAGTGTTACGTAGACAAGCTATAGTACTACTTGAAGGTGGTCCTAGTAGTGGCTTAGGCATTGGGATTCATCCTGAGAGTATACCAATGCATACTTTTGCTCGCTTTCTCTTTTTAGCTTTATTAAATTATTACCCTGATTTAGCCTATGAAGTGGGACTTCGTGCAATGAGGTAATTAATTATGTGTTTTTTTAACTTTTTATTACTGTATAATAACATTGTAATCATCAGTTTACTATGTTTTAATATGAATGAATAAACTTGCTGTAAACTCTTCATTAATCTTTTTTTATACAGATTACCAATTCTTGAAGAACATGAAGATGTCGATGATACTTTAGGTGCAAATGCATCATCATCGCATATTTTAAGTAGATATCCAAGATGGTTTACTCTTGGACATATTGAAACTCAGCAATGTACATTATCTTCAACGATGCTTAGCGCAGCAAAAGGAGATGTAATGAGATTACGAACAGTACTTGAATCATCCCAGAGACATATACATAGTTCTTCTCATTTATTTAAATTAGCACAGGATGCATTTAGATTTGCTACACCTGAAAATGGACCCAGACATCCTACTCTATTGAGTGTAGCTTTTGAATTAGGTCTGCAGGTATGATAATCGAAAATTAAATTATTAATTACAAATGTAGAAATATTTGTCATTATATTGTAAATGTATTACTAAAAATAACCAACTCTTTTATTCCTATGAATTATTTTTTATAGGTGATGCGTATGACCCTTTCTTCATTAAATTGGCGAAGACGAGAAATGGTTCGATGGCTGGTAACGTGTGCAACAGAAGTGGGTGTCGAAGCTCTTGTGTCAATAATGCAGAATTGGTATCAGTTATTTACTCCAACAGAGGCAACAGGTCCTGTTGCTACAACAATTATGTCACATAGTACAATAATGAGATTAAATTTATCTTTTGCTCAGCAAGAGGAATTATCTGCTTGTGCCAGAACATTAGCTTTACAATGTGCAACTAAAGATCCCCCAAACTGTGCTCTTAATGCTTTAACATTGTGTGAAAATGAAGCATTAGCATTTGAAACTGCATATCAAATTGTTATCGATGCAGCTTCACATATAATGACGTCATCTCAACTATTTACAATTGCACGTTATATGGAGCATCGAGGATATCCGACACGTGCATATAAATTAGCTATGCTTGCTATGAAGAATGTGCATTTAGCGTATAACCAGGTATTTTTTTAATCTTTAGCTATATGTTAGTTAATTTCATTTATTTGTATAAATATCAATAATGTTAAATATTGTTTACCCTTAAATTAATTTTTTTAAATTATTGATTTCATAAACGAAATCAATAATTTCTGCACTTTATTAAATGATTCAAAAACATTATATTTATTTTCTAGGATACACATCCTGCAATAAATGATATCCATTGGGCGTGTGCTCTCAGCCACTCATTAGGAAAACATGAATTAACTAATATGATTCCATTATTAGTTAAAAATGTTCAATGTGCCACAGTCTTATCAGACATTTTACGACGATGTTCCATGACAGCACCTGGGATGTCATGTCCACATCCACCACCCCCTACACCATTAGAGCCTGGAAGTAAACATCATGCAGCTTCGCATCGAAGAACAGGATGTGGAGGTGGTATAAAACCGTTATCTTATGATCGACCACCCTTACGTCAACTTTTAGAAGCTGCTGTTAATGCATACATAAATACAACCCATTCGAGACTGACTCACATCTCGCCACGACATTATGGAGATTTCATTGATTTTTTGAGTAAAGCGAGAGACACCTTCATAATGGCACATGACGGTCATGCGCAATTCACACAATTAGTAGAAAACATGAAAGTTGCATATAAAGGTAAAAAGAAATTAATGTTTCTTGTCAAGGAGAGGTTTGGCTGATATCGTTCGATGCAAATGTGTTTCACCGTATCGAATAAAATTCATTGTACATTCCGTATGCCGTTACATGTGTTATAAATTGTATAGGAACAAGAGTTATATTAATTTTTGTTAGTGCATTACCGTATTTACTAATACATGGACACACTATACATTCCTCTTTATCCATTTTTAAAATAGTAGTTTAAAAAATAGTATATTTATATTTGTAATAAATTACCTCATTTATAATCAATATTTATATCATTATTTAATAATATAATATAGTTCACATACCTTCACAATAACTTTATATCTGAAATAAACTACTATGGTTTAGTTTCTATGCCTCAATAACTTTGAATTGAATAGGTGTTTATATGATTGAATCGAGTTTGTTTTGAAAATAGAGAATTAATTTAAGTACAAAATTATATTTAAAATATCTATTACACTTCAAATAAATTAAATTATAAAATAAGTTTAATTGAAGATCATTAATATTCTACCAAATTGTGTAATGAAAATAAATATAATATAGACTGTAATTTTTTATTTAAATTATAAATCAGTATGGATTTGTGGATATTCTTTAACAACGAATTGAGTATATTTTATTAACATAATATAAAAACAATGCAGAATTGTTAATTTGAATATAAATGTACAGAAATAATGTAATATTTTCAGGTTAAATGACAAATATGAAAGGTATTACTGTATATATGTATGTATATGTATATGTATATATATATATATATATATATATATATATATATATATATATATATATATATATATATTCAGAAAAATTTAAAGTATTCTTTTTATTTAATAACTATATTGTATAACCAATAGTATAAAAGTTAGCTTTTCTGATTTTTTTATTAAAATTTTTTGTTTTTTTTTTTTGGAAATGAAGTTCAAGTAAGAAATATAGATTTTTATTAATAATAGAAATTATGATTTGATGTGCCATTTTTATATTATTTGAAGTAAGTAAATTTTTGTAATATTTAATTCATTATTTTATTATAATTATAAGTAGTTGAAAGTTATTTTTTTATTGAACAACAGAAAGCCATTATTTACAAATAATTAAATGCAGATTTCTTATATAAAGTTGTTATAAAAAAGTGTCAAACAAACAATTATGAGACAAAGGAATCTATATTTTATGACAGGTAATCAGGTTAGATAAAAGTGTGTGTAATGAAGTAAATACGGTATTCATATGATCTCATGCAGCGAGATAGTGAATTTACTTAATAATTACTAGTAATAGTTAACATAAAATTTAACAATATACTTATAGATAGTTCACTTGAGAGTAGGATAATTTTATACCGCCCAATACATATTTATCATTTTCGTTTCTTGTTTGTTTTTTTGTTTTTTGTTTTTTTCTTTATTTTTTTGCTTTTGTTCAAACCAAAGATTGTTATTTGTATAGTCATATTAATTGTATATATTGTACTGAAGCGCGGGAGGAGACTCAACACCCGCCATATACCTAAAACGACAAGGTGAATGCTTCCTGTTACATTTATATTTATAATACAGTATATTGATAAGTACAAATAGTTATGCACGGTCGGCCAGGCCAAGAGGGTGTTGACATTGTTGCACTCCAACTCCATGATATTTATAATCGACGCCGTTCACCGATCGACTGATTTTTTATTTATGGTCTTTAATTCTAAGTTAATTGTAATCTTATGTTTATTGCTAAGACTGTTCTTTTGTTCAGTGTTCGTGTCAGTGAAAGTTAAGTTGACAAAAAGTTATAATAAGATTAAGAGGACAGATATAAGGATAACAAGTATATATTAAGTTATTACGTCTACTGTTATATTAGTATTTTTTAGCACCATTTTTTATTATAAAAATAAATCTGTTTTCCTTTCTTTTCACTCTTGAATGTATATTAGTAAGTGTTTAAAAAATAAGAAGTAAATTTATATATAACATATATAGCAATAAAAAATGAAATCAAATTTGACTGAAAATAATTAAATTTATTCATTATACTGATTTGTATGACATTAGAATGTTTAAAAAATAAGACTTAAAGAAGATAATAGAAAACAAATATAAGTCTGATATTCGATTTTTTCTTTGAAGTTGAATATTAAAAAGATTTTATTATATGAAAACAAAATAATTGTAAAATGATCACAATACAGTTCTGAGACTGTGCCTAAATTCACTTTCACAAATGAATTTTTTTCACCCTGTAAACTACAAAAAGTTTTCCTGGTCAAAAATGTTCAATAAATCATTATTGATCAGTTTTGATTGTTGCTTATGTGCATTTTGATGGTGATGCAATCGTCTTGATCAGCAGAAGGTACAGAAGAATCTGAAATAATTTCAAAATATTTTATTCATATATTTGATTTATAAACTATTAAGCATGTTTTATTTTTATATATTTTGTTTGAAAGGCATTTATTTCATCAATAAATGAAGACAGATGTATTATTATAATAAAATTTGACATAAAAAATGCAAAATAAGATAGTAAACATAATTAAACTTTCTTTTCTGATAAGTCTTCTGATTAACATTATGAGTTAATGTATGCAGGCTAATCAGTATAGAAAGAGAAAAATTTTTATTGTTTGCTAACAATAAGTATTATCTGTGATTTCAATTTCCATCGCTAATTTAATTTGTTTGATTATTATGTATATCTTTAATATCCCAACTTGAGTAAAAATCTTTTTGTGAATAAGAAAGGGATATTAGTCTGTCCACTGTTCTGAATGTTCTAAAATGCATAATCAGACCAAGAGGATTGATATTAGTAATGATACTTAATAATTAAAACATCAAATTCTCAGGTGTTTATATGCTATTTCTGAATTGAAGATGAAGATATCACTAAACATTTGCAGTTTGGAAAAAAACAGTCTCTCCTAAACATGTAATAAATAATAATTTATGTAAATATAATCTCATCTATCTTGACTTCTCTGAATATATTTAGTGACTTCCAATTACAAAATCATATGTTTTCCGATGTCTAATTTTTAGAAGTGCTGACGCTCTTGACAAATCGATGACGATATGAAAATGAATGTTGTATCGACAATTGTAAATTTTTTTTATATAATTAAATTTAATAATCTTTAAAATCCGAGAGCAACATATATTTTGCATTTCTAAGATAAGACTTTGAAATTGTTTTCGTGCATTTATTATATTGATGTTGTATAAAAGTTTCAGATACTTTCTGGTAGATAAAAATGCAGAATAAAATATTTGTGTATAGTGATTTTTGTATAAGAATTTTTGTTTTCAATGTTTTATTTTATTATGTAAATTTATTTTGTTCTGTTAGTATTAAAAACAATATTCTGCAGTATTTAACTACCAGTAAACAAAATTATTTGTTAATGCTTTATTTTGATATTATTTTGTGAATGATGAGTAAATTATTTTTTCTCAAATATAAATTTATTATTACTTATTTATAATAGCCTTTTTTAATCCTTTCACCTACCAATGTCAAGTACAGTGTTTGGATTTTATATTAAGAATAATTACTTTGTATATAAAAACTAAGAAATTTATATATATATATATATATATATATATATATATATATATATAGTACATAAAATACTAATTTAAATAAGAAGTCAATTAGAAAAGTGATTATAACAATGGTTACAGAAGGGGTCATTCTCCTCTATGAATATTTTTCTTAATCATACAGATAAAAGTATTTTACATCCATATGAGCAAATAGAAAAATATTGACATCAAGTAGCTGAATGAAAATAAAAAATTACAACTTTGAATAAATTCTAATAAATTTAAAAGTTGGCTAATAATACAAAATATTTGTCAATAATTTATTTATAGTAATAATTCTTAGACTAGTATCATACATAGATAATCTTAAAGCATAATATAAAATATACATAGGTACAATTGGTTTAAATAAAATGATCACATGAAATTAAGGCAGGATACATTAAACTGTATAAGTGAGTGGTAAGTATACTTGATAAGATATTTAAATTAGTATCACCACTGATTAAAATAATATCGTGTTATACTGTAGAAAAGGATACAGTAAAAGAGTACAAATATTTGAATACTGTTGAAGATTTTAATATTTATATTACAAGGAATTTACTATTTTAATTAATATTAGCCGTTTGCAAAATGCATTTATATGTTATTTGGTACAACAAATGGATACATTATTATTTTGGTTGTGTATTTAATAAATTATGTATATTGAAGAACAAAAATATATTAATAATCCACTCAGATATATAATTATATATATATATATATATATATATATATATATATATATATATATATATATATATATATATATATATATATAATATGTATGTATGTATGTATACGTATATATAATATAAATTCATATATGCATAGATAAATTTCATGTTCATGTTGATATATTCACAATAACTGTGTCATAACTGTGTTATTTGACGTTGACGTCAAATATAATTGAAACAATTTGTAACATCTATATTTGAACTCATTTAAAATGTCTAAGTAAATAAACAAATTTTGTTCATATATTAATACAAATGAAAATACTGACAATTTGCAGCATAAAATTTTATGTTAACTCAATTACATGTATCAGGTATTAGTTAAAATTGAAAAAATATTTATTTGTTGTTAATTTGATTTCAAATTCGTGACATTTGTCATTTAATTCGTTGCATATTTAGTTGGTAGTGCTGTCATGAATCATGGTGGATAGGCTTGGTAAGTGATAAATTGTAACTTAATTTAATTTAAAAAAGATTCAATGTTATAGTAATTTTTTTCTGTAAAATAGATATGGTATCTAAATGTGAATTCTGGTTTTTATTTTATATTCTTACGCTTTTTGTGTACTGCAAATGTGATGCCATGTCTAAGCACAATTTTCCACTTCACTATTAGGGAAAAGTATATCTAAAATTTATAATTTTGTCTTTGATGCAACAAGTGGTTCAAAAATAAATCTATCAAGAATTGTCACGTGCAAAATATAAAATTGTCATCTCAGATTTAGATAAATTGAACATAATGAATGACTCATTAAAGTTATGCTGATTGAAAGTATATCAGTGTTATGAACTTTTTTTAAACAGTAAACAGTGAAGCCAATGCTCGAAGGATTACGATGGTCGAGAGCTGTTTTGGCAGCTCTGGACAACCTCTTGCAGTTCCCGGTAGAGTCTTGGTCGGCGAGGGTGTCCTGACAAAACGATGCCGCAAAAAAGCAAAAAGTCGTCAATTCTTTCTTTTTAATGATATTCTCGTTTATGGTAACATTGTAATTAATAAGAAAAAATATAACAAGCAGCACATAATTCCTTTGGAAGAAGTAAAATTGGAGTCTTTAGAAGATGATGGCCGTAAGTGATAACATTTTTAAACGATTAATTTAGTATACTAATCATCTTTTCGATCGTACAGAATTTCGAAATGGTTGGTTAATTCGAACAGCTTCAAAATCATTTGCAGTTTATGCTGCAACATCAACAGAAAAGCAAGAGTGGATGGCTCATATAAATAAATGCATAGAAGATTTACTGAGAAAAAGTAAGACAATATTATAAATAATTTGACAGTTGTAGAATGAAAATATTTGTCATATATTAGGTGGAAAGAAACCAGTCGAGGTTCATGCAGCTGTTTGGGTGCCTGATAATGAAGCACCAGTATGCATGCATTGTAAAAAAACACAGTTTACTGTTTTAAATAGGAGAGTGAGTAATTATTTCTATATTAATGTATTTAATAGTTTTCATATATATTTATTTTGTCATAATTTTCAATTTTGTGTTAAAAGAGATGTGGTATTTTTATTTAAACAAAACAATTGTGTAAGAATGTAATATAACTACAAATAAAATGTCAAGCAACTAAATTATGTGTCATACATATATATATATATATATATATATATGTATGTAAGTATATAAACACACGCATGTAGAAAGAGATCTGAATAACAAAATGTTTATTTGCTTTTTAATAAATTTATATTCATAGTTTGTCAATTAGTTTTATAAAATTATCTTTAATTGTATACCAAAGAAAGTTATTAATGTAGGTCAGGGGTTCTAATGGATGAGCATTAATATATTTTCAATCAAGAGAAAGTAATTTAACCAGTGAAGTACAAGTTGTTATAATAATTTGTGCTGCAATTCCATAACATTTTAAAATGATTCATGACTAATTAAAATATGTAGTAAATTTTGTTAACAATTTAAATTTTTTAAACGAAACAAATCATTACATGGTTAAAGATTAACAGAAAATTATGAATAAAAATCAACATTTAAAAGCTTGCATTTTGATATAGATATTTTGATATTTGCTTTCTTTTTATTAATATTATTGTTTGTCTTATGTAAGGTTAACATAAAAATGAACATTTCTTGATATGTTAATTTTACTTAAAATTTAAGAAATGTTTTTCAGATTTTAATTAAAACTAAGTATGTTTATATTTGTTTAAAAATTACATTTTTGTAGCATCACTGTCGCAAATGTGGAGCAGTAGTTTGTGGACCGTGTTCAAATAAACGTTTTCTTTTACCAAACCAAAGTTCGAAACCCTTACGTGTTTGCCTACAATGTTATGATTCATTGTCACGTGCTAAAACTCAATTAGGCAGTTCAATTAATGATTCTAGAGGTAAGATTTAATCAAATCAGGAGCTAAATAATTTATATCATAATAAAAGTAAGCTTTTATTCATTGTTTTACAAATGTCATAATTAACTTAATTTAATAGTAGTGTATAAATAGTAAAACATCTATTATAATCTTGTATTTTACTTTTTAGATAGTGCTCGCGGAGGTTCAGCTGAATCGTCAGGTGAAGAAGATTCAGATGATGATGAAGATGGATTACGTAACCAAGGTGCTGATACTCATGATGAGGTAATAAACATTTATTTTTGCCCGTTACAATATTGTATTTCAATATACATCCTTTTTTTTATTTAGCAAATAATATTATTTGAAACCTTTTTATGTTTTGGCTGCGGTGAATACTTATGTTCTTTTACAGAGATTTCAAAGCCACACGCTAGCTTATGAGATCTATTGAATTCATATTGTGAATTTAGTAAGTCTGTGATTTAGTGTTTGATTTTTTTTTGCAGTTTTCTTTATATTGGTATTTTTTTAAATGAATTTATGCATGGAGAAAAAGGATATCAGTATGATAGTATGCTAAACTTTTTGAATTGAAAATTGAACAATTATTGATCACATTATATTATACGTATTATATATATATATATATACACATATATATATATATATATATATATTATATATACATATACACATACACCCATATGTATGTGTATATTAAGAATATTTTTTCTAAGTTGATTAGCATACAGTCTATTCTCAGTATACCTGTTAAATATATAAATAATTTTGTAAGCGATTTAAAAATATGACAAAATGAATTCATCCACAAATGTTTGTATGGAAATAAGTGTGCACAACTGAGTTATCATTTATGCTTCCATAAGTAATAGATTGTTTTATTTTTAGTGAATACTAAGTTTTGAAATGGAAAATATATATTTGTATGTCTATAAATGTTTGCAGTATGTGTGTAACATGTATATATATATATATATATATATATATATATATATATATATACATACACACACACACATCTACATCCATACATACTCATACCTGTGTGGTGTATGTAAATATTTTTAATGTAAGCTAGATTGAAATTTAATATAATTGTATTATGTATTTAAAAAATGAAAATGTCATATCTTGCACACTCAATTATATATTCTCATATGTTATAGCTTATTATTTATTTATGGGTATTTATATAAATATATATTTACATACACTAATATGAAAAGAAATATTTGTATGTTAATGAGTAGGTTTTATTATTATTATTATTATAATTTTTAGCCTAAATTTTATGGAGACACAGACCGGCCTGAGGAAACACACTAACGGTAATATCACAGCATACAAAATAATACATCATAACTCAACTTAAAGTAATTGTTTGTGTAACAAAATGTTTTAAAGACCCATCTCAACTGATAAAATGGTGTCAATGATTGTTTATTCATTTTTATCTAATTGTTATGTTAACCATGCTATTTTAATTAGAATTTAACACTTATTTTTCACTTTATATTCTGAGCATGTTTTTTTTGGTCATATTTAATATTATTATTTTCTGGTTTCTTTTAAATTTACATTTATAAAAATTAACATCAAGTGTTTTAAAACACACCTTTTAGAATTTTTTTTTTTATATAATAATGTTTCTTCTAAATATTTATAAAGTGTAATTAAAATAATAGTTACCTTTTTTTTCATTTGTTAACATAAAATATTTACAAAAAAGTATATATTTGAAGAAACATTAATATTCAGAACATATATATATATATATATAAATATATATATATATATATATATATATATATATATATATATATATATATATATACATACACATACATACATACACACACACACATCATACATACATACATATATATTATACACACATATACATATTCATATTCGAAATTTTTGTTCTTTCAATATTTTTCAATGCAGTTGTATGTAAATTTTGAAGAAGACAAATTCGTGTTTAAGGAAGAATGTTTATACTGTTCATATAAATAGTAATTTGTAAGAAATTATAGCTCATATCAATGAAACTTAATGAAATCAAATAAATGTAGGTGCTAATGATTATATTTTTTTATAAATACTTCTTATCAATAAATTTATATGAATTGTATAATTTTGTCAATTTATGTTTGTAAAAATCCATTGTGATGGCAGTTCTGTAAATGATCATATTTGAATACTTTTACAACATTTCACAAAGTATCCAATTATAACGTTTTTAAATTATGAACCTTAATTATAAGGAAATCTATACTGCCTCAACAATAATATATATTTGAAGCTCATGTTTGTATTTTATGATTTATTGTTATTCACTAATAGTAAGTAAATGAGTACACATAAGGGAATTTTTAAAATAAAGAATAGTGTAATACTTACAATTTGATTATCATATATACAAAGTGACCTTAAATGTAAGTAAACAACATAATATATTTTTTTGTACTTTAAATTTTATTATATCTGAAAGTTAATTTTTATATGCTTACTATTTTGAAAAGGCTGCCTTGTATAATTTTCATTTGAAATACAAGCAAAAATATAATTAATGCATTACATTTCTGTAATGTATTTAGTTAAGTGGTATTTTGAATACAGTACTTTTCTAAAGTATAGAAAATATTACAAATAAAGAAATATAATTTTTTAATTCACTTCAATTTTTACTAAAATAGTTTGAAGAGAATCTATTACTGTAATCGATGAAAACTAGTTAAAAATCACTGTAAAAATTGATTAATTTCCTTGAAGTTTAAGTTTGATGATAATGCATTTTTAAGAATTTATTCTTAATGGGAAATATTTCACATTCAAAATAATTATTAACAATTTAATCATTTCTATTAACCATACTGTCCAAGTTTAATCATTAAAATGAAATATATTCTTAAGAAAATTTGATCAGAAAATATTACTTGTGCTTTTTAATTGAATGTTGGTGAATAAACTTGTGAAACTAATTTTTGAATATTTCTAGTTAATAAAAATATACTCCAAATGTTATGTAATAATTTTCAGTAGTATTTTTATAATGGTGAAATAATAATGTTTTAATTATTTGTTTTTAATAAAATATAACTGTTGAATGAATTATTTTCTATTATTCATAAGATATTCATTTCACTCAATTAGCATTGAATGCATTTTAATAAATTATAATAATTGAAATATTTTTTAATATGTATATATGTGTATATATATACATACATACATACATAAAAATACAATTATGTCATATTTATAGTAACTTGTCGAAATTGTATATCAAATTACAAATATAAATGAACATATTTTTTGTTACAAGTTAAGAAAAAATAATAGTGTGGCTATACATTCCAAATATTGAAGTTCATTAATGAAGAGCACACTTAAGTATGTGAAAAAAATTATTTTGAAGAAGTTTTAATGAAGTATATTCAATATTGATTGGAATCTGTTATTTGAAATCTTGAAAACTAAAAATAAAAAATGAACATTGTGATATTGAAGAAAATATGATATATATATATATATATATATATATATATATATATATATATATATATATTTATGTATATATATATATATATATATATATATATATATATATATATATATATATCTGACTGTATAGTTGTATTTAAAAATAAAATTTATGAAATGTAATTTTTATTAATCAAATTTAATAACCATATTTACTAAACATGCTCAGAAGTAATTTGTATAATTTTTGTTCATGATTTTTTTCAGTTTACTTTCCTGATACTTGTTCACTTTGAGACTGATTGATTTCAGAATTTCAGCTATGTAAAAATCACTTTTATGTATGTATATTATAATAAAATAATTTTAGAAGCGCTGAAATGTGGAGGTGGTAAATCTTTTATATTGGATTGTTGATTAAATATTTATATATTTTTATTCCTAGAATGTAATACTTAATAAAATATCACAAGTAATTTTATTTATTTATTTATTATATATGAGAGTAAGAGTACTGTATTGGTTTCGATGGTTGTATTTGCTCAAGTACAGTTTCACAAGGAACGTATTTTTGAATCCAGTTGTAATCAAGAAAATGTGTGAAGGTATGTTAAGAATAACTTAATGTCATATGAAATTAAAATGTGTTTTATTATTGAACAATAAGTTTTTTTTAGATGCTTAATTTATCTTCCATTCACAGACAAATTTAAATATGTCCATGAAAAAATTGTTTTCAACACTTATTGTCCATACTAAATATTAAGAATGTAATTGCTGTACAATATAATTACCGTTCAAGAATTTATTTGAATCATTTGTGAAAAACTTCCAAAGTAGATCATTTTGTACTGGAAATATTAAAATTATAGGTAATAAATAACAAATATGGTATTTTTTTAATATTCTTTGATATATATTTAACTAGACATATGTAATATATATATATATATATATATATATATATATATATATATATATGCGTGTGTGTGTATATATATATATATTAAAAACAAGTTCAATAAAGTTAAAAATTAAATATCGTTTATTTTTATAACTTGCAGAATAGGATCAAGTTTAGTTGCATATATACTATATTCTCTTCCATAAATGGAATATGAAAACAATAAATCACAGAGTATGCAAATAAAATGCATATTTATAAATTTAAACCGATATCAGTACATAAATATTTATTATTATTTTATAAAATAAAATATAAATTCGTATATTTTACTTCGTGAGCCAGCATTCTATTCTATTATATATCTAGCTTTTCTCTGTAATTTACAAGCATTATCGGTTTGCTCAGAGCATGTATTCCTAGAGATTCTTCCCAGAGTCTTTATTTATGATTTATTCCTAGAAATCGGAACGTTAACTGAAGCGAAATTATCATTATATTATTGTTAGTATATTAAGAAATCTCGAACAAGGATAACATCAATTGTCTTCCAACAAGCATCTCTCCTACATTTGTTGTGTACCAGAAGTTATAACCAGTGGCGCGTTATCCTACGGGCAAAATGGGTAATTGCATGGTGTCCCCACCAATTGGTGGGCACAAATCAATCTTTTATAAACTCATTATTGTACTACAGCACTGTACATAGGACCTCCTAATTCAAATTTGTCTGGTCTCCATCAAACTATAACGCGCCACGGGTTATACAATATAATACAATTATTGCTGTAGTTAAAATGATGTTCATTAATTAAACTTATACAGTTTACAATCATTTACTTATTTACTAGTAGTAAAACATATATATATATATATATATATATATATATATGTATGTATGTAAAGAAATAAATAGCGCCGTACAAGGCAGATTCACCTATATAGCCTCATTTCATGCTTGGTTATTGAATTTTATTATTTCAAAAATTAAAAACGTCTTAATTCAATTCATTAAGACTTGCATTATATTTATTTTCGCAAGTCTTCTAGAACATATGTATGTAATACAGTAAATGTTTTATTATTGAATAAAGGCCTTTTCTAGTTGTTTAATTAAAAATTTAAACATATTTTATGTCTAAATTTTTAATTAAACAATTGGAAAAAGGCCTTTATTCAATAATAAAACATTTACTGGATTACATATATATGTTCTAGAGGACTATTCAATAAATCTTTTGTTTTTCTTATCTCTTCTATTCATTTGCATTTCTCAACTGTTTTGTATTTCGTAATTTTTGATCAAAAATGTATCTATCCATATATCCATACAGGTGTATGAACATGTGTGTATGTATGCATTTTTTGTTGCAAATTCTTATGTTAATTTCACCTTGAAGAGTAACCTATTGAACTTTAATTAGGCACGATTTTTACACAATAATTGTGAAAACGACATTTATATAATGACTGTATATTTATGTTTCAAGAAACATGTAAATTTTATGTGTTGTCTTATTCATCGTCGATAAATTATTTTATTCTTTCATTTGTCTCAAGTTTATAATACTAGTAAGAAAATATTTTAGTGATTTAATTGTAATTTAAACGGTATCTTAAATGATATATTTGTATTATGTATTTTATACTATTCGTTTTATTACAATTAATATTTTTTATTATTTTATGACTAAATCTTATATATATATATATATATATGATTTATTTACAAATCCAGCTGATATGAGAATTTATTATTTTTATTATTAGCAGTTAGAATTATTTAATTTTTCGTTAAACAGTAAAATATGAATAAATAAATTAATATTTTTTGGAATTTTATACTCATGTGAAAATAAAATTTAAAAATGATAATTATTTTTCACATATATACCTACATATAAATATATATATATATATATATATATATATATATATATATATATATATATATATATGCCTGTATGTGTATATATATACAATTTTTTGTATTGCATCTTGAAAGCAATTTATTAGTTTTTGTTGTATGAAATTCCAATGTTTTTGTTTTTGTTGGATTTTGTAAAAAGATTCTCGTTATTATTGTATATAATTACGGAATAATTTATAAAAATACGAAATAAAAAAGTAAAAAAATAAATGTTTATGGCATGGGAAAGGAAGATATTTTGTAAAAAAAAATCATACTGAATACTATATAAAAAAAACTTGTCCAGTTACTTTAATTTGGCATCATCACAAAGTTATCTTCTTCGACTGTGACCACAACTAACATTTTCACTCGCGAAGAAAGCTGAGAGTAGAAAAAATACCGTGTTCGCTGAAGATGCGATACCAGGAATATTAGCAGATAAATACAATTAAATATTTTTAAATTAAGCTTTCAACGTGAAAGAGATATGTTAGTCGCAGTGCCAGTCTTATGAAAAGAATTTAAATAATTCCCCGTCGGTTATAACAAATTGAATAACAATAAACAGTTTACAAGTGTACGCGAAGATTATAATAGTGCTTCAAGCAATAGTTCGGTCATAATTCGTTGTCGTTGTTTTGAGAGATGTGTTTATCGGTAATATTAACATTAATGCAGTCTTTTAAACACGTATTTTGATGATTTATTTTAATAAATATTTCAATTTGATTTCTATCGATGAAAATCGACTGTTATCTCTTATATGAAATTCTTGGATGAACAACAATAATCCATTTCGTAAATATTAAACGTTTCTAAATAAACTGTATACGTTCAGAATAAATAATCTATTTAAAATAATTGCATATAAAAATAATAATAATACAATCTACTCGCTTATTGGTTTATTATAAATTTAAACATTAAAACGTATCTGTTTGTATATTAATTTAATAGACTAAAAATATTTTATAAATGCACAATTCACATATATAACACAAATACTATATGCAATTAAAAATGATATAATTAAAATGGAATATTTTAATATTAATATTATATATAAATATAGCGAATATAGAAATATCATAAAATGTAATACATTTAAAAGACATTAAAACTGAAAATTTTATTTCAATATAACTAGACAAAAACAAAAACAGAATTTATTATTATATATATATATATATATATATATATATATATATATATATATATATATATACAAAGTACGTATCTCATTTTATAGCATCTTTTTAATAGCACAATTTTATAACAAACTCTTTATAAATAATAAATTTCAGAAATATATATATATATATATATATATATATATATATATAATATCATAAATAATGTGTATTATAAATTTAAGTGTCCAATTACAAAAATGTTGTAATGAAAATATATTCATACAATTACTAGGCCGTTAAGATTCATCAGTAAATAATCGCCGAGAAGCAACGATCGGATATTAAATACAGTACTTACCAGTTTTTCAAAAAATAACATTGAATAATGTCCTTTGTTACAATTTAATCGATATTAAATATTAGTAAGACACAATAAAAGGTATTAATTGTTGAAATTCAAACAAGTTACGATTATTATTTAATTTATTTTCATTTTATTATTTTAAATTATAATTTTTGCACTCTAAAGTGTTTAAATATGTCGAACAATCCTCACTATACCAAAAGATGTTTGTAAGAGATATTTATATCGTTTAGAATTAAAAGTAATAGAAGATATATGTATGTATATATATATATATATATATATATATATATATATATATATATATATATATATATATATATACATACATACATACATATATATATATATATATATATATATATATATATATATATATATATATATATATATGTATGTATGTATATTGAAACGCATTTCTTAACATTTAAAAAACCTGTTAGTGTAACACATACAATATTTACATTCAAATGATTGTTATTAATGACTTAAACAATAACAAATTAAAAAATCAATATACATATTAATGTGTTTGAAATCGTGATTAAAATGACCGAATTAAATGAGGAATCTATTAATTCATCATCAGCGAAAAACGGTACAGCATCTACTGAAATTTTGGCTGAAGGAAACACAACTAGGGTTGAAAATGGATCTGGCTTCAATTGGAAAGGGTTGACGTGGAATCAACGTGTGAGATCTGTTCGAGATTATATAACTGTCGAACCGTTATTGGCTTGTTACGTTATGCCAAGCGTTTTAGCGGCATTGGCCGTTCAAAATATGAATCTTCAAAAGGCTTGTCGAGTCAATTTAAATTATACTGAAGAGGTAATAATACATATGTACATATATATATATATATATATATATATATATATATATATATATATATATATAATTTATTAATTATTTAAAATAGGTCTGCAAAGCGTTAATTGATCGCAACACAGAAAATTATACTGAAGAAGAAATAGAAGTTCAAACATTAGTAGCCGGTATGACAGTGTGGAAGACTGCACTACAGAGTTCAGTGCCAGCTTTTCTTATCTTATTTTTGGGCTCGTGGAGTGACAGACATGGCAGACGAAAACCATTCATGCTTCTCCCTCTGACGGGAGAATTAATGACAAGCATTGGTCTGATTTTTTGTACATATTATTTTCTGGAGTGGCCGATGGAGATCGCTGGCATTATCGAAGGTATATTCCCGGCGATTACCGGAGGATGGATGACAATGTTTATGGCAATATTCAGCTATATAGCAGACGTGACTTCTGTTGAACAGAGGACATTTAGAATCGGAGTAGTTAATATATTCGTTTCATTGGGAATACCTATAGGAACAGCCCTGAGCGGTGTTCTGTATAAGCAAATCGGCTTTTATGGAATATTTTTTATATCGACTCTGTTCTATTTGTCAGGTTTCGCGTACGGATTGCTTTGTATGAAAGAAGCGAAGAAACCGAAACCTATCGATAAACATTTTTGTGCAGATTTTTTTGATCCTAAACATATAGTTGATACATTTAGAATTATATTCAAAAACCGCGAGGGGAACAAACGAGCATTGATTTTGTTATTGATGTTTGTTTTTTGTGTAATCATCGGTCCTATTTACGGTAAGTTTTCAGTGGATCATTTAATAATTAATATATACTTCAAAACGTGACTTTCTTAATATATATATATATATATATATATATATATATATATATATATATATATATATATATATATATATATATATATTTGTATTTGTATATCAATAAATAATTATTTTAATCTAAAAAAAACTTCACCAAATACTGAAAAAACAATAAGTATACTAAAATATTTCATTCGTTTTAGTTACAAGGTTTTTATAAAAATAAAACATATTTGACAATGTATTATATTTTTCATAATATTATAAAACCCGAGTTTTTGGATTTATTGTCATATATATATATATATATATAAATTATCTTTTAAATAACATTTCATTATGAAATCGTAAATTATATTTATAAAAAAAATAGTATATTATTATATGAAGAAGCATGTCAAGTATTTGTAAAAATGAAGGTCGCAGTAGTTTTCCATTTTTTTATATTTATTTCATTTTGTTCTGAAATAATTATACTTGTATAAAAAACCATTTATAAGATTTACAGTCGATTAAAATACAATGTGTTCAAAGTCGATTCGAAATACAATATTCGACGGCGAATGAAATGAACACTTTTATGATTTTTTTCATTGTGTATCTCAAGGAGGTGTCATACAATTGTACTATTTTTTAACATAGTCTTCGTTGAGTTCAATGCAAGTCCTCTAGCGTTTAGCTAGTGCCTGGATTCTTCCAAGTCTTTTGATCACGAGAGTAACCACTCATTCCTCACGTATTGCACTTCTTCATCCGAATGAAAGTGTTTCCGCCTATTGCCTCTTTGAGCAGCCTAACTAGTTGATAATCAGTTGGAACAAGATCTGACGAATAAAGGGGATAAGGAAGACACCAAATTGCAGTTCCTCAATGGCCGTTACCGTTTTCGATTATTTTTTTGCTGTATTTTGGAGTAACAGTGACGACCATCGAGGAACTATACTTTTAGTGTATTCCCTTACCTGCCATACTCACCAGACCTCGGTCCAACTGATTACCACGTCTTTAGACGACTCGAAGAGGTAATAGGCAGAAAGTCTTTCATTTCTGATGAAGAAGTGAATAATGTGATAAATGATACGCTGCGCACAAAAGATTTTTTTAAGTACTAGTTAAACATTGAAGTCAATGGAGACTATGCTGAAAAATAATACAATCGTATGTCACTTTTTTGCAATGCATGATGGAAAAAAGAATAATGTTTTTAATTTGACTTGCCCTCTTACTATTTAAAATATTCATTTGCAAATATTACTTTCCAGGTGAGACGGCAGTCAGTTATTTATTTGCGAGATACCGATTTAATTGGGATGAAGTAGATTTTAGCGTATATGTAACATATAGTGTAATTATAAATTTAATAGGTAAGTGTCATCTAGATTAAATCAATTATAATTAAATACAGTATTAAATAAAATGAAAAATAATCTTAAATAGTGTATATTAAGCGGTTGTTGATAAATATAAACATTTATTTATTCGAATTTCGCGCATGCAAGTCGAATACTTTAACTACAGTAATTTTTGATCAAATAATAACTAAATATAATTGAAAATTATTTTTATTAAATTACACCAACATATGATTATTAAACTGATCTTTTTTATACTTCTATTCTTAAATCCTTATTGATATAAGATCTGTCAGTTATTGAAACATATACAAAATATTTAAAAATCAATGAAACTGATTTTTATATGCTGATTGATCATTTTTACAGATGAAAAGTATTCATGTTGGTTTGTTTAATAATATATATGCTATTTAAACCAAATGTGTTACACAAGTACTGAAAAGTAATATATATATATATATATATATATATATATATATATATATATATATATATATATATATATTACTTTTCAGTACTTGTTCTGTTTGTGTATGTTGATTTATAAAAACTGCAAGAAATTTGTAAATGTAATGTTACTTTATATTTTTTTAAATTAAAAAATTAATTAATATTTTCTTTATTACAGGTACTGTAATTGCTATCACTGTATTCAGTCAATGGTTGCAGTTAGATGATACAATTATTGGTATTTTAGCTTGTTGCAGTAAAATTGCTGCTAGTTTTGTATATGCATTTAGTACTACGCCAACTTTATTTTACATTGGTATGAATTCTTTGCAAATACTAAATTTCAATGTTAATTTTTAATTAATATTGTTAATGATTTAATTTTTATTCTGCCTCTCTCTTTACACACATATAGATACATACATATATATATATATTTATATATATATATACACGTGTGTATATAAATGAATCTATTTACTTTTAGCTCCTGTAATAGATATTATTAGTGGTACTGGAGTAATAGCAATGCGTTCAATTACAACTAAAATTGTTGCATCAGATGAATTGGGTAAGATTCATTCGTTATTTGGAGTTTGTGAAGCCATTGTACCACTTATATATAGTCCTATGTATAGTGCAGTATATTTAAGTACTTTGAAAACAGTACCTGGTACATTCTTTCTCTTGGGCGCTTTTTTAACATTTCCATCTATATTGATTTTTGGGTAAGTCGTAACGTAGTTATAAACTTAGTTTTATTTAGAGACATTTGTAGATTTGTGCAAGTTCAGTTGATTATCAAAATATAAAATGTAATTTATATATATATATATATATATATATATATATATATATATATATATATATGTATGTATGTATGTATATATGAACATACATTTTAATTACTAAATTTTATTTTTAGTTGGATGTATGTTCTACAAAGAAAAGATCAGAATCGCATCGGAAATATATCTGCTGAGGTCAAAGTAGACAGTTTTAGATACACAATGCCAATATCAGAAACATAGTAGTTCATACATTTGGCACATAGTAGCCAAATCAGAATTCCTAATGGATTGATATATAAATAGTGAAAACCAAGAAAAATTTTAAAGTATTATATTTATAATATTATCTATCTATATATGTATATATGTATGTATATATATATATGTGTGTGTGTGTATGTGTGTGTATATATGTATATATATATATATATACATGTTATAAAATCACAATATTTTTACAATACACATTTTGCTTGATTTCTAATTATTTACAATTCATCATTTATATTAAAACTTAAACTGAAATTCTGGAGTTAATTTAATTTTAGAAAATTTATTATTGTGGGTACTAACAGGTTCTTTAATAAACAATTCTAGATAACGTTCATATTGATCAGCTCTTAATGACGATTCCAGAAATAATGACCATTGAATGATTTCATAACATCTACGATAATCTTTATTTACACCTAAAAAAAATAATCATAAAAATAAATACCATATACAGTTTACTGTTCATACTTACAGTGATAATCGAATAACAATTCCATAATATTAATATAATCCTTTTTCATTTTCAGTTTTAGTAATATATCAAATAGTTTTTGTACAACTTCGACTTTATGAAGTTTTAATGCATTGATAACTGTACAAATAAAATATGATGATATTTTTTTCCTAAGATTTTCATTATTTTCTAATAGATTTAATGCAAATGTTTGATCAGAGTACCATTCACTTAAAAAACAAGTTTGCCACAATGATATTAAAAAGCTGTAATCATTAAATTCAGCATATAAATTGTTCGTGAATTTTAAAATTTGTACGAGTGTTGCTTCTGTTTTTTGTTCTACAGTAACTGCGATCAAGTGTCCTATTAGAAGCCTAATGCTGTTGCGAAGTGTTGGTACAGTCTTATACAAATGTTTAAATAAATTTAATGATTCTTCTACATTTCCTTTAATCCATTTTGCTTCAGCCAAAAAATAATTACAATACTGTAATTGACTTTCAGTCAAATTAATATAATGCAGGGATATTAAGGCTTCAATATTGTTTACTTCACCCTTTTTTGCACTAATAGATAATAAATGATTTATTATATAATAAGGAACTAGATATTTACTTTCTAAAATTTGATCGATAATCATAAAACAAGTTTTAAAATTATTATTTTCAATGCATTCTTTAACATAGCTCGAGAGTTGTTTCTGATTCATTTTTTGAATATCTGAAACTTTAATATTTTTATTCATTTTTACATTATACAATTCATGCTTATTATTTATTTTCTTATATGAGTTCCACTTTAAAGACTTTTGCTTTACTAAATTATTTGTAAAATCATCAATGTTAAGTTTTACTTCAAAATCTTTTTCAGGCGTTTTTTGTACGTAAGTTTTTTTATTTATAATACTAACTATTGTTAATCTAAATAATCTTTCACAATAAAGAATTATTGGTATTTTCATATTTTTTGTAAGTAACAAAGACAGCGCCATAACATTTAAAATTTATAGGATAGCATATTGTTAACCTAAAAATTCTTTTGACTAACAGTAACTTCAGGAATTTGTGTAAATATATATATATATATATATTAATTAAGTAATCTATTAAAACATTTTTAAAGTGATATTCTACATATTTTAGATATTTTATTTGAATTATTGTACTATTCATAAGTATGAAACAGTTGTTTGACAGTAACACCCAGATTTACGATTCTCAGTACTCAAGTGTAGTTAGTTGGATACATTTTCTGGGTGCATAGATAAATACTCTCTGTTAAATGATACTTATTTATTAATGTTGGATAAACTCTCAGTCATAAATAAAGTCTCTTTCTCTTTGACAGTTGTTTAAATAATAGTTATTTGTAAAGATAAGGAAGTCTGGTTATTTGAATTTTAAAATGAACTAATATCGAATAATAATAGTAATTGTGATGTATTAACATGTTTATTGTGTTCGCACTAACTATTTATTTGTTATTGTTTGGTTTATCATTTGGTAGAGGTCAGAAAGAAAATAATACTTATGATTGTAATACTCTTCGTATGGGACAGTATTTGTGTCCAGATCCAAGTTTAGATCATATAGACCCTAAAACACAGCAATTAATTGGATGTAGTAAAGAAAATAAAGCAAAAGGTAAATTAAGAACAAGTGTGATTAAAAAAAATATATAATATTTATTTTTTTTAGTTTCTTGTATAGCAGCAAGTGGAATCATTTGCTCTGAAACTGGATTTTCAAATTTTACAAAAGAACTTCCTTGTCAATGGACGTAAGTCATTAGAACTGTTTTGTATTTGTTTCTATGCCATTGTAGTTATATTTTTTTTGAAATGAATAAAAATGGGACGTATCTGAAAGTATTTGATGTACTTGTTAATAAACTATATAAATATATTGCTGTTAATATTTTATATACATAGTATGACACTTGTGGTTAAAATAAGAGGATCATTCTTCTTAAAATTATATCTATATTAGTTTTTTTTTTTTAATTAATTCAATGTATGTAGATTTAACTGCACCTTACAGAAGTTATGATATATAGTAAATTTAATTCATATTCAAAATATATAGCATTTAATTGAAACTATGGGATATTTGTAACAAAAGGAGTACTATAAGATTAACTCTAAATAAACATGTTATTTTATGTACATTTGTTTTTAAGCTAATTTATGAATTCTGTAGCATATGTTTTGGATTTTTGTTTCTTAAATTTTGTTTTATTTTTTTGTGTACTGTACAAAAGATAAAAATATGCACTTACATTCTTAGTGTACTGATTTTTAAGTAATTTTTCTAAGAAGTTTGGTCATGTATTAATAATATTTTAAAATTTATTTTTTTAGAAAGATGTTTTCTTACTTTTATCATAATTTTCGGCCTTTCTATAATTATACTGTATCTAAATCATAAATATATAAATTGTTCCATTGAACATGAATTATGACATAAAAATAAAGTTTATGGAAACTAATTTTAATTTAAAAAATGTATTGATATTCTTAAAAAAATAAATTATTTTATTTTTTTTAGAAATGGATATTCATTTGAAACTGCAATGTTATTATCTGTATTTTTGGGAATGTTTGGAGCTGATAGATTTTATCTCGGATACCCAGGTGTAGGCCTTCTGAAGTTTTGTACATTAGGTTTTCTATTTTTGGGTCAATTGGTAGATATTATTTTAATAGCTACACAAACTGTTGGACCAGCAGATGGATCTGCATATGTAATACCATACTATGGAGCTGGTATTAATGTTATAAAAAGTAATAATTTGACTTATAAAGTACCTTCTGATGAGTGGAAATATCCAGAACCAGATCCAACTAAGCTGGATTTTTAAGTTATTTTTCATCCTTTCAAAAAAATGTGTGTAATTATTTATTTATACAAAAATGAAACTTATCTTTAAAAAACATTGCAATAAAGTGTACTCCCAGAAACAAGTGTTCTGTCATTTATTTGCTAAGTGTACATCCATAATAGTACACATGACCAGAAGTTTTAAACACTGAAAATTTGAAAAATATAACTATACTTTTGTATAATTATTATAAAACATTTATTCATGAAATAAATATGAACCTACTAGTTTACGCTTTTGTATACATAAACATATAAAATATCACATTATAAATATAACAGTTTGTGTTAGGTACCAAAAAAAAATATAGATATATTTTTTTTATTGTAATGTATTGAATAAAAAAATTGATAATAAATATACATGATATCATTTTATACAAAGTATAATTATGTTACATTATGGCACGTATATTCAGATATCTATTTTACAAAAGGATGTGCGTATATATACAGTGTATCCCCATTTATCCGGCTAAAATGGGACCGTGCTCAATCTGGATAACAGATAATCTAGAAAATTCATTAACGACAACAGTTTATATACATTTTATATACCTTTACAATAATAACACTACAAAGCAAAAGATGTATCTACATACAGTATAAGTTCAATTTCAATTAATAAAGAAGTTTGTGAGTTTCTTTTGTTTCAGCTTTGAGTGATGCTTATGTGCTGTGCGATCTCGTAGACGCTTTACCATCATGAGTTCGGTCGGTGCCGTGTCAGGTTGGCCTTCTAAGTATATTAAGACATTTTCGAGCATCGTTGTCACTTCATTGTGACTAAAACATTCATCTTTTGTCTCTATACTATCTGCATCGTCATCGAAATTACCGTTAGTCTCCGTATTGTCGAGGCTTTTACCAGACACTGCAAGCAGACGTACACCATGACGGGTTTTCCACCTGTTTAACCAACCTAGGCTAGCCGTGAATGAGGGATCGCCATCAGGTAGCTTGCTATTTAAACTTAGTGCTTTCTCCTGTAAAATTGGACCTGATATCAGAACGCCATGGTCCCGCTGATCACTGAACCATAAGAATAATGCATCATCAAGTGATTTATATTTTGCCTTTTTTTATTGTTCCTCGAGTTTGCAAACTGTTTTTGGAAATCATTTTGCAACAAAAGTCTTCGATTTCTTTACGATTTTTCTTCCAATCCGACACAGTAGAAGTCCCAACTCCCAACTCTGCAGCAATGGTTTTCAAGGGTTCGCCTTTATCGATTCTCCCGAGTGCTTCTAATTTCTTCTCAATCGTAACAACCACTTTCTTCCTTTTAGATGTCATTTGCACATTGTTTACTTCACAAAAGATTGAAGGTGGCAAACTCGGTGAAACAACAGTAGCTGTGAGTATTGAGTGAATAATAACTCGCGAGGTTACAAACGAAAAAACTTATAAACATGTTGACTGCCTTGAGAAGCACAACAAGATAAAAGGGGAATCCACCAGTGTAGCTGCGAGCATCAACAATTAATTCTTGAACACTGAGTTTCAATAGCCGGGAGAAGAAGCATTCACTTCTTAAATCAATGCAAATTTTATGCAGTTCAAAAATAACGCAACATTTCTTTACATATTAATCAATAGGAGAGTAGAATTTTTTTTATAATTTAAAACCTTAAAGATTAGAAAAGATTCAGCAAGATATTAAGTAAACTAAAACAACACTCCCACGGAATGCATAATAATGAACATCATATGCAGATTCATAGATAACAAGTCCATTCTTGCAAATTGCAACATTACATGCAGACAAGATGTATTCAGGAGTTTTTTGATTTTTTCGCATTTATAGGTTTTCTATGTCTATCTTCCATACTTCTCAGACAGGGATTATGTTTTGTAATCTGGATAAATCGGAAATTACTTGGATCCGGATAAACGGAGATTCACTGTTTGTGTGTGTATGTATGCATGTGTGTGTTGTGTGTTTATATTATATATATATATATGTGTATATATATATATATATATATATATATATATATATATATGTATATTAATTATGATTGAAATACATTTTTAAAGTATAATTAAAATATAAAAAAATTGCAAACAAGAAAAATTTAAAAATTTAATATCTGCTAATAAAACGTTTTTGGTAATGGTAAAAAAAAACCCTATTCAAAACCAAAAAATTTTAAAGTTTAACAAATGGTTGTTTGCATTAAAAGTATTGCAAAGTTTGATTATTGTTGTAAGCTCATAACTTTATTCATATGTATACTTTTAAAGATACGGAGTTTATTTAATTTATATGTACTTATTTGTTTTAAACTTCATGTGATCAATTCTGTTCGATAACCTCAAATTGTGTTTATTTTAGTATATTTTCAAAGATTTATGAATAATATGACGAAAAGAAATCGATATGATGGCCGATGTAAAAAACGAAAATGGGAAGAAAGGGTAAAATCAAGTGATTCAAGTGTAGATAACGAAAGCAAAAAAATATGTATTACTGAAGAACGAGTGAAGCGCAGAAAATTCGCAATGCTTGTATCATATTCAGGGGCTGATTATTTTGGAATGCAGAGGTGGTCATTGATAGTATGAACTTAAAAAATTTTTTTTATTTGACATATATGTATAATTTTAAATATATTTTTTTTTTTTTTTAAGAAATCCAGGTGTAAAAACTATTGAAGAAGATTTATTAACTGCTCTATTTAAAGCAAAATTTATTACAGAAGATGCTTTTAAACAAAGTCAATTAATACAATTCCAAAGAGCAGCACGAACTGATAAGGGTGTATCTGCAGCTAGACAAGTCGTGTCGTTAAAGTTACGTAAGTTTTAATAAATGCTGATAAAACAAAAATGAATTTTAATTGTAAATTAATTTAGCGGAGGCTGTAAATTTGGAAGCTATTAATGAACATTTACCTGAAAGTATCCGTATATTCTCAGTTAAACGTGTGACTAAGGGTTTTAACAGTAAATCACAATGTGATGCACGTACATACATTTATATATTACCCACATTTTCTTTTGGATCTGATGATGACAAAACCGTAGAATTTGATATTAATTCTTATCGTTTATCAAATGCTACATTTGAAAAAGTGAATGAAGTTTTGAGTTTATTCAAAGGCACAAAGAATTTTCACAATTTTACTTCAAGAAAATTATTTTCTGATCCGAGTGCATTTAGATATATAATGTCATGTGAATGTGAAAAGCCCTTTTTAGCAAATGAAATTGAATTTGCTACTATAAAAATAAAAGGTAAATATTTGATTTTCAAAATTATATGTATCTGTTAAAACATATATATATACACATATACATTTGCCATTATGACTTAACAGAAAGTTATGTTCTTGAATTTAATGAAATTTTTATATTGAAGTTAATTTGTTGTCAATTTAAGGTCAAAGTTTTATGCTTCATCAAATTCGTAAAATGATTGGTTTGATGTTAGCTGTGATTCGTGGTCTAACTCCTAAAGAAACAATTGAACGTGCTTGGACTTCAGAACGTTTAGATCTTCCAATGGCACCAGGTTTAGGATTGGTTTTATATCAAGTAAGAATTAGCTTAATGAATAGACATTGTGCAAGTAGTTTTAAATACTTAAATGGGAGACTATAAACTTACAAAATATTTAAATGCAATCTTTTAGGTACATTATGATAGATATAACTTAAGGTATGGTCAAGATGGTGTTCATGATATGTTGAATTGGATAGAAGCAGATTCTAAAGTGGAAAAATTTGAAGAAAATTATATAAAATCTAATATTATAAAAACTGAATTTAAAGAAAACTCTATGTTAACGTGGCTAGAAACACTTCCTTTACATACTTTTGATGTTAGAGATGAAGAAAGAGATAAATTAAATGATGAAAATACAAATGATTCTCCAGGTTTGAATGATGTGAATACAAATCATTCTCCAGGCTTGAATGATGTGAATACAAATGATTCTCCAGGTTTAAATGATATGAATACAAATGATTCTCCAGGTTTGAATGATGTAGTCACTCAAGTAATTACTGAATGTAAATAGTTGATTAAGAGGTTTTTACATTACTGTACAATAAGTTGATTAGGATCAGAAGTTTATATCAAATTTATACTTATTTAAATATTTATAGAATATATACATTTTATAAGAAAAATATATATATAACAAACTCTTCTCATAATATATACATAAAAAAATAGATATTTCTATTAATTTGATCTGGAATTACATCAATTCATTGCAGTTATACTAATAATTACATTATCATAAATAATATACACGATGTTTAAAGTAATCTGAATTGATTTATTATGTAAATATGTAGAAATATATTCATTACATATGCTTGTTAATATAAAAATTTATATTTAATAATTTATAATTAAATTAATGTTATATTTCTGTAGCTTACTCTTCAAAAAGTGAGATATGCTGAAATCTACAAGTTTCAAAACCCCAACTAACCCAACCTGGTAACAAGTACCTTGCAAATATTTCTAAACAATGAGGATTTTGACTTATATATGGATTCATTAGTTCACATAATGGAGGTTTATGTGAATGTAATGCACTCGGCACACTAACAATTAATTTACCATCAGGTGGTAAATTGTGTTTTCTGTTTTCTCTAACTGCAAAAATTATTTGTTCAAAAGGCTGCTTTCTGGGAGGCATTCCAAAATCACAAACCGTATCACCATTTAATGTTACCTAAAACATTGAGTGTGGTTTGTCTGTGTGCATGTAAAGTAAAAGCAAAGGGAATATATGACGAGTGGTAATAACATGGCTTCATTTTTATTTGATTATTGATGGAACATTTCAGAAAATGATGTATGTTATTTATCAAAATAAGGTATTGATTGTTCACAAGGCATTTAAACATATATAAATAGGAGCAGAGGTTTATGTCAATTTTAAGTTCATAAAAATAGTTTATAATTTACAAATGCAAAAATATAATTAAAAAAGAATTAAACATTATTTTATTTGTTTGTGTCACGTAAAGAAATAAATGTTTGAATAAATTTTACAAGTCAATCAAAGTAGTTGTGACAGACATTACAGAACCATTATCAAAAATATGGTTTGATGTTAATTCCAAAAATTTAATTTTATTTATGAATATTAATAGAAGAAACCGATGATTTGTTTTAATAATCATTTTTTTTATAAATCTTTTGTTCTCTTAGAAGACATATGTATTAAAAGGTTAAATGAGAAAAAAATATTAAAATTGATTTAATTCTGTGTTCAATACTCAAACTGTATATAAAACAACAATGAATAGCAACAAATTATTTGAGAATTTGATTAGTTTAATACTTTATATATTAGTAAAATTAAATGCATTTAACACTAAAACTTTAAAACTATTTGTTCTAGAAAGCTCAAATATGATGTAAGTATATTTGGAAAACCTCATTGTATACACCTTGAATGTACTTTTTTTTCAGTCTTTCTTCCACAACAAAAGGATAGGGTTGTGTTGATGAACCTCTACACATGTCTACAATGTGTAGAGGTTCATATAATTTTATTTTTAAGTTTTTAAAAGTGAGATATGGATTTAAACAGTATGGATATTATGTGTTGTATTTACAGTATAGGTTCTAAACAGTATTTACAAGTTTTAAACACTTCTGTGAAAAACGAATATACTTAATAACAATTTATCCAATGATATTGCTAATAACTGTACAGTAATAATTAATAGTACACTCTTGATTGTACTGAAAGACTGATTTGGTCAGTATGTAATGTCACAACTATGATTAGACTTCATCTTGATGTTACAACACAGAAGCATTCATATTAAGAACACTTGTTTATATACTGACTAATTAAGAAGGATGTATACCTTTAGCCAATACCACTTGGCAATTTTTTTAACATTCCAAGATGGAAAAAGATCATTTTCAAGAGAATTAAGATGCATATCAGAATTAGTACACCAAACTATCAAAAGCCCATCTGGTCCAAGTAGGTCATCAATTGGTAGTGACTTTAAGTTTTCATTACTCAACATCGAATAACTAGTTAACAAAAAAACAGTTAAACTGATAAATACAAATTGTGAAAAATAGTTTACCTTTCAGAAGAGCATTTTGTTCGTTTTCTTCTAATATATTTATTCCACCATGGTGGATCAAGTAAAATAACATCAAACTTTTTAAAGCAATTAACATTGTCTACCAACTCCTTTAAAAGTAATATATCTTTGCAATGAAATTTACAGTTTGGAGGAAAAATATATTCTTCCTCATTTATTTTTGTGAGTATGGAGTATGTATTACTGTTTTCACCAAATGAGTTCATTAATGGAATTTTGCTTGATAATTTATAACAATTTTCTGCTGCAGATAATGCAGCAGTATTTTCTTGAAAATATAATTTTTTTTGAAAAAGTCCATTCTTCTGTGCTTCTGATATAATATTTTCATATTTTCTTTTGATAAAAGAAACCTATATATATTTATATATATATATATATATATATATATATATATATATATATATATATATATATATATATATATACATATGGGTGATTTAATTTAGGCTTCAATATGAAAGTATTTTAAAAAAACAAAATTAAAATAATCATGTTATTTTTTATTTAGTATTTTAGTTTAACTAAATATGTATGAAAAATTATTTTTACAATACTTTCATGTGGAAGCCTAAATTAAATCTACATATATATATATATATGGGTGTGTGTGTGTACATATATATATATACATACATATATACATACATACATATACATATAGCACTTATCAAGTTTTATATACTATATACCTCTTCGAACCACTTTTTATAGTTGTTTGCGTCAGAGTTACTTTTCCTTTTTTTGGTTTTTGTAGTACACAAAGTACTTAAGTTAGGGTATTCATTGTTTTGATTTATTTGATTTTTTCGAATATATTTAGAATTAATTTGAAACAAGGACTTTTTTAATTTGAAATTAATTTTCGAGTCATTTTTTTTCACTTCAGTGTATATTTTATTTATGAAATCTTCGTGCGATACAATCCAACCTATGTCATTTGTATATAATACACTCATAATGTATATTGACTATAAACCCTAGAACTTAGATACTTTAGATCAATTAGAGAATCAATTATCGTTCGATCAATTATCGATTAGAGAGTCTTTTATCTATGCTTTAGATCATAGATAATTTTAGATACTTTAATAATGGTCTCTATAGTTTTATCTAGTACTCATTCAATTTCTGTGTATGGAAGATAATGTTGACTAACAAAAATACTTATAGATGAATGTGACCTTCTTCACCTGATTTCCATATTCAGTTAGAAAAATAAAATGAACATAAATGTTATAGCTGTATTTTTTAAATAATCAATTTTGAAGATATTTCTGTGAACATGGTATTCCACCGAAGAAACGTCAACCCCAGTGTGCGGTGGATGTATACTAAACGTGGAGGATGTGTACCTACTTTATCTATGACAGAAGTGTTGTGTGTGCAGCTTTCGTTGAGTTGTCGGTTAAATTTAAATGAAAATATTTGTTTTGTATAAAAGAAATATGTCATTAATTAATAGTATTATTTGTTGAACCGAGATACATGTACAAAAACTGATGTAAACGTGTTTCCTACTTTAAAATGTTTTTTAAATATGAGCGGTATTTCATGTTGAAATGGACTCTACTATAATGGATTTTATTTTCAAACATCATTGATTATATTTCATATTATGCAGTATAAGGTTTTGGTAATAAATTATCTTTTGAATATCGAAAGATTTATGATATAATTAATACGGAGTGTAATACATTGCATTTAAATACAATACAATAAGTCTAAGTCATAAGACACTTTTAATATCTGATTTTTAAGTCTTGAACTGTTGGTAGTTCTTATTAAATTCAGTATTGGAAGTGTGTCAAAAATCTAAATACTATTCTTATACATTTACATCTAGTTCTATAATATTGTTCATTTTGCCTGCAAACAATTATGCAGTAGAAATAAAATCTGTGTTTACATGTTTGTTTACTTTTTGTAATTGAAATAGAATACAAATTGACAAACAAGTTAAAAGAAAATTAATTTTATTAATACAGGTATGCACAGGAGCTGATAAATCTTACCTGGTCAAGACATCATTTTACCACTTCAAACGATGTTCATAATTAGCAAAATGTTTCAGTACAAGATGGGATGAAATTGATCGTTATCAATCTCAATTTAAGATAGTGCTTCAAACATGTAAGTTATTAAAGTAATTATGTACGAATCATAATAAAGAGCAATCAAATTGATAAATTATTTATATGTAAAATGTAATAAAAACTAATATACACGTTTTTCCATGTTGGTATTCTATGTCTTAAGTAACGTATAAATATAATAGATAATAAGGCATGCATAACAATAAATTCTATATTAGGTATATCCTGGTTATCTATTACCTCTTCTTCAAATTGAATTTATTGGTAGTTAGCTAAAAAATGAAGTTTTTAAAGATTAGATTTGCTCTATATATTAGTGAAATCATTTTATTATAAAAACAAACGTTCGTTTGAAAACATGCACAAACCAATATCCATGTGAACATTTGATCACTAGTTGTGAATTCATTATAACTGTGCTTGGTGTAATGTTTTATCTGTGTTTGTACTTGTGTATGTGTACTGACGCACATGCACAAATGTATACACATGGATGTAAGTGTATGTATGTGGATATATATATATATATATATATATATATATATATATATATATATATATATATGTATATATATGTATATATATATATTATATCTGTATATATATATATATATATGTATATATATGTATATATATGTATATATATGTATATATATGTATATATATATGTATATATATATATATATATATATATGTATATATATGTATATATATATATATGTATATGTATATATATATATATTTATGTATTTGTATTTATTTATATAAAATTAATTGTATAAACAAGTATTCTATATTGTCTTACAATAAATTAATATTCCTTTTTAAATTTTTCACTTTTAATATTCCATATTAATATATAAAACGGATGATAACTCTTATACAGTAACTTGGTGTCTTTATGATTTGTAATTCTGTTCAATTTTTTTCAATATATTTTTTTAATTTTCTATGTTATGAATCTAAGATATTTGTTGCTCTGTGTAGATGTTTTTGAATAAATATAATAGAATATTAATTAGAAAAAAAATATTTTTAATAATTTAACAGTGTTTAAAAATGACACATTCGAAACTACTACATATTTGAATAATTAGGCTTATATACGTGTGTGTGTGTGTGTTAACATTTTTCAACATTGATATAAAAGCAGAACATTTTAATGGAATTTTATTAAAAGAATTAAAGTAGAATAAAAAATAATTGATTAAAATTAATTACATTTAATTTTGTTAGTATTTATATTATAATTTTGTAAATTGGCAACATTTTTGTTTAGTGTATTTTAAAGACCGCCTGTGATCAATATACAAATATGTTAAATTTTTTGTACAAGTATGACAATTTTTTTATATATGTCAAGAATTAAATTGAAATATTTTAAGGTATGTGTACTCATACTTTAGATGCAATAATGTTAACAAAGTCGAGGGTATACTGTAGGCATAGATAGACTCTCTGATTGTAGGGGGGGTCTACGGTAGATAGATCAAGCCATCTCCTGGAAATATTTAAATATAATTTTTAATAAGTTTGGATATAAACTAAACAAAAAATTAATACTTTCTGTTAATCGAATGGTAAATATTTTTTTTTCTCAGAGGTATTTTAATTGTAAATTAAATATAGCAGCAATAGAGAGCACCACTATAAAGATTTCAAATTCAAAACATATATGGGTGGGTGGGTGGTTGTGTTTTCACATTTATGTAAAAATATTTTATTTTGTAAAATTAAATTAAAGAAATAATCATATCTCATAAATCATCTTTACTAAATGGGCCCATTATATATATATATTCTTTTATCTTAAAATAAGTATTCATCAAGACGATCTTTTTTTAACTCATTAATATTGTCATATGTAAATTATTTCCGAAATAAAGACTTATTTTGTAAAAGTACAATTAAAAATTGTTTACATATTTGCAATAATATATTCTATTGCTTAAAATCAGCTGTTTGTTCATAATTGTAATTGAATAAAATTTCTCAATTAGAGTGAGTAAGAAAAACAGACGCTATGCAATAAAAGAGAGAATAGGTAGCTGCTTCTAGAACTGATTGTATTTGTATTGATCTGCAATTACAAAGAGATGTTACATGTAAACTTCTATTTAATTTTAATGTTATTCATGCGACTTCCATATTAATTTAGAATAAGATTGCTTAATAATTAAAACGAACAAAAAAAATTGTTAGTTACAAAGTGAATGGCAAACATGTCAAAGTGAAATAAATGTATTAACAATAAATCTTAAAAAATTAATATATTTTAATCATTGTGTCTTTTAATTATATATGATGTCTTTGAAGTAATTAATAAATATAATTTTTTGCCAGTCGTTTTTCATGAAAAAATATTTTTTTTAAAAAAATATTTATTACATGTACCTTAAACTATGTAAAATTGTGTGACAAAATAATATTTTCCATACTTTCACGCAATAATTTAACAAAGTCAAGGGTGTATTGTAGGGTCTAAGGTAGACACATAAAATCATCTCCTGGAAGTAGTTAAAAATAATTTTTAAAATGTTCCTATAGCTTGTATGAAAATAGGTTTCGTGTAGGTTTGGATATGAACTAGATAAAAAAATCAATACTTCTCGTAGTTGAATGGTAAATAAATTTTTTTCCAAAGATATTTAATTTATAAATTAAATATAGCAGCAGCAGAGAGCGCCACCAAAACGATTTGAAATTCAAAACATATATATATATATTCATACATGAAAATAATTTTTTTGTTTTATGGAAATTTTACGATGGAATTTTATTTTTTATATATAGAAAGATTATAAATATTGTTTGCTTGTGTGCAGTAATATTCAATTGCTACACATCTGTTTTTTTGTTTCTAATTACAACTGAATAAGTTTTCTCAATTAGAATGCAAAGATAAAACGGACGCTATTGAGTTAAAGAGAGATGCGTCTTGTTTGCAATACGTAGAATTCAGAAAAATACTTGTAAATAATTTATTATCATATTGCTTCATTGATAATATATTTATTAACATATATATATATATATATATATATATATATAATTTCCGAACTTTCAATAATATACTACAAAACATTTATTATACAAGAAAATCATCAAGTAATAGTTTTGATATATATATATATATATATACGAAATAAATTTTTGTTTTATGGAATTATTTTATATATATAGAAAGATTACAAAAATTATTGGCATATATGCAGTATATGCAATATTCAATTGCATCAAATCTGTTTTTTTGTTTAGAATTGTAACTGAATCATTTTTTCTCAATTAGAATGCAAACGAAAAACGGAAGCTGTTGAGTTAAAGAGAGATGTCTTGTAGACACTAATGCCCCTGCGTCTAGTACTTTATAAAATGTCTATTCTATGTACAATACGTAGTATTCGCAAAAAACTTGTACTTAAATTTTGATAATATTCGCGCGATTTCTATGTTATCTTAGAAAAAAATCAAAACATTATTGTAACAGAATTGTTTTTATTTATTTACGTATTCCAAATTGAATATATGTCTGGAAGCATTATATTATGCATAAGAAATGTTCATCTCTAACACATGGTGGAGTTAGTGTCAATGTAGATTGTGCATGAAAAAATGTGAGGTTGTGAGTTGTTTTTTTTCACTGAATTATCTGTAAAATTTAATTAAAAATATTTGTTCCGTATAGAAGAAATATATTACTAATGAATAATGTTATTTATTGAAGCAAGGTGCAGGTAAGAAAACGCAATCATGTTTTCTACATTTAAATTTTAATTAAATTGAACTGTCATTGCATGTTTAAATGGACATGTGTAATAGATTTAATTTAGAATCTACATTGAAAGTAGTATACAATGTAAGAATTTGAGAGTAAATTGTAAATGAAAGAATGTGAGACTATTAATATAATTAACATGACTATATTGAAATGTGCAAACAAATACAAATTATACATTTTCACTATCTGATTTTTAGGTATCTAGAACGATTTACAAATAATATTGAACTGTACTAAAAATCTGAATGTTATTTTTACAACTTTATATCTAGTTTTATAGTATTGCAAATTTTGTCTGCAAACAATTATATTTATGTATCTACTTTTTTTTCCTTTAAAGTACAATGCAAATTTGCATAAACAGTAAAAAAACATATTTTGTTAATACAGGTACGCTCTGGAAAACCTTACCTTTGCCTGAAAGACGCCATTCATGATTAGCAGAATGTTTCAATATGACAAAAAAGAGATTGACAAAATGGAAGTAAAGATGTAAGTAAATAAATTATGTACAAAGTTAATGAAGATGAATAAAGTTAATGAAATATAATTGTGTATAAAATGTAGTAAAGACGAATATAAAAGGAGCTGTCTTGTAGTAGTTAGTTTTTTAAATGGATCCATTATATGATTTACAAAGCAGACACTTCACTGAGAATACAACTGAAATCATCTGCTGCCAATAAGGAGTCAACAAAGAAAGATCAACCAGCTAGCAATGAACAATTTGATCCTCACATCAATCACAGAAAATTGTACAAGTTTGTGAATGCATTTATAAACATATAGATATTGAAACACAAAGTAAAATTATTTATACATACATGTATATATATATATATATATATATATATATATATATATATATATATATATATATATATATGTATGTATGTATGTAACATTCTTTTCACTATGATTGAAACAATTAAATAGAACAAATTCTTCATGTAAATGCATTTAAAAACATTTCTAATTGTTACGGTATCTGACGTTACTAGAGGAAGACAGAGAGAACCATCTCTATGGATGACTGGTTGTGTGGAGAGAGACAGGCAGTTGGGCCTAGGAAGTGGCAGCAGGAAGGCAGTTTGACATGAGGTGGCAAACAAGACATCAATTTGTATTCAATAAAGTGAAGTGTCTATTAAAACAATTCATCTTGAAGCACTTATCTTTAAAGATAGTTAATTATAAATTGAAGTCGCAAATTTGTCAATTTTTAAACTTTCTAAAACAGTCTGATCGTAGAATGTAGTAATGTAAATTTTTTTTTGCAATTTGTAAATGAAGGGCATTTTCTTGGCTTGATAATGAAGTCAATTATTATTAGTAAACTTACTATCAAAATATAAATCTGTGAGATTTTGTCTAAGGACTTCAGCTTTTAATTAATGTATATTGACAAAATTACACAAATATTCTAAATTACATTGATTTTATAAATATGTGCACAAGGTAATTAAAACATTACTTTTACTATAAATGTGTTTGTAACAATTTTAGTATTAATTATGAAATGTGTAACATTTACATATCATTTTCTTTGTACATGTATTTTGGTCAAGATACTTAACCTCTTGTTATTTCCAAGGAGTATTATTTCACAAGTTTAATAATAGCAAGTTTTTCATTTTTTGATGATGTCTAGAAAGAATATAAAACTTGTAATATTTAATTTAATAATTAAATTCTTTAAAGCATAGAAAAAAACTATGAACTTGTGTTTTTGTTCTGAGAGTATCACTTTTAATAACAGTAAATAAAATTACAATGAAAATTATAATTTACAAAATTGTTATAATGCCAGCAACTTTGAAATGTATTTAAAATGATAACATACACATTCGTCTTTATGAACTAATCATAATTATCCTTATGAAATAAATAAAATCGAGTTGTTTGTATAGTATGCTTTATAAAGCATTTTGATATTTATACTTATATTGAAAGTAATGTTTAAGAGACGTGTTCTTTTTACATAAATTGGTCTCTAAATTTATTAAATCTTGAATGAATATTGATTAATAAGTGCCCAATTACAGTTTATTAAGATTTATATGAATGATGTCAAATTTAATTCTTTATGATACAAGTGCACTTGAAATTAACCAATCTTCTATTGGTAATAATATATAAATTCATATCAAATAATGGGTGTTTAAATGAAAAGTAACAGTAATATTCTTCATATCACGTTAAATTTTTGGTACAGACAATCAGTTAAGACTACTTTAATAGAAATTATACTTTAATAAACTTGTCTATTCATATAAATATATAATGAATTGTAATGTTGATTCATTATTCTTTGAACGTATTTTTCTCTTGGGATGATTAAATGTTAAATTAATTAAAAATATCAGTTCTGAAATGATATGTTTACTAATTATGATAATGGTATGTTTTTAATAACAATATCTCGATGTTGCTTAATAATATATATATATATATTTTAATAATTACAATATTTAAGTTTAAAGAATGTCACACTATGCTATGAAATTAAGAACATTTAACTTAATGAGATAATTTTATTTGCATGTTTAAATATCTTGACACCAAAATAATGATTTGTGATATTTTAGATTAGACTTATAATATCAGAAATTTTAATTAATACTGACAAAATTAACAAATATTGCATTTATATGACAAAATTAACAAATATTGCATTTATATGACAAAATTAACAAATATTGCATTTACATATAGACAGAGGTAGAGAGCATTAATAATAGAATTTAAGAATAAATTTACAAAAATGAAATCAAGATATTTCAATAACAAATTTTATAAATATTTACACAAGTAAAATTAAAAACTACTTCTAATAAAATATGTGACATTCATAAAATATTTTTCTTGTACGTAGATTATTGTTGGAAATACTTACGTGTTATTTCAAACAAATATTATTTCACAAAATAATATTTGATTTGAGAAAATAATTCAGTTTATTATAGAACCAAAATAAGAATTTATGGCGATTGTTTTGAAAGTATCATTTTTAATAACACAAAAATACAATTAATTATTATTTACAAAATAGTAATGATAATGACAACACTGAAATGTATTAAAACAATAATGTATGTAATTATCTTGAAGATCTATACAGAGTAGATAAAATTGAGTTCTTGATGTAATCATATTTTAAAACATTTCATATTTATAATGAAAGTAATGTTAAAAAAATGTCTTAATATGAACTGCTCTGTGAGTTTATAAACTCTCTGATTAATTTTAATTACTTAATAAACATTAGATTACATTTTATTAAGATATTTATATGAATGAAATCAAGTTTAGTTCTTTTTGGTACAAATGCATGTGAATGTATTCTATTTTCCTTCTAGTATTTCTTTTAAATCTATTCATTTAGAATCATATTTTATTAATAGAACTGCATTAAAAATGTTATTTACAAAGCAATAATGAAAAAGTAACAGTACATAAATATATATTTAATAATGAATGTTCAAATGAAAAGTAATATTGTTTATATGGCAGTAAACTTTGTTGTTATAACTGATTTAATACAAATTATATTTTAAGAGTCTGACTATTCATATAAATATATAAAAAATTGTAATATTTATGAATAAGTTTTTGAACATATGTTATATTGAATTAGTTGATACTGTCTGTTCTGAAACAATACAAGTTTATTAATTATGATATGTTTTTGATAACAAATTCTTGATGCAGCGTAACATAATAAGATTATTTATTAGCACTTGTGATGTTTTAGAACTGGTAGTTTCGTTTTAGTCAATTTTGATAGAATCAAACGTTAATAATTATATATTAACCGGTAGTGCTGTTAATAAGTTAAATATCTTTTAATGTAATAACTGTCAAATTGAATGGCAAGTGTATTTATAGTAGAATTTTCATCGCTTAAAGATCTATATTTATAAAGTCTAGTAGAACTCTTTGTTTTTTAAATGTAAAAGCATTCCAAATTATTTTGACTATTATTTTATTTATTCAGATATGATGTTTCGAGTATAATGTTGATGAAACATGTTTCAATATATAAATTCACATTTGTCTTCATTTAATATCAATAACTATATTTTCAATTAATATAATAACGAATGCGAATAACGAATGTTGATGTGATTCTGTCATATTGATTACTATCTACTAATTAAAATTATGAATAATTGTATGACAAAACGGTAAACAAATTTATGCAAAATTCTCAATGTAATTGAAATTGGTATATGTATTATGATTGATATATGTATTTTAAAACATATTTTTATATATATATAAAAAAAATACAATAGGTATTTGAAGAAATATCTACAACAGGATCATCATCGAATGACTGTATATGTAAAGAATCAAATGGATTTCATTGTATGTATTAATACATATTATTAACTTCATACGTTTTATAATTAAATATGCCGTAGATAAGGCATTTGCTCTAGTATTTAAGTAAGTCACAAGAAATCTGAAACCAATTTCAAAAATCAGTTGCAAATATGTTTGGTGAATGATAGTATCACCAAATATATATGCGACCGATTTGAAAATTCGGTCGCAGATATGTTTGGTGGATCGGCAATACCAACAAATATATCTGCGACCGATTTGAAAATTCGGTCGCAGATATGTTTGGTGGATCGGCATTACCACCAAATATATCTGCGACCGATTTGAAAATTCGGTCGCAGATATGTTTGGTGGATCGGCATTACCAACAAATATATCTGCGACCGATTTGAAAATTCGGTTGCAGATATGTTTGGTGGATCGGCATTACCACCAAATATATCTGCGACCGATTTGAAAATTCGGTCGCAGATATGTTTGGTGGATCGGCATTACCACCAAATATATCTGCGACCGATTTGAAAATTCGGTCGCAGATATGTTTGGTGGATCGGCATTACCACCAAATATATCTGCGACCGATTTGAAAATTCGGTCGCAGATATGTTTGGTGGATCGGCATTACCACCAAATATATCTGCGACCGATTTGAAAATTCGGTCGCAGATATGTTTGGTGGATCGGCATTACCACCAAATATATCTGCGACCGATTTGAAAATTCGGTCGCAGATATGTTTGGTGGATCGGCATTACCACCAAATATATCTGCGACCGATTTGAAAATTCGGTCGCTGATATGTTTGGTTGATCGGCATTACCACCAAATATATCTGCGACCGATTTGAAAATTCGGTCGCAGATATGTTTGGTGGATCGGCATTACCACCAAATATATCTGCGACCGATTTGAAAATTCGGTCGCTGATATGTTTGGTGGATCGGCAATACCACCAAACATATCTGCGACCGATTTGAAAATTCGGTCGCTGATATGTTTAGTGGATCGGCAATACCACCAAACATATCTGCGACCGAATTTCCAAATCGGTCGCAGATATATTTGGTGATGTTGCCGTTCCACCAAACATATCTGCAACCAAATTTTCAAATCGGTCGCAGATATATTTGGTGGTATTGCCGATCCACCAAACATATCTGCAACCGAATTTTCAAAACGGTCGCAGATATATTTGGTGGTATTGCCGATCCACCAAACATCTGCGACCGAATTTTCAAATCGGTCGCAGATACATTTGGTGGTATTGCCCTATCTCCATTATTTTTTGACATGTCAACAAATATAAATTAAATATTAAGTGCTAGACTTTAATATATTTGATAGACATTTATTATTTCATGCAACTTACTTATATACTAGAGCAAATGCCTTATCTACGGCATATTTAATTAATATAAAATATGTAAAGTGAATATTTATTGATACGTACGAGTAATACATTACATATACCGGCACAGATTATCGGTGGTGTTTCTGCTTGTTGACGTTTCTCGAAGACCTGTTGAATTATTTTTTTTTATACATATACATAAGTGTTCAATATACAGATTTGTTTATACATATGTGATTACAATTTAATGTTTGTTGCTGTTGAGAATTTTGTGCATATTATTTTGTATATTATTATCCTTGTGAGTGTTCAACTTTGTCGTATTTTTGTCGAAATTACAGTATCATAAGTTATATTTAAAATATTTATATTAATAATAAAAATGTAAACGTATATATAGTAGAAATATATTATAAACTCTGCTTAATGTCATTCATTAATATCGTAATGTAGCAAATGTAATATTCAGTAATTTGTTATACACATTTTGACATTTGTTCTACATGTAAACATGTTTCATTAACATTACACTGAGAAATATATTTGTGTAAATGAAATAATTAATCAAATTGTTTTAAAAGCATTTACGTTAAAAAGAGGTTCGTTTAATTTTATTGATGTAATTCTTTAAGCGATGAAAATTCCACTATGAATACGTTTGCCTTTTATTCGAAAGCAAATTTTAGAACATTGTAACTCTACATCATTACTGATTTACATATAATTATACTTAGATGATTTAAATAACATTGATTAAAACGGAATTGGCCAGTCCTAAAACATCACAAGTCCTTATTTTGATATGAAATTATTTGTACATACAAATAATTTATGTAGTTAAGAGATCAATATTCTAAATTTCATTGTACACACGACAGTTTTCAAACTTGTAATTATTTTAATATTGTAATTATTAAAAAAAATATTTTACTAGACTACATCACACTGAGAAATTTTTATTAAAAAGATTTCGTACTTTTAATTTCTAAACTTGTATTGTTTCAGAATTGCCAGTTTCAACAATTTTAATATTAAATCATCTTCAGAAGAACCATATTTGAAGAATGTTAGATAAACATTACAATTTATTATACATTTATGTGAATGGTGAGTTCTTTTGTATTATTTCTATTCAATCAAGTAGTTCTGGTTTTGTATAGCAAAGTCAACTCATAAATGATATTACTTTCGTTTGAATATTTGTTTTTTGGTATGTACTTTCTCATTACCAATTTGTAAATGATATTTTTGAATGGAGTTTTATTATAAAAAAATAATTAAAAATGAATGGATTTTAAAAGAGGTACCTTAGTGAAATTAGTTTATTTTCAAATGCATTTTTGTATCAAAAAGAACTCAACTTGATTGCATTCACATAAATCTCAATAAAATGTATTAATTAAAATTCATTAAGTTATTAGAATACTATCATTTCACAACTGACTTAAAGATAAAATCATTTCAAAACAAATATATGTTCGAAGAATGTTTCATAAACATTACAATTCATTATATATTTATAGGAGTAGCGAGTTCTTTTACAAATGTAATCTATCGAATCGAATAGTTTAAATCGATTCAGTGAAACACATATAACAATGTCATTTCATTACTTTTAATTTGAATATTCATTATTCGATACAAATTTATATATTTTGCAAACGATATTTGTAAACATAGTTTTATTAATATTAATAAAAAGTTACTTTAATGTAATGTTACTTTACATTGTAACATTCAGTACCCAATATGAATTTATATACTAACAATTTTTCATTACTGCTTTGTAAATGACATTTTCAAATGCAATCTTATTAAAATATTAAACATTTTTTTTCAAAATGATTGAATTTGAAAATAAAGAAATAGTTATTTGAATGAAAATAAAATGCTCTCAAATACATTTGTTTAAAAAAGAACTCGACTTCATTCATATAAAGTTATAATTAGACTAGTATTAATTCTGAATTTAGTGTTTCTGTTAAGATAAAATAATCTGAAAAGAAACATACTGTCTCAACATTTTTTATAAATATTACATTCATTAAAAATTTATATGAATAATCAGATTTTTGTATCTAATTTCTGTTATATATTATTGCTTTTTCATTACTGTTTTGCAAATGACATTTTCAAATGTAATTTGATTAATATTAAATATTTTTTTTAAAAAAAATGAAGCAAACTTATTTGAGTGAACATAAAATTCTCTCAAATGCATTTGCTTAAAGAAGAACTCAACTTCATTCATATAAACGTAATAATAATGTAATTTAATTTTTAGTAATTCATATCATTCGAGATATAGTCATTAGACTAGTCTGGTTTCATTTCAGAGAGTTCCAATTAATTTAGAACAAAACCATCTCAAAAGAGAGATCTGTTTTTGTATTCATTTTATTAAATATTTATATGAAGAGTTTGTTTTTATATATATAATTATTGCTAAATTGAAAAGTTTTAAAAGAATCTTTTCAATAAAGTTTACTGTTATTTACTTAAAAATTGAACATTTAGTATTTAATATGTATTTATATACTAATACTTTTTCATTACTGCTTTGTAAATGACATTTTTGAATTAATTTTACTTAATAGAAATAAAAACGATTTGACATTAAAAGAAGCGAGAGAAAATAAAATCCATTTGTATTTAAAAAAAAACCAAACTTGACTTCATATAAACTTAGTAAAATGTAATTTATTGTTTTTTTATTTATTAAAATTAATTTGTCTCTAAAATGAGACTGGTATCATTTTTAAAACTGACTGCTTTAACTAATTCAAGATTAAATGATTTCAAAAGAAATGTATATTCAAAGAATGTTTAATAAAAATTACAATTTATTTTATCTGTATATGAATAGTGTCTTTTTTTATAAATATAATCAATTAAATCGAATGGTTTTAATCGATTGTGTGCAATAATGTTTACTGTTATGTTACAAATGTTACTCTGTTAACTTCATTTCAAAGTTCATTATTTAATTTGCATTTATATTGTATTACTATTTCATTACTGTTTTGTAAATGACATTTTCTAATGCAATTTTATTAATATTAATAAACAATAATTCAACATGAAGAGACTTCAAAAGAAATACTCAAGTGAAAGTTAAATGTTTTCAAATGTAAATGTATGAAAACAAACTAAATCTGACTCAATTCATATAAATTTTAATAAAATGTAATTTAGTATTCTCATTAACTAAAAATCATTCAAGATTTAATTAAATTAGAGAGCAATTCATGTAAAATGAAAATTTTTCTCAAACGTTACTTTCCATATAAATATGAAATACGAAAATGTTTTAAAATATGACTACGCTGAAAAGTAAATCTTATCTACTCCACATAGATCATAAAGATAATTTTATACATTGTTGTTTTAAATACATTTTAAAATTGTTGACTTTACCACTAACATTTTGTAAATAATAATTTTCATTGTAATTTTGTTATTAAAAATGTTACTTTCAGAACAAAAACGAGTTTTTATTTTGGTTAATGATTTGAATTAACTTATCTCGCTATGTTCAGTGTTACAAGTTTTATATTTATTTTGGAAATCCTTATAAGAAAAAATATTAAAATTACCATTTTCGCACTTGTGTAGTTTTGAAGTGACAAGGTCCACGTACAAAGAAAATATTGTGATTACCATATTTCATTACATATAGAAATACTAAAAATGTGTTTTAAACATATTTATATTGAAATTAATGTTTGATTTTACTTGTGCAAATATATTTATAAAATTAATGAAATTTAAAATATCTTTTTTTTTGCTATTTATTACTATAAATTTATTATTGCTCTCTCTCTCTTTGTATATATATATATATATATATATGTGTGTGTGTGTGTGTGCTAATATTGTTAATATACATTAATTAAAATTGAAATAATTAGACTGAAAAACTCACAGATTTATGCTTTGATACAAAGAGACAATGTGTCATCAGATTGTTATTACAAAAGTTCAAAATAGTTGATTTAATCTGTGAGATTGACAAATTGATAACTTCAATTTGTAATTAATTACAAAAAAGCATATATGTATGTATGTATATATATATATATGTATATATATATATATATATATATATATATATATATATATATATATATATATATATATATATATATATATATATATATATATATATATATATATATATATAAGAACATGTTTTTAAATGCATTTACATTGAGAAGAATTTGTTCATTTTAATTGTGTAGGACATTGAAAAGAATGTGATATATATATATATATATATATATATTTCTACTTTGTTTCGGTATCTAATAATTTATAAATGCATTTACAAACTGTCACCAATTTTAACATTCAATAATCATAATTCTCTGACTGATGTGAGGATCAAATTATTCGTAGGTGGCTAGTCGGTCTTCTTTGTAGAATCCATGTAGACAGCAGACGATTCCAGATGTATTTCGAATGATCGGTGAGCTGCCTCCCTTGCAAGTTGTTCACGATGGGTAAGATTCATTTGTTTGTAACCTAGCTACTAACAGACAGTTACTTTTATATTCATCTTTATTAATTTCATACATTGTATATAATTCACTTATTAACTTACACATTCGAAGCACTGCCTTGAATCTCATTCCGATATTAAACTGGAACATTTTGCTAATTATAAACATCGTTCAAAGTGGTGAAAGTGATGTCTTTTTGCCAGCTGAGAATTATCGACCGCAGTGCATACTACAGTACATTGTTTCGATACAATGTATTTTTTTTTTATTGCTTTTGTCGATTTGCATTTTATTTGATACTGAAAAGTAAATAAACATGTAAATACAAGTTTTATTTTACTTCTGCATAATTGTTTACAACGAAAATGAACAATGTTACAGAACTACGCACAAATTTGTAAAAATAGTATTTAGATTTCTAACGTACTTTTAGTATTGAATTTATTATGAACTGTAAACAATTCAAGACTTAAAAATCAGATATCGAAAGTGTTTCTTATGATTTGTACTGTATTTGAATGCAATCATATTACACATTCATTATTAACTATATTAAAAATCATACATTAATCAAAAGATAATTTACTACCGAAATCTTATATTAAATAATATGTAATATAATCAACAATGTTTGAAAATTAAATCTATTATAGTAGCGTCCATTTTAACATTAAGAACTGCCTGTACTTAAATAATATTTCAAAGTAGAAAAATTGTTTATATCAGTTTTTTTTTAACTATACCTTGGTTCAATATATAATATTATTTATTGATGATATATTTCTTTTATATGAAACAATTTTTTTTTCAAATAAACTTAACGAATATTTCAACAATTGCACTACGACGCTACGCACTACAGATAAAGTAGGTCCACTTTCACTATCTCTACAATACCTTCGCCGCACATTGTGGGATGACATTTCTTCGGCGGAATATAAATTTTAACAGAAATATCTTCGGAATTGAATATTAAAATAAAACGTTATAATAATATTTACGTTAATTTCATTTTTCTAATTGAATATAGAAATCGCGCGAAAATCACCAAAATTTAAATAAACATCTTTTTGTGAAAGTTAATTTCCCAAACAATAGAAATTCAATGTGTACTAGGATAACAACTACACGTAGTGGCGTTTACTACATCTATCTGCGTCTTACTCCATAGCATCTATTATTCGTTTACACTCTAATTGAGAACTGTATTTATTTATAATTATGAAAAAATAACAGTTCTCTAACGAGTTGAAATTTGAATGCAAACAATTTTAAATTATATTTACCAAAAATATTTCTATTCCTCAATAACTCACGTGTGATAATAATAATGCAACCAATTTTTTTTAAAAAAACCTTGTATATATATATATATATATATATATATATATATATGTATATATATATGTATATGTATATGTATATATATATATGTATATATATATATATATATATATATATATATATATATATATATATATATATATATATACACCGAAAAAATATACAGATTCTTTCGTTTTCGTACTTATTACTGTAGAGTATTTGTCATTTTTTAAAAAAGAAAATGAATAATAACATGAAATGATTGTTGTTCATAGTAAATTGTTGTAAATTATCTTAAATTTAATGAAATTATCAATATCCAAATTGCTTAAAATCTGGTAATTAATTCATACTGGTCGATGCGTATTTTAATATTCTATATCATATCTTACACAAAATTAATATCGGTCCATAATAAATACTGAAAATATCAAAAGAACCGTAAAAAATCCGCAAAAAAGCACGTTTTTCTTTCTTAAAATACCCAAATTGTTATAAAAATGGCAATTAATTCATACTGGTTGATCCGTATTTTAATATTCTATATCGTATTTTACACAAAATTTCATCGGTCTATAATAAATATCGAAAATATCAAAAAAAGGCAAAAGTATAAGTTTTTCCTTCCTAAGAAATGTTTCAGAATAACAAAAACGAGTACGACAAAATGGAAGTAAAGATATAAGTAAATAAATTATGTGCAAAATTAATGAAAATGAGTAAATTTATAAAATATAGTTCTATATAAAATTTGATAAAGACGAATATAAAAGTGACTGTTTTGTAGGGTTGTACATAAATTACAACAGTTTGTAAATGCATTTATAAACAAGTGGATATCGAAACACGAAGTGAAATTTATACATATATATATATATATATATATATATATATGTATATATATATATATATATATATATATATATATATATATATATATATAGATAGATAGATAGATAGATAGAGAGAGCATTCTTTTCAGTAATGATCTAAACAATTAAAAAGGACAAATTCTTCTTAATCTAAATGAATTTAAAAACATTTTTTATCCTTAAAGATAGTTATTTATAAATTGAAGTTAACAATTTGTCAACTTTTGAACTTTTTAATAACAGCCTGATTCTATAATGTAGTAATGTATTTTTTTTTGCAATTTTTAAATGATGCTCATTTTCTGGGCTGGTTAATGAAATGAATTATTGTTTGTAAACTTACTATCAAAATATGAATCTGTGAGATTTTGGGCTTAAGGACTTCAGTTTTTAATTAATGTGTATTCACAAAATGACGCAAATATTCCAAATTACATTGATTTTATAAATATGTGCGCAAGTTAATTCAAACATTACTTTTACTATAAATGTGTTTCAAACAATTTTAGTATTAATTGTGAAATGTACATAATATTTTCTTTGTACATGGGTTTTGTTCGAGATACTTAACCTTGTTATTTCAAATGAATATTATTTCACGAATTTAATAATATTTTTTTCATTTTTTGATAAAGATTTTTAGAATGTATATAAAACAAATAATGTAAATTCAATAATTCATTTCTTTAAAGCATAGAAAAAACTATGAACTTGTCATTTGTTTTAAGAGTATATAATAATAACAGAAAATGAAATTACAATCGAAATTATAATTTACAAAATTATAATAAGGCCAGCATCTTTGTAATGTATTTAAAATAATATATATATATATATATATGTATATATATATATATATATATATATATATATATATATATATATATATATATATATATATATGTATATAAACTAATTATAATTATCCTTATGGAATGGAAAAAATTGAGGTCGTTGTATAGTATGCTTTAAAGCATTTTGTCTCATTGTCAAGAAAAACTCAAATCGATTGATAATGGCCTACGTGATTTTCAGATCGATGGTGTAGGCACCTCGGTACATTATAGAAACGATGGTGGACGGTTGGCCTCGTATTGTCGCAAAAATATGTTATATCTAGATCACCACTCTCCGTACAGTCTTATTGAACTGTGACAGTTTATAAATGATTATAGGAGCGTAAAATGTCATCGTATATATCCAGTATATCAATAGAACAGGGACGAATTACTTTCATTGTTTACCGGTTAGTCGCATAAAACACCGTTACATTTCCACTTACAGTGTATTCGAGTCCGATAATCGACGGAATCAGTCCGGCGCGCGGCGGTGAAACGAACTGCCGGCCGACGAAATCGCGCGGTCTTACGCACACACGATTGATCTACTTGCGCCGAAAAGAACATTTCTAATGAGGTAAAATTACTTATACGTGGATCTACGGACCAGCTCACTTCCGATGCGGCGAAAAAATTGCCAAAAATGCGAACAATTATTTTTTTGCAAATAATTATATTTTCAAATTAACGGTTTTTGCATTGCGATGCGATATTAGACACCCATTTAAACTCTGAATCAGTCTCAGTACATCGGTAACGCGTGCGGTGTCGGAACAATCGCGTCTGCAATTTCGAACTGACGTCACTGGAAATGTGAAATTATCGTAAATCGACCATTTTTGTTGTGCGATGCGATACTAGACGTCTATTTGAATACCGAACCGGTGTCGGTTTGTCAATTGAGCGTACAGGGTCTGAGAAATAGGGCCCGAATTTTGTGACGCCCACTTTACAGGCCGGTTCGAATACATTTTAGAGGCCGGTGTTACTTTTAAACACTAGTACGTGGATCTACAAACCGACCCGATTCCGATGCGATAAGAAAATCGCCAAAAATGCGACAAAAAAAATTTTTGCACAAAATTTTTTTTTGCAAATCGATAGTTTCTGTGCTGCAAGGCGATACCGAAAATTCGCCTATTTTCGCATTTTTCGCACACTTCCCACCGTTAAATTTGCTTCCAAATGCGAAAACTAGGTGCGCCGGATCCGTCCGCTCCCGATCCGCTGAAAAACACACCGAAAAGTCGAAGTTGAAAAATTTGCAATTTCGCAAATCAGAGCATTTTTCGATGCTTGTTTATGGAGATGATGGTGGAGGCGCAACGATTTGATGGTGGAGGCACACAATGTATTAACGTGCTCGGCGGGCGTTTTCCTTTTGGAAATCGCTTGTTTCGACGGTGTCACACGATTCTAGACGTCTACACGGACTGTATACCAGTGCCGGTGTGCGGCCCGCTGTACCAGGCCCGAGAAAATTTGGAAATAGATGAAAAAATTACAAATTGGTAATTTTTTCGACGCGATGCGATTTCAGACGTCCGTCGGACCTTCGAACCGACGTCGCTTCCTCGCTCACATGTACAGAGCCGGCACAGAGGCTCGAAAATCAGTCGGCGACCGGAATTTTCTATGTCATTTCTAGACGTATATAAGTGCTAGAGTGCCAACTTTTATCGCATAATTACAAATGTACGAGGCTTTGTCACTTACGATCCGCAAAAAAAATTGCAAAAAAACAGTTGTATTGTGCATGACGTGTGTGTGTATGTATGATTTTTTTTCAAATTGTTTGTCTTACAAATCGATGAATCTGGTGGTTTAGAGCGAATGTATAGCCTCGCTTACATACAATAGCATTACATGTAATGGCATACTTAAAAAAAATTCTAAAAGAATAAAATCTAACCTAAACTAATGTCTCTAATTTTAATTTACAGGTATCTCTACAGTACCACGACCAAACGGACTCTATATAAAGCAGAACATTAATTGATATTTAAATATTAATGATATTTATTAATCATATTAATTTATATTTTTATAATGTTATGTTTTATAAAAGTGTATTTAATGTAAAGAGGATATAAATAAAGTTTTTAAACTAAATTTTAAATGATTTTTGTATTTATTTTAAACAAAAACATAAGATAATTTAATAATTATTTACATTGTAATTAATCAATTTTTATATTTAACAATCCCTATATAATATAATAGATTGAAATTAATTATGTGAAATTAAATTTGAAATAAAAATATTTTAATTAATTATTTAACATACAAATACATATATTACATATATAAAACACAGTGTGTTTAATATGCAAATAAAAATCTATATTCTATATCAGTATAAAAAACATCTCATTCATTAATTCTTCTTAACGATGCTTTTCGCCAAATGGACGGCTAAACATTGATTAGACGACTACGAACGTACTCCTGATATACAGTAAAGAATGTGTATCATATATTAATATGTACAAAACACAACATTGATTCTACTTGCTTTACTGTGACGTATTCGTAGACTACCGTTCATCTAATTAAACTTGACGCCGGCGCCTAACAGTATATCAATCGAGATCAGAGGTGGATGAAACTAGCCTCTGATACGGACATCGGGCTGTTACTACGGCTCTGCGTGTACGATATAGGAACAGACGCAAGTTCGCGTATCCAACAGGCGCCTATATTCACTCTGTATTTGGAAAAAATCATACATACATACAGACGTACACGCACAATACAAATGTTTTTTTGCATTTTTTTTTTGCGGATCATAAGTGAGAAGGCCTCGGACAATTATAAAAGTTAACGCCGACGCTCATAAACGTCTAATAATGACGAATGATATTCCCGTCTTCGATTGGTTTTGGGGCCTCTGTGCCGGCCCTGTACATGTGAGCGAGGAAGCGACGTCGGTTCGAAGGTCCGACGGATGTGCAATATCGCATCGCGTCGAAAAAATTTTCGATTTGTAATTTTTTCTATATCCAAATTTTCTCGGATCTGGTACACCGGGCCTGTGCGGGCCGCACACCGGCACTGGTATACAGTCCGTGTAGACATCTAGAATCGTGTGACACCGTCGAAACAAGCGATTTCCAAAAGGAAAACGCCCGCCGAGCACGTTAATACATTGTGCGCCTCCACCATCAAATCGTTGCGCCTCCACCATCATCTCCATAAACAAGCATCGAAAAATGCTCTGATTTGCGAAATTGCAAATTTTTCAACTTCGACTTTTCGATGTTTTTTTCAGCGCATCGGGAGCGGACGGATCCGGCGCACCTAATTTCCGCGTTTGGAAGCAAATTCAACGGTGGGAAGTGTGCGAAAAATGCGAAAATATGCGAATTTTCGGACCCGCAAACTCTTTCAGGCGCTGTAACTCCGGCGTTAGGCGTGCTATCGAGAAACCGAAAGCTATTCGTAGTACTGACAGACGTCTAGTTTCCATCCGCGTCGAAAAAATTGCAGATTTGCGAAAAAAATTTCGCGTCCGAAAATCGTGATCAAAGGTAGGGGTACGTGAATTTGAGAAAAATTTTTTCGAGTTTATTGGTGCATCGCAAGCGGGGAGGTCCGTAGATACACGTCCTGGCGTTTAAAAGTGAAATCGGAACCTAGAAGGTATTTGAATCGGGCCCTGAAATGGGCGGGTCGCAAATCTTCGGACCATATTACTCCGGCCCTGTATGGCTAATTGACAAACCGATACCGATTCAGTGTTCAAATGGACGTCTAGTTTCGCATCGCACAACAAAAATTGCCGATTTGCGAAATTACCACATTTTCAGTGACGTCACAGCGAATTTGCAGACGCGATTGCTCGGGAACCACGTATGCTTACGATGAACTGGAACCGGTTCGGAGTTCCGACGGACGTCTAGTATCGCTTTGGAGTACAAAAACTATCTATTTGCAAAAAATAATTTTTTGCAAAAAATTTTTTTTCACGTTTTTGGCGATTTTTTTGCCGCATCGGAAGCGGGTCGGTCCATAGGCCCACGTACAAGTGATTTTGCCTCAATAGAAATGTTCTCTTCAGCACAAATACGTCAAACGTGCGATTTCGTCGGCCGGCAGTTCGTTTCACGACCGCGCGCCGAACCGGTTCCGTCGATTATCGGACTTGAATATATTGTTGTATTTTTTTCCAATGACTATCATGTAAACAATGAATATCTTCAGCGGATTTATCACCGCATCGGATTCAGAACAATACGTATACTTGTACGGGCGTAGGACCGTTGTGCCGGCCCTGAACGCGCAGATGGTTAACCGACACCGGTTCACAATTCCTCTAGGTCCGTACATTCGCTCCGTATCGCCAGATTCGTCGATTTGCAACACTCAAACAATTTGGAAAAATCATACACACATACACTCATAATACGAATGTTTTTTTGCAATTTTTTGGCGGATTGAAAGTCAGAATGCGTCGGACATTTGCAATTACGTGATAATAGTTGGCGCCGGCACTTACATACGTCTAGAAACGTCATAGGAAATTCCCTTCGTCGACTGATTTTCGGGCCTCTGTGCCGGGCCTGTACATGTGAGCGAGGAAGCGACGTCGGTACGAAAGTACGACGGATGTCTGAAAACGCATCGCGTCGAAAAAATTTCCGATTTGTAATTTTTTCGTCTATAAAAAAAATATCTCGGGCCTGTTGTACCGGGCTTGTGCGGGCCACACACCGACCCTGGCATACAGTCCGTGTAGACGTCAAGAATCATGTGACACCGTCGAAACAGGCGATTTCCAAAAGGAAAAGCCCGCCGAGCACGTTAATACATTGTGCGCCTCCACCATCAAATCGTTGCGCCTCCACCATCATCTCCATAAACAAGCATCGAAAAATGCTCTGATTTGCGAAATTGCAAATTTTTCAACTTCGACTTTTCGATGTTTTTTTAAGCGCATCGGGAGCGGACGGGTCCGGCGCACCTAATTTCCGCATTTGGAAGCAAATTTAACGGTGGGAAGTGTGCGAAAAATGCGAAAATAGGCGAATTTTCGGACCCGCGGAACCTTTTAGATGCCATTGCTCCGGTGTTACGCGTGATATCGAAAAACCGCAAACTATCCATAGTTCAGACGGTCGCCTACTTTGCATCTGCGGCGAAAAAATAGCCGATTTGCGAAAAAAAATTCGCGTCCGAAAATCGTGATCAAAGGTAGGGGTACGTGAATTTGAGAAAAATTTTTTCGAGTTTTTTCACGCATCGCATGCGGGGCGATCCGTAGATACACGCCCTGGTGTTTAAAAGTGAAATCGGAACCTAGAAGGTATTTGAATCGGCCCTCGAAGTGGCCGGGCCACAAATTTTCGGACCGTATTGCTCCGGCCCTGTACGCCTAATTGACAAACCGACACCGATTCAGGGTTCAAATGGACGTTCCCTATCGCATCGCACAACAAAAATTGTCGATTTGCGAAATTTCCACATTTTCAGTGACGTCAGAGCAAATTTGCAGGCGCGATTATTCCGGAACCACACATGCTACCGATGAAATAGAATCGGTTCGGAGTTTCGACGGACTTCTAGTATCGCTTTGCAGTACAAAAACTATCGATTTGCAAAAAATAATTTTTTGCAAAAAAATTTTTTTCGCGTTTTTGGCGATTTTTTCGTCGCATCGGAAGCGAGCCGGTCCATAGGCCCATGTACAAGTGATTTTGCCTCAATAGAAATGTTCACTTCGGCACAAATACGTCTAACGTGCGATTTCGTCGGCCGGCAGTTCGTTTCACGACCGCGCGCCGAACCGGTTCCGTCGATTATCGGACTCGAATATACTGTTGTATTTTTTTCAATGACTATCATGTAAACAATGAAACTGGCTCGTCCCTGTTCGACTGATATACTGGATACATACGATGACAATTTGCAACCGTTTAACCATTAATAAACTGTGGCAGTTCAATAAGACTGTGAGGAGAAGTGGCGATCTAGATATAAAATATTTTTGCAACAATACGAAGCCCGTCCACCATCGTTTCTATAATGCATCGAGGCGCCTACACCATCGGTCTGAAAATCACGCCGGGTCATTCTCGATCGATCTGAAGCGAATCGCCGAATCGGAAGCGAACTGGTCCGTAGATCTATGTATAAGTAATTTTATTTTAATAGAAATGTTCTCTTCGGCGCAAGTAGATCAATCGTGTGTGCGTACGACCGGGCGATTTCGTCGGCCGGCAGTTCGTTTAACCGCCGCGCGCCGGACCGGTTCCGTCGATTATCGGACTCGAACACACTGTAAGTGGAAATGTAACGGTGTTTTATGCGACTACCATGTAAACACAATGAAAGTGATTCGTCCCTGTTCGACTGATATACTAGATATATACGATGCCTTTTTGCACCCGTTTAATCATTAATAAACTGTCGCAGTTCACTGAGACTATGAGGAGAATAGAGATCTAGTTATAACATATTTTTGCACCAATACAAAGCCAACCGTCCACCATCGTTTCTATAATGTACCGAGGCGCCTACACCATCGGTATGAAAATCACGCCGGGTCATTATCGATCGATTTGAGTTTTTTCTTGACACTGCTTCGCCAAATGGACCGTTAATAATTAATTCAACGACTATGGACGGTCTACTGATGTAAAAACATTAAAATATGTTAATTATTTATTTGCGTACAATAAATAAGATTTTGATTCATGCTATCCGCTCGTCTGCGAATATCTCCAGCGGATTCAGAACGATAAGTAGATTCGTACGGGCGTGGGGCCGTTGTGCCGGCCCTGAACGCGGAGATGGATGACAGACGCCGGATCGCAATTCCATTACACCCGTACATTCGCTCTGTACCGCCAGATTTGTCGATTTGTAAGATTCAAACAATTATGAAAAAACATACACGCCTACACGCATAATACAAATGTTTTTTGCATTTTTTTGGCGGTTTGAAAGTGAGACCGGGCCGGACATTTGTAATTACGCGATAAAAGTTGGCGCCGGGTGTTATAAACGCCTAGAAACGACATAGGAAATTACGGTCTTCGACTGATTTTTGGGCCCCTGTGCCGGCCCTGTAGATGCGAGCGAAAAAGCGACGTCGGTTCGAAGGTCGGACGGGCGTCTAATATCGCACCGCATCGAAAAAATAACCGATTTGTATTTTTTTCGTCTATTTACACATTTTCTCGGGCCTGCTGCACCGGGCCTGTGCGGGCCGCACACTGACACTTCCGTACAGTCCGTGTAGACGTCTAGAATCACGCGAAACAAGCGATTTCCGAAAGGAAAACGCCCCCTGAGCACATTAATACATTATGCGCCTCCACCATCAAATCTACGGACAAATATCGAGAAATGCCACACCCTGACTTCTGACTTGCGAAATTGCAAATTTCTGCACATCGACTTTTCGATGTTTTTTTCAGCGCATCGGGAGCGGACGGATCCGGCGCACCTAATTTCCGCGTTTGGAAGCAAATTCAACGGTGGGAAGTGTGCGAAAAATGCGAAAATATGCGAATTTTCGGACCCGCAAACTCTTTCAGGCGCTGTAACTCCGGCGTTAGGCGTGCTATCGAGAAACCGAAAGCTATTCGTAGTTCAGACGGACGTCTAGTTTCCATCTGCGGCGAAAAAATTGCAAATTTGCGAAAAAAAAATCGCGTCCGAAAATCGTGATCAAAGGTAGGGGTACGTGAATTTGAGAAAATTTTTTTCGAGTTTGTTGGTGCATCGCAAGCGGGGAGGTCCGTAGATACACGTCCTGGCGTTTAAAAGTGAAATCGGAACCTAGAAGGTATTTGAATCGGCCCTCGAAGTGGCCGGGCCGCAAATTTTCGGACCGTACTGCTCCGGCCCTGTACGCTTAATTGACAAACCGACACCGATTCAGGGTTCAAATGGACGTTCCCTAACGCATCGCACAACAAAAATGGCCGATTTGCGAAATAACCACATTTTCAGTGACGTCACAGCGAATTTGCAGACGCGATTGCTCGGGAACCATACATGCTACCGATGAATTGGAACCGGTTCGAAGTTCCGACGGACGTCTAGTATCGCTTTGCAGTACAAAAACTATCGATTTGCAAAAAATAATTTTTTGCAAAAAAGTTTTTTTCGCGTTTTTGGCGATTTTTTCGCCGCACCTGAAGCGGGTCGGTTTGTAGACCCACGTACTAGTGTTTAAAAGTAACACCGGCCTTTAAAACGTATTTGAATCGGCCTGTATAATGGGCCAGTCACAAAATTCGGGCCCTATGTCTCCGACCCTGTACGCTCAATTGACAAAGCGATACCGGTTCAGTATTCAAATAGACGTCTAGTATCGCATCGCATAGCAAAAATGGACGATTTACGCAAAATTTTACATTTTCAGTGACGTCAGTGCGAAATTGCAAACGCAATTGTTCCGACACCGAACGTGTTACCGATGTACTGAAACTGTTTCAGAGTTTAAATGAGTGTCTAGTATCGTTTCGCAATACAAAAACCGTCAATTTGCAATAATTAATTTTTGCAAAAAAATAATTGTTTGCGTTTTTGGCAATTTTTTCGCCGCATCGGAAGCGAACTGGTCCGTAGATCTATGTATAAGTAATTTTATTTTAATAGAAATGTTCTCTTCGGCGCAAGTAGATCAATCGTGTGTGCGTACGACCGGGCGATTTCGTCGGCCGGCAGTTCGTTTAACCGCCGCGCGCCGGACCGGTTCCGTCGATTATCGGACTCGAACACACTGTAAGTGGAAATGTAACGGTGTTTTATGCGACTACCATGTAAACACAATGAAAGTGATTCGTCCCTGTTCGACTGATATACTAGATATATACGATGCCATTTTGCACCCGTTTAATCATTAATAAACTGTCGCAGTTCACTGAGACTATGAGGAGAATAGAGATCTAGTTATAACATATTTTTGCACCAATACAAAGCCAACCGTCCACCATCGTTTCTATAATGTACCGAGGCGCCTACACCATCGGTATGAAAATCACGCCGGGTCATTATCGATCGATTTGAGTTTTTTCTTGACACTGCTTCGCCAAATGGACCGTTAATAATTAATTCAACGACTATGGACGGTCTACTGATGTAAAAACATTAAAATATGTTAATTATTTATTTGCGTACAATACATAAGATTGATTCATTCTATTCGCTCGTTTGCGAATTTTTCCAACAGATTTATCACCGAATCGGATTCATAACGACACGTAGACTTTTATTCGTACGAATAAACTTATCGACGACCCCTAAAGACACTTCACTCGAAGTCATATGTGGCCGAAGCCAGCCTATGATACGGTGACGGGGCTATTGTTACGGTCCTGTCGGAGTCAGCCTGTGTTACGGGTGTCGGACCGTTACTACGGCTCTGAACGTACGATATAAGGAACAGACGCAGGTTCGCGTATCGATATACGTTTAGATTCGCCATGTACCGTTGAATTCGTTGATTTGGGAAAATCAAAACATTTCAAAAAAATATCTTGCGTTTTTTTCGTGATTTTTTTACCGCATACACGTCGGGGCAGTCCATGGACAACCGTTTCGTCTATTAAGTTTATCTCCGATGCTAAAAAATGTGTTAGAAACGGCGTCAGAAGCGATCAATGACAGTCTGTAATACGGGCGTGGGGACGTTGTGCCGGCCCTGAACGCGCAGATGGATAACCAATGCCAGTTTGCAGTTCCACTAGGCCCGTACATTCGTTTTGTACCACCAGATTCATCGATTTGCAAGACTCAAACAAGTTGGAAAAAACATACACACTTACACGTATGATATAAATGTTTTTTCCAATTTTTTTTGGCGGATTGGAAGTGAGAATGCGTCGGACATTTGTAATTACGTGATAATAGTTGGCGCCGGCACTTATATACGTCTAGAAACGTCATAGGAAATTCTGATCGTCGACTGGTTTTCGGGCCCCTGTGCCGGCCCTGTACATGTGATCGAGGAAGCGACGTCGGTACGAAAGTCCGACGGACGTCTGAAATCGCATCGCGTCGAAAAAATTTCCGATTTGTAATTTTTTCGTCCATAAAAAAAATTCTCGGGCCTGTTGTACCGGGCCTGTGCGGGCCACACACCGACCCTGGCATACAGTCCGTGTAGACGTCAAGAGTCATATGACACCGTCGAAACAAGCGATTTCCAAAAGGAAAACGCCCGCCGAGCACGTTAATACATTGTGCGCCTCCACCATCAAACCGTTGCGCTCTTCCACCATCATCTCCATAAACAAGCATCGAAAAATGCTCGAACTTGCGAAATTGAAATTTTCTGCAGTTCGACTTTTCGATGTTTTTTACAGCGCATCGGGAGTGGACGGGTCCGGCGCACCTAGTTGCCGCATTTGGAAGGAAATTCAACGGTGGGAAGTGTGCGAAAAATGCGAAAAAATGCAAATTTTCGGACCCGCAGAACATTTCAGATGCCATTGCTCCGGTGTTACGCGTGCTATCGAGAAACCGCAAACTATTTGTTGTTCAGACAGACGTCCAGTTTGCATCTGCGGCGAAAAAATAGCCGATTTGCGAAAAAAATTTCGCGTCCGAAAATCGTGATCAAAGATAGGGCGATTGCCGGGACGCGATTGCTCGGGAACCACACATGCTACCGATGAACTGGAACCGGTTCGGAGTTCCGACGGACGTCTAGTATCGCTTTACAGTACAAAAACTATTGATTTGCAAAAAATAAAATTTTGCAAAAAATTTTTTTTCGCATTTTTGGCGATTTTTTCGCCGCATTGGAAGCGATCCGGTCCATAAGCCCGCGTACAAGTGATTTTGCCTCAGTAGAAATGTTCTCTTCGGCACAAATACGTCGAACGTGCGATTTCGTCGGCCGGCAGTTCGTTTCACGACCACGCGCCGGACCGGTTCCGTCGATTATCGGACTCGAATATACTGTTGTATTTTTTTCAATGACTATCATGTAAACAATGAATGTCTTCAGCAGATTTATCACCGCATCGGATTCAGAACGATACGTAGACTCGTACGGGCGTAGGACCGTTGTGCCGGCCCTGAACGCGCAGATGGCTAACCGACGTCGGTCCGCAGTTCCACTAGGCCCGTACATTCGCTCCGTACCGCCAGATTCGTCGATTTGCAAGACTCAAACAATTTAGAAAAAACATACACACATACACGCCTACACACATAATACAAATGTTTTTTGCAATTTTTTGGCGAATTGGAAGTGAGAAGGCGTCGGACATTTGTAATTACGCGATAAAAGTTGGTGCCGGCTGTTACAAACGTCTAGAAACGACATAGGAAATTCCGGTCGTCGACTGATTGTCGAGCCCCTGTGTCGGCCCTGTACATGTGAGCGAGAAAGCGACGTCGGTTCGAAGGTCGGACGGGCGTCTAATATCGCACCGCATCGAAAAAATCACCGATTTGTAATTTTTCGTCTATTTACACATTTTCTCGGGCCTGCGGCACCGGGCCTGTGCGGGCCGCACACTGACACTTCCGTACAGTCCGTGTAGACGTCTAGAATCACGCGAAACAAGCGATTTCCGAAAGGAAAACGCCCGCTGAGCACATTAATACATTATGCGCCTCCACCATCAAATCTACGGACAAATATCGAGAAATGCCACGCCCTGACTTCTGACTTGCGAAATTGCAAATTTCTGCACATCGACTTTTCGATGTTTTTTTCAGCGCATCGGGAGCGGACGGATCCGGCGCACCTAGTTTTCGCATTTGGAAGCAAATTTAACGGTGGGAAGTGTGCGAAAAATGCGAAAATAGGCGAATTTTCGGACCCGCAAACTCTTTCAGGCGCCATTACTCCGGTGTTAGGCGTGCTATCGAGAAACCGAAAGCTATTCGTAGTTCTGACAGACGTCTAGTTTCCATCCGCGTCGAAAAAATTGCAGATTTGCGAAAAAAATTTCGCGTCCGAAAATCGTGATCAAAGGTAGGGGTACGTGAATTTGAGAAAATTTTTTTCGAGTTTGTTGGTGCATCGCAAGCGGGGAGGTCCGTAGATACACGTCCTGGCGTTTAAAAGTGAAATCGGAACCTAGAAGGTATTTGAATCGGCCCTCGAAGTGGCCGGGCCGCAAATTTTCGGACCGTACTGCTCCGACCCTGTACGCCTAACTGGCAAACCATCACCGATTCAGTGTTCAAATGGACGTGCACTATCGCATTGCATAACAAAAATGGCCGATTTGCGAAATTACCACATTTTCAGTGACGTCATAGCGAATTTGCAGACGCGATTTCTGGGGAACCACACATGCTACCGATGAACTGGAACCTGTTCGGAGTTCCGACGGACGTCTTGTATCGCTTTGCAGTACAAAAACTATCGATTTGCAAAAAATAAAATTTTGCAAAAAAAAATTTTTCCCTTTCTTTGCCATTTTTTCATTGCATCGGAAGCGGGTCGGTTTATAGACCCACGTACTAGTGTTTAAAAGTGACACCGGCCTCTAAAATGTATTTGAATCGGCCTGCAAATTGGACCAGTCACAAAATTCGGGCCCTATTTCTCCGACCCTGTACGCTAAATTGACAAAGCGACACCGGTTCAGTATTCAAATAGACGTCTAGTATCGCATCGCACAACAAAAATGGTAGATTTACGCAAAATTTCACATTTCCAGTGACGTCAGTGCGTAATTGCAGACGTAATTATTCCGGCACCGCACGCATTACCAATGTATCGAAACTGATTCAGAGTTTAAATGGATGTCTAGTATCGCTTCGCAATGAAAAAAACTGTCAATTTACAAAATATAAACTATTGCGAAAATAATTTCTTCACGTTTTTGGCAATTTTCTCTCCGTATCGGAAGCGAGCTGGTCCGTAGGCCCACGTACAAGTAATTTTACCTGAATAAAAATGTCCCGTTTAGCACAAATACGGCATGCGTACGTACGACCGTGCAATTTCGTCGGTCAGCAGTTTATTTCATCATCGTGCGCCGGACTGACTCTGTAGATAATCATTTCACTCAACATTTTATTTCTAATATTGTGCATATTACTGTTTCTCTTATACATTTCTCACAATATATATATATATATATATATATATATATATATATATATATATATATATATATATATATATATGTACATATGTACATATGTACATATGTACATCATAATCAAAATATCTTTAATATTTAATTTGCATCAAGTTGACGTTATAGAATTATATTATGGCTTGTTCCGTTCTTTCCAACACATATTTTAAATACTGCAGATATCATGTTAGTATATGATATTATATCTCACACGGTTTTTATGCAAATCTAAAAAATCGCATGAATTTCCTATCAACCACAAATTTTAATCATTTTTAGTACATGTGCTGCATTCTTTTAGAAAAGTAGATAAACTTATTGTGATGATGAGTGACATTTAGCATAGAAATAAACCTATTACAGGGAACACTAGTATTTACTTTCAAAGTTAATTGTTTGAAAAAGAATTAAAAAATTAGTTAAAATATACTTTTTCTAAAATAAATTCTTGCAAAAATGCAATAACATTCATCCTGAAATAGGAATTCTTTTAGTTAGGCCTTTTAAAGAAGTTGATATAAAACACATATATAATTATTTGTTTACCAACAACCTTTTTGTTTAGCATACATGATTTCAATTATTATCTGTAATTTTTATCAATTTGTAAGACTTTTTAAAATAATGTCTGTATGTACTTATTCAGTACTGTTAGAGAAGCAATAAATATATACAGAAATCGATAATATTCATAAATTCTAGTAATATTAATTTATACTATAGAAATGAAAAAAATTTCAAAAGTAAACCATTATCTATATGATGTTTTTTTGAAGGCATGTTTTTTCATACATGGAATTATTAAATGTATGTATATAAAAACAAACTATAACTGCATATATTTGTTTTCATTGCTTATTCTATGAAAATTGAGTGTATATGGAAAATATTTGAAAAATAAGTAAAGTTAATTTGTCTACAACACTATCGTATATTAAATTTATGAAGCAAGAAGTTTTAAAAGATAAATGGGAAACAGTATAAGGTTTAGAGTATAAAACAGGAAAATGTAATCAAATTTATTCATACTTCTAGTTAATATAATGTTCAATTCAGTTTGAAGAATATTAGTCAGCAAATGTTTTCATAAATGTACTCAATGCTCATTTCTTTTGTGTTTATTTATATTTTATTAACATTTCTATTAATCAGTCTTTGTAATAACTGAAATACAGTTCTTAAGACATACAAAGACTGTATTTAAACGTGTGAATTTTTGTAACGTCTAATTTTTATAGTTTTTAGCACGTTGTAAGCATTTCTTGCATTGTAATACTGATATATGATATTATACCAATGTAGGAAGTCAAATATATTGATAACTACTAATATATTATAAATTTGAAACTGATATATAAATAAAAAATAGATTATTAATACACTTTATAATTCACTATATATGACTAAACATTTATTCAATCAATGAATTGCATTTAACATACTCAACATTTAAATAGCAACATGTATATATATATATATATATATATATATATATATTAATAATTATATTTTATTGTCTAGAAGTATTTATTATTTAGAACATCATTATAGTTTCTTCCATTTCTATTTATACATGTAATGTTTCAGGGAACTCATAATATTGAATGCTTTATATTTTTAACTTTGACTGCAAATGAAATATGCTTTGGTTGTAACAATATTAATATATCAATATATATATATATATTTCTTATTGTCATTTTTAAAAATATTTATAAATGAAACAAGAGGTATTCGATGGTTTAGTTTGATATAATTTCAAATAAAAAAACGGTGGATCGTCAAAACTAATAAATAATATTAATACACATGTTTGTGTATATATATATACATCTTTTTTACAAGCTAAATGCTAACAAAGTAGTATTCCTTATATATTAAATATGTGTATATTAAATCTGCCTGCGTTTCATTTATACATTTTAAATTCAAAATCGAGCTAGTTACGCCATCTGTTGCTATTTATGTAATTTCTAAACTAAATACTTAAAGAAAAAAAATTTATTTACCATCTGACTAAGGGAAAGTACTAATTTTTTTTTTAGTTTATATCCCAACTTATACGAAAACTAATTTCATACTGACGTTTCAAACACAGGAAAAAATATATTTCAGTTTTTCATAGAGATGGCCGTACGCATCTATCTTAGATTTAAGAAAATACTCTATGTATAGTTAATAATAAAGTATATAAAGAATGGACATTATTATTTTATTGCTATATTAATTTACGAGATTAAAAATCAATACATTGTTAGGAAAAACATTTAATTAATAAAAAACAGAAATTAATGTATTTTAAAGAAAATACTGAGTACTCACAATTGCAGCAGTAGCAAACATCGTTCCCTTGGTAATTCGGAACCGAGCTCCTTTTAGTCGTCTTGTATGACAAGCAAGAATACTGGTGGTAGGATCATACTCAGTTTATTGATTTTTAGTAATGTAATTTTTTATTTGTTTCTGAAAATTAATAATATCGAATTAGAATCATTCGACAGAAAATTATTATAAATAAATATTTATACATAAGACTAAGAATATAAAATGATACTGCTGTACCTTAAAAGTTATAAAATATTCACAATTTATTTAAAAATGCCACTGGCTTGTATTCCACAATCTAATTCGAAATTTCGTTCACTTTTTAAGAACATTTTCAATTTTTTACTATTAATTCAGCCATGGTAATATTGATTTAAACAGGGAGGATTTGACTGTTTTGTTGCAGATAATAATGACCATTTTTAACAATCGACAATCGCAAACGTCACAAATCGCATCGTCAACGCTAGTCGGTTCGGTTAGGAATTAAATACCGAGTGGCATCTTTATATATTTTTTAATGTTTTAAAATAATTTAGTGCGTTTTTTGAAAGTAATTAATAGCAAATTAGAAAAATTGATATGCAAACTTTAATTAATTTATATTTAAAAATAATTGCAATCAACATAAGATGACACACGCACGCATATATATATATATATATATATATATATATATATATATATATGTATATATATGTACACAATGGTCATTTTTTAGTTTTTATTTGTATTTTATTAACATTTCTACTAGACAGTTTTTTTTAATTACTGAAATACAGGTTTTAAACCATAATATAACGGTATTAAAATATCTTTAACATTTAATCAGCATCAAGTTGACATTGTAGAATTGTATTATGACTTGTTCCGCTCTTTCCAAGATATATTTTAAATACTGCAGATATCATGTTAGTACATGACATAACATCTCACACGGTTTTTTATGCAAATCTAAAAAATCCCATGAATTTCCTACGAGACCACAAATTTTATATCATTTTTAGTACATGTGCTACATTCTTTTAGAAAAGTAGATAAACTCATTGTGATGATGAGTGACATTTAGCATAGAAATAAACCTATTACAGGGAACACTATTATTTACTTTCAAAGTTAATTGTTTGAAAAAGAATTAAAAAATTAGTTAAAATATTCTTTTTCTAAAATAAATTCTTGCAAAAATGCAATAACATTCATCCTGAAATAGGAATTCTTTTAGTTAGGTCTTTTAAAGAAGTTGATATAAAACACATATATAATTATTTGTTTACCAACAACCTTTTTGTTTAGCATACATGATTTCAATTATTATCTGTAATTTTTATTAATTTGTAAGACTTTTTAAAATAATGTCTGTACGTACTTATTCAGTATTGTTAGAGAAGCAAGAAATATATACAGAAATCGAAAATCTTCATAAATTCTAGTAATATTAATTTATATTATAGAAATGAAATAAATTTCAAAAGTAAACCACTATCTATATGATCTTTTTTTGAAGGCATGTTTTTTCATACATGGAATTATTAATTTTATGCATATGAAAGCAAACTATAACGGCATATATTTGTTTTCATTGCTTATTCTATGAAAATTAAGTGTATATGGAAAATATTTGAAAAATAAGTAAAGTTAATTTGTCTACAACACTATCGTATATTAAATTTATGAAGTAAAAAGTTTTAAAAGATAAATGGGAACAGTATAAGGTTTAGAGTATAAAACAGGAAAATGTAATCAAATTTATTCATACTTCTAGTTAATATAATGTTCAATTCAGTTTGAAGAATATTAGTCAGCAAATGTTTTCATAAATGTACTCAATGCTCATTTCTTTTGTGTTTATTTATATTTTATTAACATTTCTATTAATCAGTCTTTGTAATAACTGAAATACAGTTCTTAAGACATACAAAGACTGTATTTAAACGTGTGAATTTTTGTAACGTCTAATTTTTATAGTTTTTAGCACGTTGTAAGCATTTCTTGCATTGTAATACTGATATATGATATTATACCAATGTAGGAAGTCAAATATATTGATAACTACTAATATATTATAAATTCGAAACTGATATATAAATAAAAAATAGATTATTAATACACTTTATAATTCACTATATATGACTAAAAATTTATTCAATCAATGAATTGCATTTGACATACTCAACATTTAAATAGCAACATGTATAAATATATATATATTAATAATTATATTTTATTGTCTAGAAGTATTTATTATTTAGAACATCATTATAGTTTCTTCCATTTCTATTTATACATGTAATGTTTCAGGGAACTCATAATATTGAATGCTTTATATTTTTAACTTTGACTGCAAATGAAATATGCTTTGGTTGTAACAATATTAATATATCAATATATATATATATATTTCTTATTGTCATTTTTAAAAATATTTATAAATGAAACAAGAGGTATTCGATGGTTTAGTTTGATATAATTTCAAATAAAAAAAACGGTGGATCGTCAAAACTAATAAATAATATTAATACACATGTTTGTGTATATATATATACATCTTTTTTACAAGCTAAATGCTAACAAAGTAGTATTCCTTATATATTAAATATGTGTATATTAAATCTGCCTGCGTTTCATTTATACATTTTAAATTCAAAATCGAGCTAGTTACGCCATCTGTTGCTATTTATGTAATTTCTAAACTAAATACTTAAAGAAAAAAAATTTATTTACCATCTGACTAAGGGAAAGTACTAATTTTTTTTTTAGTTTATATCTCAACTTATACGAAAACTAATTTCATACTGACGTTTCAAACACAGGAAAAAATATATTTCAGTTTTTCATAGAGATGGCCGTACGCATCTATCTTAGATTTAAGAAAATACTCTATGTATAGTTAATAATAAAGTATATAAAGAATGGACATTATTATTTTATTGCTATATTAATTTACGAGATTAAAAATCAATACATTGTTATAAATAAATATTTATACATAAGACTAAGAATATAAAATGATACTGCTGTACCTTAAAAGTTATAAAATATTCACAATTTTTTTAAAAATCCCACTAGCTTGTATTCCACAATCTAATTCGAAATTTCGTCCACTTTTTAAGAACATTTTCAATTTTTTACTATTAATTCAGCCATGATAATATTGATTTAAACAGGGAGGATTTGACTGTTTTGTTGCAGATAATAATGGCCATTTTTAACAATCGACAATCGCAAACGTCACAAATCGCATCGTCAACGCTAGTCGGAAAAAATAATAAATAATATTAATATACATGTTTGTGTTTATATACATCTTTTTTACAAGCTAAATGCTAACAAATTAGTATTCTTTATATATATATATATATATATATATATATATATATATATATATATATATATGTATATATATATATATATGTGTGTGTGTGTATATATATATATATAAATATATATATGTATATATATATATATGTATATGTATATATATATATATATATATATGTATATATATATATATATATATATATATATATATACATACATATATAATATAAATTGAGAAATGTTGGTTTTTGTTATATAGACTGAAAATATTAAGTATTAAAAGCGAAATCAATTTTATTTCATTATAATCAAAAACAAAATAAATATTTCACGATCAAAAAATAATTTTATGCTATCATTTTTGTACTCACAATTGTCTCTCTTAATATATATATGTATATATATATATATATATATATATATATATATATATATATATATATATATATATATATATATATGTCATCATCATCATCATCTTCAGCCCCTGTCAGTCCACTGCTGGATAAAGGCCTCTTCCATGACTTTCCATTTTGTTCGATTCAGTGCCTCTCTTTTCCACAGTTTTCCAATAAAGTTTTTAATATCCTTATCCCATCTGTTCATTGGTCTCTTTCTCGGTCTTTTCATATTCCTTGGTTCCCAGTCAATAATTTCTCTTGTCCATCGGTTGTCTTCTCTTCTTGCGACATGTCCCGCCCATTTCCATTTCAGACTCTTTACTCTTCTTATTATATCTGTGACTCCTGTTTGTTTTCGTATCCATTCTATTCTCTTTCTATCTCTTCTTGTTATTCCCAACATGCATCTTTCCATACTTCGTTGTGTTGTTTGGAGTCTTTGAACTATTTTGGCGTTAAGCACCCATGTTTCGCTGCCGTAGGTAAGGACCGGTAGTATACACTGATCGAATACTTTTTTCTTTAAACAGAGTGGGATTGTTGATTTAAATATTGAGGCGTTTCGTCCGAAAGAGCTCCATCCCATTTTTATTCTCCTATTTACTTCTTCCGTGAATGATCCATCTCTGTTGATAAGCTGGCCTAGATAAACATATTTCGTGACTTCTTCTATTTCCGTTCCTTTTATTTCAATTTTCTTCGGACATACAAACGCATTGAACAGTACTTTTGTCTTTGTATGATTCATGTTGAGGCCGATTTTTTGACTGGCATCGTTTAGTTCTTCTATTCTCTTTTGCAACTCTTCCGGAGTATTTGCGAAAATAACTATATCATCGGCAAACCGGAGATGGCTTAATCTTTCGCCCTTTATCTCGATTCCTTTGTCCTCCCAGTCGAGCGATTTGAATACTTCTTCTAAGGCCGCAGTAAACAATTTCGGAGAAATTGCATCTCCCTGTCTTACACCTTTCTCGATTTTTATCTTTCTTGTTTCTTCATGTAGCTTCACTGACATCGTTGCTTTTTTATAGATGTTATCTAGCAGCTCGATATATGTGCCCTCTATGCCCTGGTTCTTCAGTGCAGATATTACCGACAAGGTGGTGATGGAGTCAAACGCCTTCTCGTAGTCTATAAATCCAAGACACACTGGTATTTGGTATTCATTTGATCGGCTTATTACTTCTCTCACTACTTGAATATGATCCATTGTACTAAATCCGGTTCTAAATCCTGCTTGTTCCCTTGGTTGGGCGAAATCTAGTTGCACTTGTAGACGTTTCGAAATTATTTTAGTAAAGATCTTATATATCGTAGGTAGTAAACTAATCGGCCGATAATTCTTCAAATCTTCTTTATCTCCTTTCTTGTGTAGAAGAATTACGTTGGCTTCATTCCATTTATCTGGGATAGTTCTTTTTTGTATACAAGCAGTGAATATATCAGCGAGAACTTTTTCTGTTTTTTCTCCTACTAACTTGAAAATTTCTGCTATTAACCCATCATTTCCGGCTGCTCTTCCATTTTTCATATTCTTTATTGCATATGTAACCTCTTCCGGTAGCACGGGTGGGACACCTTGGTTATATATATATGTATATATATATATATATATATATATATATATATATATATATATGTATATATATATATATATATATATATATATATATATATATATATGTATATATATATTTAAATATACATATATATATATATATATATATATATATATATATATATATATATATATATAGAGAGAGAGAGAGAGAGAGAGAGAGAGGCATTAATTATGAGAGATATAATTTTAAAATTAATATTTGGTGTATTTTTTTTGTAAAAATATCCAGTTTTCATTATATTGGATAATGGATAAATTATGAAAACATAAAATCGTTATTATTTGAAATATATTTTTTCCATTAAATAAATCGGTTTTATTTGACCTAGTTTTGTAAATCTTATGGAAGCATTGTAACAGCACCGTGTCAGCATTTTATATAATTCACTCGTAGCTGCGTCACGAATCGACTGGCCTTCACTGACCATTGCACGGCTTGCGCGACTCATTTCTGTATCGAACGCCGTCCGTCCAATACACTGTTCAAGAATTTTCCTACAGTCGTATTTAATTGTAAGTAATTGTAGTTTTTCGATTGAAATTTTTAAATATATGTTTAAATCTAACTAAATTAAAAACATTTAACTATTTTTTAACAAATTTTCAAAATAATTTTACATTTTTCAATATTAACAATTTTTAGTGTTATTGTACATTGTTTATTTTTTTTTAGAATTTTTACTATCATGGATGAATATTTAAGTATAGAGTAGTTTTGTTTAATTTACATAAAATTAAATTTGATAAATTGTTTTTTTCATTATTTTAAAATACATTTTTTTTAAATTTTAATTTGTTATATATGTTCTTCTGATTACTGAAGTCGATTTGAAGATTCGTCGTATAACGATATATATATTTCTAACATAACACGTTAGAAGCACTGAAGCAACGTTAAAACATCGTGATCGAGAAAGATCATAAAATTAGTTTTCAGTATTGTAAATGTAAGTGCCTCGGGGTTTTGTATCGTGATCGCCCGATCACTTTAACTGTAAATTCATAAAAATCTTTTAGTGAATTATTCAAATTCATTTTAAGATTGTCCGTGAGTACGAACCAGATGTCTAATAAACGTTAAGCTGGGATTGCGTTAAGGGTACAGGATATTTTGGTTTCACCTGTAGGTAGTACTTAAGCGATCGCACCCTTTGCTAACTATAACCGTCTGTACGTTTTCGCCATCGAGAAGTCCTCAAACCTGGAGGTGCGAGGCAGTCTGTTTGTTTTGTCCTTTTTTTTTCAGGGTTTTTGTGTTGTTTTCCCTAACTTTTATTTTATGAGACTCTGTCTCGCTTCTCACTTGTGCTTTAGATTAGACTTTAGAGTAGGGTTTTTATGAGAGATCTCTCGTTTTTTTTTTATAGCTTAGGTTTTTGACTAGGGTTTCAGGTTTCTTCGAGAACCGCATCCACATTCTTCGATGACATCAGGAAAACGTGCATTCGATTGAGAAGTGCAGAGCGCTGGGAGAGAGTGGCTGGGGTATCCCCGGGCCTGTAATCCTACACAGGTGTTACTCGGATGCTTCGTACTTTGCTTTGCTTGTAGTTTTAAATTAATTTTTTTAACATTTTGTTACTGGGGTAGGGTTTATTCTGAAAATGTTTCACCAAACAGCAAACATTGTGGTTGACTCAACATGAACCACACTACCACTGAACCACACTATTTGAACCATGGTTCTAGTTATTGATTACACTCCACGTCGTATGTGTAATCAGAGGATACTGTTATAACAATATATTTTGTAAAATGATAAATGTTTAACATTCTGCATCGGATATTTAACACGAACATAATATTAAAAGTTCGTACGATTCATTAAATCTTAAAATCATTTTATTACACTACTCTATACTTTAAAACGAATTTGGAAGATCGCCAGACCGATGTGGATATTAAATATTATGTAATAATGGCATAAAAAAGAAAAAATATACTCGATTCATTAATTACAGTGTGGTTAAAAAATCATAAAGTTTCAGATGCTTTTGATACCAAATGGATCCGGTTTCTCATAAAGATCGTGAATACATAGCACTGAAATGTATATCTTTACTACGGAATATGTATGACGGGAAGTTAAAAATGTTAAGGAAAAAAGTTAAAATATAAAATACCATTTTTAAATATACATATATAAACTTTTGTAGTAAAAATATTCTGTTCTAGGTACTAAATTATTAGTTTTAGCATCGTATGAAGAGTATGTTAGATCAAATTTCGGATGCTGAACATGGGGATTACTAAATTATGTTGTTTTGGTGCTTGTATAGAACAAGGCAATCTTCTATCCAGTCTTCATTTTAAAAGTAAGCATTTCATTTAAAAATCTAATTAATACAAAATAAATATATAGCATAAAATTGAAATATAAATATACTTTTAATAATTATAAAGTAATAATTAAACTTAAGAATATTAACTAATAAATTTTTATGTTCCATTAGAATCTGTTCAACTAATCTCAAAATTTATAAATAATCGAAGAATAAAATAACCATCGGATAAAATTCAGAGATTGCAGTTAATTAACCAGAAACTAAAAGCGCTGTATGGCAAAGTAAGTTTTATCTTTTAAAATTTTAAATTTCATTACAAAAGTAAACAATTCATTTAAATAAAATATGCACAGTAACTTGATTTCATTAAACTCAGTGATTTTAAAAAAAAATCCTTTTATGCAACACATGTGAATTTCTTAATTTAATTAAATGTTTAGACCTTTTTTGTTTCGCGTATTTTGATTGTTGTAAAATTAATTTTAATGACTCTAATGTTCAATTTATAACACACTTTAGTTTCATTCGATAATAAGTATGTAGATTTTTCACAGTATCACTATATTTCCAAACGTATTTTTAAAAATATAATCATTTCTTTGTTGCCTATTGTTGAATATAATTTCGTGTTTAATTTTGATCCCATCTAAGAATTTTTTTAATATATAAATTTTCTCACTGATAATAGATTAAATAATTAATCTAATACATTTTAATTTATAATTACATTTCGAAATAAATTTACATATTGCAATTGGTAAACTTTCTTGATATTATGTATATTATAATAGTTAAAATCATTTAATGTTTTTATTAAATTTGAACTTAATTTTCAAATTTATATAGCTAATCAAAAGTAACTGTTTTTTTTTAATCAAATTATTTAGTATTTGAAATAAATTTTCATTCTAACAATTTATAATCGGATTTTTTTTCACTACTTTCAATAATTAATATGCAAGGTGTTTCATTTGCAGTATTCTTAATGTATTTTTCCATTCCATATTAAAAGAAAAATTTTACATTGTTTTACGATTGTTAAAATATCATTTTGGCTCTTTTCGTTTTATTGTTTAAATTTTATTCTATTGAAAGTATATATTTTTTTAATCTGAAAATTAAATTTTCTTCATTAACAATCATATTATTAATAAATTCATAATTAGTCTAATTTAATACACTTTAATTTATACATATAATTTGATGTAAATTAATTTATCATTAGTAAAGTTTTTTGGTGTTATATACAGTAATTGAAATTGTATTAATTTTTTTGTTCAATTGTATTAAAAAAATATTCTATAAAATTGTGCTGCAGATCAAACTATTTCATTAATTTCTATAAAATCATTTTGAATTCGAATTGACTTTTTAACAATTTGAGGAAATAAAAATTTTAGATAAGTTAGTATAGTCTAAAAACTTTGATATTAAATAATCAAATATATACAGAAAATAGTTTCATGTTTCAACATTACTTTTTTAAAATTTGTGTTCTTTTTTTTAAGATTTTTCTTTGATTTTTTTTCTTAAACATTTTGCCTGTTAATAGTTGAATCTATTTGCATAAATTATTTAAGCACCAAATGATTTGATAAGAAAAAGAACTGTTTAGTTATTTTTCATTAATTAATTATGCATATTTGTTTAACTTTACAATTATTTTTTTTAAATTGTAATTGTTTACTTTCTTTAATATTGTTTTACCAGTTTTTATTCTTTTTGCATTTAATTAATATTCGATGAATTTTAATTTGAAATAGATTTTCATGATAATCTTAAATTAATTTACTGATTTTGGTGCTTAATTTGTAATTTTTTATTTTATTCAGTTTCTTTTTCAATATTTGATCATATAACATATATATATATATATATATATATATATATATATATATATATATATATATATATATATATATATATAACAAGTCATATATAATTAAATTTTAAATGTTTCGTTTTTGTTTATTTTAAAATTAAAATTGTGATTCCATCATTCTATTCTTCATTATATAAAAATATTGTAAGTTCTACTTTTAAATGCTCTTTTTATAATAAACTTGTTTCCTTTTTATACGTTAGTAACGAAATTTATTAAGGGTGTAAATGATTGAAATCAGTTTTTCACCAATTCTATCAATTTTTTAAGTTGAAATTATCTTTTCTCTTATTGAACATACCTAATTATTAGATTGAAAATAGTTTTTTAAAATGTTTCATTCATATCCATTGTTATATTTTGTATCAATATATCAGTATTTTGCTGTTTATTTGTTTTTGTAATATATATATATATATATTTAAAGTTAAATTTTCATACAACCAAATACTTATAAATTTTTGCAGTAAAAACACATCCCATTCATATTTTCTTTTCTTTTTTGGTAATTTTTTTATAGTTGAAAGTGAGTGACTGAAATAGGTTGTATGCATGAAATATTGCAAATTGTATTTATATATTTTGTTTTAAAGTATTAATGAATGTGTTATATAAAGAATATAAAAATGTTTTCAGGTGTCAGAAGATGAAGAATTTCTAGAAATTAAATAGGACTATAAAGATTTGCCAACATGAGAGGGTGATAGCTGTTCAGTTTGTTTCCAGTGCGGACGACAGCAGTTACAACCAGAAACCAGAACAAAGAAACTTATTTATAGTTTTAGTTATTAATTATAATAATTTATTATTGTTAACCCAAATATTTCTATATATTTGGTTAAAAAGTGCGATATTCGAATAATAAGGTATTGATTGCAACATCACTTTTTCTATAAGAGCAAAAATTTAATAGCATTGACAATGAATCATCTATTTAAATGATTCTATTTTAACGATTCATTAAAACTAAAAGTAAATTGCAAATTTTTAGATTCTCTTAAGTTCATAAGTAAAAGAAAACTGCATATTATTTAAATGATAAATTAATCGAAATGATACATTTTATAATAATCTAAACGAAAAAGTAAATTCGGATATAAAAGAAAATTGCAAATTATTTAAAGATAAATTAATAGGAGTAGTATATTTAATTCTTCTTAAAGAAGAATTAAGTTCATAAGAAATAAAAAAGAGCAATCGGTTCCATTATGCATTAATTAAATTTAAATACTTAAAAAGTTTTTTTTACATTCACAGTTTGTAAACAAAGTAAAACAAATTGAAGTTCATAAATAATAATAATTAATATGATTGGTAAAATTTAGAATATTTTTTTTATTTAATAAGTAGTTAATATTTTTATATTAATTTATTTCTAAAATTCACATTTATTAAAATAGAAATTTACTTTCATAAACAGATCAAATGTAAAAGTAATTACTTTATACTTTCTTTAAATAGAACTTAAATTTATTTCTAATAACTCATTTCAAAAATCTACAAATAGAACATTGTTTTTTTAAAAAAAGTAATTAATGAGAATCAATAATGTTTAATTTTTGTTTATTAAATATGAACTCAATTTCTTACTTTTGCACTGATTGAATGTTTTTCATAAATAATAGTACAAATTTTAATCAAATGTTCATAGTTGAATTATTAATGGCATTGGTAACATTTAAATACTTTTTCTTTCAATTTTACAATCTTGTTCAATTTCATATTTCTATATAAAGTTGTTCTAAATTTCATAAATAGTTGAAAGTTAATAATGTTGTTCATAAAGTGAAATAATTTGTAATATTTAATTACTCTTCTAATTAAATGTTAATTTTTATCATTAGATTAATTATATTTTTTAATGATTATAATGAAGTAATCTTTATAAGCAAAATTAATGGTTGATAATATTTTCAATACTTTTAGCATTTATTTTAAGAGTGAAATTTTTCAATTTCTCATTACTATATAAAAATAGCTTTGTCAAAATTTGAAACAATAGAAATTTACAAGTCACTTATTTTAAATATGAAATAATTTAATAGTTAAATACTATTTAATTATTTTAAATATAAAGTAACTTTTCTTATGTTACAAATAAAGTTTAAACTTGTCTAATGATTAACAATTAATAAATAATTACCAATTACTATTTTCATATATAAATTAATAGTTTAATAATGTCGAAATACTTCTCAACTTTCAACAATCCAACTTTGAATGAAATCAATGTTATTAAGACCGGTAAATGATTGAACATTATAAATTAGTAGTTTGTTTCAAAAGGCTAAAATAATGTTCAATTATGATTGCATGCTCTTTTTTGATTGAATATGAACTATTTTTTTTATTGCTTCTGCATTAATTAAAAAGTTTACAAATTGTAATAAAAAATTCTCATTTAATAAGCAAATTGATGACATTAACATATTTTTAATATCATTTTTTTTGATTTATTAGCTTTTTAAATTTCTTATTTCTGTATAAAATGTTGTTGATGCTCGTTAACTGATGAAAAATTACAAATGAATTATTTTTTTCATGATCGTATGACAGTTCATAATATTTAAATGTTTTTTTTTTTTTATTAAACGTGATTTAAATTTCGTATAAATACATTAATTAGAATCATTTCTACTGATTATTAGAAATTTAAAAGTAATTTTTATAGATACATTAATGATTTCTATATGTTGTTTAAATACTTTTTCTTTTAACTATGAACTTTCAATGCAAATTTTTGTCAATGCTCATAAGACTGTTTCAAATGAATTATTGTTTAAAGTTTAAATAACACTATAATATTGCAATGCTCTTTTTCTATTAAACATGACTAAATTTAAGTCATGAACTTTTTATGAACTTTTTCAATTTCTTATTTCGATGAACAAATTAATTATAATTAATGATTTACTTATTATTGATAAAATAATAGTTGATAATAAATGAACGTTATTTTTTATTAAATATGAATTAAATTTCATATCTGTAGAATAATTATAATGCTTTTCAATGGTATTTAAATAGTTTGAAATAATTTTTACATGTGAATTAAATAACACTCGGTACTTTTAACATTTTAGTTAATGATGAAATTATTAAATTTTCTTATTTCTATATGAAGTATTGGTAAAGTTCATAAATGTTAGAAAATTGGAAATGAATTTTCTCAAAGGTGGTGAAATAATCGTTGTTAAAATGTAAATGCTCTTTAATTGTTAAATAAGAATTCGGCTTCTTATCAGTACACATTAAGTACAAATTTTTCTAATGATTATAAATAGTAGATTGTTAAAATTTATCGTTAACGATACGTTAGTAATTCTATTAAAGGTTATACGTACCTTTTTTTACATTTAAATGCTGTTTTTCTTTAAATACGAACTAAATTTCAATCGGTATATATTAAATTTTAAACTGTCATAAGTAACACAAAAATTTAGATTTTATTTAACTAAATCAGTGAATATAATTAGTAAACATCTTTGAATGAATCGTAAAGTAAATGAATTAATTGCTATCGTATTAATTATGAAATCGTATTCTTATTCGAATACTAATTTTTTTTCAAACCATCAGGAAAGTATTTTTTTAACGATAATGAAATCGATGTTATTTAAATAGTCGTGTTTTAACGAAATGAATTTATTTTCATGTCTTAGTTAATAATGAAGATTTTTTTTTGAAATTTATAAGCAGTGATTTTTCAATTTAATTTCTTTATGGAAAATGTTTTATTCTTATTTACTGTAATGTTTTTCTTTTAAACATTAATTCAATTTATCATTTCGATGGAAAATATTTGTTTCTAAGTAAACAGGTATTATCAGATAATGTTTTACGTGACTAAATTAACTAATCATATTATTATTATTTTAATTATTTTTTGCTTTGAATAATTCCGTTTCTTTATCTTTGCTTAAATGAAAACATTTCAGGAATAATGTTTTTTTTTATAAGTAAATTAAAATTATTTAGCTGCACGTTTTAAATATACTCAATTTCATTTTGTAACATTAAATACTTTTTATTGGAAGTCGATTTATAGAATCGATATTAATCAGATGCTTTTTTCATTTAAACATTAAATCGTATTCTTATTTCAAAATTAAATAAAAAAAAAAACAAAGTTCATATTTAATGGAAAATTCCGTATTGAAATTGTTTTTCGTTATATATATTCAAATTTTTACATACCTGTAAGAGTATGTACAATGTAAATGATTATTTCATAAACTTTTATTACTTGATATATGTATCAAATATAGAAAAGTGATGTTCAACAATACGGGTAACTTTCAATGTGCGATATACAATACATATAATTGAAAAATAATTCGCCTTTAAGTTATATGAATCGCTGAAAGCGATCTTTCATCGGACGAATATTTAACGATATTTCCTTTTTTCGTTTTATAATGTAATCGCAAAAGTTTTCAGAAAGTCTACATGTTTGAACGCCGAGATACGTGTGTTTTGAACAAGTGTTTGTGTCGTTAGCTCGCTTAGCTCGTATCCGACATTTAATTATATCGGTTCAGGCCGTTTAGATTCGAATCATCTCGGGTAGGAGTAGATAGTTTAGTTCTGTGATATCGGGCAGGTTTTAAATAGATCGTTTAAATACAGACTCGGGTAGGCTTATCGTTAGCTACGCGTCGGGTAGGATAGGGCGGCAGTCGGAACGCCGGTGTGTCGTATGAATGTCGTGTATGTACGAATGTTACGTATGCTCGATTAACATCCGAGAAGTGGTAGTGCGAAGTTTTGAGATGTCATCTCGTCGGTGTTTAATAGATTTTCTGAAAACTTTAATTCACGGTTGTTTTTATCATTACGGTAATATTAAAATAATCAATTTAAACCGCATATTTGTTTGTAATAAACATTAATCGTTATAAATATGTATTTTTTCGCACATTGTTAAGTTACCTCTAGCTATGTACTACTGTTATTTTTGTATCGGATCATGGTAATCGTTATATATTAATTTAATGATTATTTTAAAGTTTTTTAATCGGTGATAAATATTGTACACCGTAATATATCTTTTGCAGCGTACATCCTTTGTCATCGAACAGTGTATATCGTAAGTAACCGAAACTGAGCATATGTCGTAAGGAACTTAAACTGACCGTGTGGTTATCGTAAGTAAATGAAACTATGCGAGTGACGAAAACGGACGGTGCGGTGCCGTAAGTAACCGAAACGGTGTAGATATTTTTGTACGAAACGCGATTACCTGAGACCGATCGCAAAGTTTTTCACTTATAATTTATACTGTATCGTTAGGCTTTATACATTCCTGATCACAATAAATTAATAAGAAAATTTTCAGGGTGGTGGGGGCGGAACTCGGGCCAAATTTCCAGGTCACGTGACCGGCGCACTGCGCAGGCGCGTGAACTTGTGTTTTGTTATATGTTGTTATTTTAGAATACGACTATACATGAACTTGCAGTAAATACTTATAAATAACATGGATAAGATTACTAGATAGATACGAAGGTAGAGCGGTTAGGTATAAACGCTCTACCGCTGTCGATACGACGGAGACGTCGGACGGACCTAGTTATCGGAAGCTCGGGTGGTAACGGAAGCTGAATTAAACAGAACGAAAGGAAATTCCGATTTTATACTGTATTAGAACGACGTGGTGCATGTTATAAGATTACTAGATAGATACGAAGGTAGAGCGGTTAGGTATAAACGCTCTACTGCTGTCGAAGAGCAGCGTCGGTACTGTCGGTTCGACGTCTCCGTCGAACCGACATAGTTATCGGAAGCTCTTGCGGTAACGTGAACGTAGAGCGGTTAGGTATAAACGCTCTACGTGTGTGTGTGTGTCGGTGCCCTAGCGGTGCCCATGCGGTACACGTCCGAGTACACGTACATGTGCTATGTGTACTCGTCCGAGTACACGTGCACTCTGACGAGTACACATAGCACATGGACGTGTACTCGGACGTGTACTCGGACGTGTACACGTCCGAGTACACGACGCCCCGCTCACCGCACGCACCGTTTTTCTCTCGATTTAATCACGATGCCCCGCCCACCGCACGCACCGTTTTTCTCACGATTTAATCACGACGCCCCGCCCACCGCACGCACCGTTTTTCTCTCGATTTAATCACGACGCCCCGCCCACCGCACGCACCGTTTTTCTCTCGATTTAATCACGACGCCCCGCCCACCGCACGCACCGTTTCTCTCTCGATTTAATCACGACGCCCCGCCCACCGCACGCACCGTTTTTCTCTCGATTTAATCACGACGCCCCGCCCACCGCACGCACCGTTTTTCTCTCGATTTAATCACGACGCCCCGCCCACCGCACGCACCGTTTTTCTCTCGATTTAATCACGACGCCCCGCCCACCGCACGCACCGTTTTTCTCTCGATTTAATCACGACGCCCCGCCCACCGCACGCACCGTTTTTCTCTCGATTTAATCACGACGCCCCGCCCACCGCACGCACCGTTTTTCTCTCGATTTAATCACGACGCCCCGCCCACCGCACGCACCGTTTTTCTCTCGATTTATCACGACGCCCCGCCCACCGCACGCACCGTTTTTCTCTCGATTTAATCACGACGCCCCGCCCACCGCACGCACCGTTTCTCTCTCGATTTAATCACGACGCCCCGCCCACCGCACGCACCGTTTTTCTCTCGATTTAATCACGACGCCCCGCCCACCGCACGCACCGTTTTTCTCTCGATTTAATCACGACGCCCCGCCCACCGCACGCCGTGTACTAGGTGTACTCGTCCGAGTGCACGTGTACTCGGACGAGTGCACATAGCACATGGACGTGTACTCGGACGTGAATTCGGACGTGTATTCAGACGTGTACACGTCCGAGTACACGTCCGAATTCACGTCCGAATACATGTCCATGTGCTATGTGCACTCGCCTGAGTACACGTGCACTCGGACGAGTACACATAGTATCACGAAGCCCCGCCCACCGCACGCACCGTTTTTCTCTCGATTTAATCACGAAGCCCCGCCCACCGCACGCACCGTTTTTCTCTCGATTTAATCACGACGCCCCGCCCACCGCACGCACCGTTTTTCTCTCGATTTAATCACGACGCCCCGCCCACCGCACGCACCGTTTTTCTCTCGATTTAATCACGACGCCCCGCCCACCGCACGCACCGTTTTTCTCTCGATTTAATCACGACGCCCCGCCCACCGCACGCACCGTTTTTCTCTCGATTTAATCACGACGCCCCGCCCACCGCACGCACCGTTTTTCTCTCGATTTAATCACGACGCCCCGCCCACCGCACGCACCGTTTTTCTCTCGATTTAATCACGACGCCCCGCCCACCGCACGCACCGTTTTTCTCTCGATTTAATCACGACGCCCCGCCCACCGCACGCACCGTTTTTCTCTCGATTTAATCACGACGCCCCGCCCACCGCACGCACCGTTTTTCTCTCGATTTAATCACGACGCCCCGCCCACCGCACGCACCGTTTTTCTCTCGATTTAATCACGACGCCCCGCCCACCGCACGCACCGTTTCTCTCTCGATTACTCACGACGCCCCGCCCACCGCACGCACCGTTTTTCTCTCGATTTAATCACGATGCCCCGCCCACCGCACGCACCGTTTTTCTCTCGATTTAATCACGACGCCCCGCCCACCGCACGCACCGTTTCTCTCTCGATTTAATCACGACGCCCCGCCCACCGCACGCACCGTTTTTCTCTCGATTTAATCACGACGCCCCGCCCACCGCACGCACCGTTTTTCTCTCGTTTTAATCACGACGCCCCGCCCACCGCACGCACCGTTTTTCTCTCGATTTAATCACGACGCCCCGCCCACCGCACGCACCGTTTTTCTCTCGATTTAATCACGACGCCCCGCCCACCGCACGCACCGTTTTTCTCTCGATTTAATCACGACGCCCCGCCCACCGCACGCACCGTTTTTCTCTCGATTTAATCACGACGCCCCGCCCACCGCACGCACCGTTTTTCTCTCGATTTAATCACGACGCCCCGCCCACCGCACGCCGTGTACTATGTGTACTCGTCCGAGTGCACGTGTACTCGGATGAGTGCACATAGCACATGGACGTGTACTCGGACGTGAACTCGGACGTGTACTCGGACGTGTTTTCGGACGTGTACACGTCCGAGTACACGTCCGGTGGCACGTCCGAGTGCACGTCCATGTGCTATGTGCACTCGTCCGAGTGCACGTGTACTCGGACGAGTACACATAGTATCACGACGCCCCGCCCACCGCACGCACCGTTTTTCTCTCGATTTAATCACGACGCCCCGCCCACCGCACGCACCGTTTCTCTCTCGATTTAATCACGACGCCCCGCCCACCGCACGCACCGTTTTTCTCTCGATTTAATCACGATGCCCCGCCCACCGCACGCACCGTTTTTCTCTCGATTTAATCACGACGCCCCGCCCACCGCACGCACCGTTTTTCTTTCGAGTTAATCACGTTGCCCCGCCCACCGCACGCACCGTTTTTCTCTCGATTTAATCACGACGCCCCGCCCACCGCATGCACCGTTTCTCTCCCGATTTAATCACGACGCCCCGCCCACCGCACGCACCGTTTTTCTCTCGATTTAATCACGACGCCCCGCCCACCGCACGCACCGTTTTTCTCTCGATTTAATCACGATGCCCCGCCCACCGCACGCACCGTTTTTCTCTCGGTTTAATCATGACGCCCCGCGCACCGCACGCACCGTTTTTCTCTCGATTTAATCACGACGCCCCGCCCACCGCACGCGCCGTTTTTCTCTCGATTTAATCACGACGCCCCGCCCACCGCACGCACCGTTTTTCTCTCGATTTAATCACGACGCCCCGCCCACCGCACGCACCGTTTTTCTCTCGATTTAATCACGATGCCCCGCCCACCGCACGCACCGTTTTTCTCTCGATTTAATCACGACGCCCCGCCCACCGCACGCACCGTTTTTCTCTCGATTTAATCACGACGCCCCGCCCACCGCACGCACCGTTTTTCTCTCGATTTAATCACGACGCCCCGCCCACCGCACGCACCGTTTTTCTCTCGATTTAATCACGACGCCCCGCCCACCGCACGCACCGTTTTTCTCTCGATTTAATCACGACGCCCCGCCCACCGCACGCACCGTTTTTCTCTCGATTTAATCACGACGCCCCGCCCACCGCACGCACCGTTTTTCTCTCGATTTAATCACGACGCCCCGCCCACCGCACGCCGTGTACTATGTGTACTCGTCCGAGTGCACGTGTACTCGGATGAGTGCACATAGCACATGGACGTGTACTCGGACGTGAATTCGGACGTGTATTCAGACGTGTACACGTCCGAGTACACGTCCGAATTCACGTCCGAGTACACGTCCATGTGCTATGTGCACTCGCCTGAGTACACGTGCACTCGGACGAGTACACATAGTATCACGAAGCCCCGCCCACCGCACGCACCGTTTTTCTCTCGATTTAATCACGAAGCCCCGCCCACCGCACGCACCGTTTTTCTCTCGATTTAATCACGACGCCCCGCCCACCGCACGCACCGTTTTTCTCTCGATTTAATCACGACGCCCCGCCCACCGCACGCACCGTTTTTCTCTCGATTTAATCACGACGCCCCGCCCACCGCACGCACCGTTTTTCTCTCGATTTAATCACGACGCCCCGCCCACCGCACGCACCGTTTTTCTCTCGATTTAATCACGACGCCCCGCCCACCGCACGCACCGTTTTTCTCTCGATTTAATCACGACGCCCCGCCCACCGCACGCACCGTTTTTCTCTCGATTTAATCACGACGCCCCGCCCACCCCACGCACCGTGTTTCTCTAGCTTTAACCACGACGCCCCGCCCACAGCACGCACCGTTTTTCTCTCGATTTAATCACGACGCCCCGCCCACCGCACGCACCGTTTTTCTCTCGATTTAATCACGACGCCCCGCCCACCGCACGCACCGTTTTTCTCTCGATTTAATCACGACGCCCCGCCCACCGCACGCACCGTTTTTCTCTCGATTTAATCACGACGCCCCGCCCACCGCACGCACCGTTTTTCTCTCGATTTAATCACGACGCCCCGCCCACCGCACGCACCGTTTTTCTCTCGATTTAATCACGACGCCCCGCCCACCGCACGCCGTGTACTATGTGTACTCGTCCGAGTGCACGTGTACTCGGACGAGTGCACATAGCACATGGACGTGTACTCGGACGTGAATTCGGACGTGTATTCAGACGTGTACACGTCCGAGTACACGTCCGAATTCACGTCCGAGTACACGTCCATGTGCTATGTGCACTCGCCTGAGTACACGTGCACTCGGACGAGTACACATACTATCACGAAGCCCCGCCCACCGTACGCACCGTTTTTCTCTCGATTTAATCACGACGCCCCGCCCACCGCACGCACCGTTTTTCTCTCGATTTAATCACGACGCCCCGCCCACCGCACGCACCGTTTTTCTCTCGATTTAATCACGACGCCCCGCCCACCGCACGCACCGTTTTTCTCTCGATTTAATCACGACGCCCCGCCCACCGCACGCACCGTTTTTCTCTCGATTTAATCACGACGCCCCGCCCACCGCACGCACCGTTTTTCTCTCGATTTAATCACGACGCCCCGCCCACCGCACGCACCGTTTTTCTCTCGATTTAATCACGACGCCCCGCCCACCGCACGCACCGTTTTTCTCTCGATTTAATCACGACGCCCCGCCCACCGCACGCACCGTTTTTCTCTCGATTTAATCACGACGCCCCGCCCACCGCACGCACCGTTTTTCTCTCGATTTAATCACGACGCCCCGCCCACCGCACGCACCGTTTTTCTCTCGATTTAATCACGACGCCCCGCCCACCGCACGCACCGTTTTTCTCTCGATTTAATCACGACGCCCCGCCCACCGCACGCACCGTTTTTCTCTCGATTTAATCACGATGCCCCGCCCACCGCACGCACCGTTTTTCTCTCGATTTAATCACGACGCCCCGCCCACCGCACGCACCGTTTTTCTCTCGATTTAATCACGACGCTCCGCCCACCGCACGCGCCGTTTTTCTCCCGATTTAATCACGACGCCCCGCCCACCGCACGCACCGTTTTTCTCTCGATTTAATCACGACGCCCCGCCCACCGCACGCCGTGTACTATGTGTACTCGTCCGAGTGCACGTGTACTCGGATGAGTGCACATAGCACATGGACGTGTACTCGGACGTGAATTCGGACGTGTATTCAGACGTGTACACGTCCGAGTACACGTCCGAATTCACGTCCGAGTACACGTCCATGTGCTATGTGCACTCGCCTGAGTACACGTGCACTCGGACGAGTACACATAGTATCACGAAGCCCCGCCCACCGCACGCACCGTTTTTCTCTCGATTTAATCACGAAGCCCCGCCCACCGCACGCACCGTTTTTCTCTCGATTTAATCACGACGCCCCGCCCACCTCACGCACCGTTTTTCTCTCGTTTTAATCACGACGCCCCGCCCACCGCACGCACCGTTTTTCTCTCGATTTAATCACGACGCCCCGCCCACCGCACGCACCGTTTTTCTCTCGATTTAATCACGATGCCCCGCCCACCGCACGCACCGTTTTTCTCTCGATTTAATCACGACGCCCCGCCCACCGCACGCACCGTTTTTCTCTCGATTTAATCACGACGCCCCGCCCACCGCACGCACCGTTTTTCTCTCGATTTAATCACGACGCCCCGCCCACCGCACGCACCGTTTTTCTCTCGATTTAATCACGACGCCCCGCCCACCGCACGCACCGTTTTTCTCACGATTTAATCACGACGCTCCGCCCACCGCACGCGCCGTTTTTCTCCCGATTTAATCACGACGCCCCGCCCACCGCACGCACCGTTTTTCTCTCGATTTAATCACGACGCCCCGCCCACCGCACGCCGTGTACTATGTGTACTCGTCCGAGTGCACGTGTACTCGGATGAGTGCACATAGCACATGGACGTGTACTCGGACGTGAATTCGGACGTGTATTCAGACGTGTACACGTCCGAGTACACGTCCGAATTCACGTCCGAGTACACGTCCATGTGCTATGTGCACTCGCCTGAGTACACGTGCACTCGGACGAGTACACATAGTATCACGAAGCCCCGCCCACCGCACGCACCGTTTTTCTCTCGATTTAATCACGAAGCCCCGCCCACCGCACGCACCGTTTTTCTCTCGATTTAATCACGACGCCCCGCCCACCGCACGCGCCGTTTTTCTCTCGATTTAATCACGACGCCCCGCCCACCGCACGCACCGTTTTTCTCTCGATTTAATCACGACGCCCCGCCCACCGCACGCACCGTTTTTCTCTCGATTTAATCACGACGCCCCGCCCACCGCACGCACCGTTTTTCTCTCGATTTAATCACGACGCCCCGCCCACCGCACGCACCGTTTTTCTCTCGATTTAATCACGACGCCCCGCCCACCGCACGCACCGTTTTTACCTCGATTTATTCACGACGCCCCGCCCACCGCACGCACCGTTTTTCTCTCGATTTAATCACGACGCCCCGCCCACCGCACGCACCGTTTTTCTCTCGATTTAATCACGACGCCCCGCCCACCGCACGCACCGTTTTTCTCACGATTTAATCACGACGCCCCGCCCACCGCACGCACCGTTTTTCTCTCGATTTAATCACGACGCCCCGCCCACCGCACGCACCGTTTTTCTCTCGATTTAATCACGACGCCCCGCCCACCGC
>CM068323.1:6990142-7420663 GCA_034766995.1 Acanthacorydalis orientalis | reverse complement strand
TACCGCTCCGATCACGATGCGCTGCGCGTCGTGATTAAATCGAGAGAAAAACGGTGCGTTCGGTGGGCGGGGCGTCGTGATTAAATCGAGAGAAAAACGGTGCGTGCGGTGGGCGGGGCGTCGTGATTAAATCGAGAGAAAAACGGTGCGTGCGGTGGGCGGGGCGTCGTGATTAAATCGAGAGAAAAACGGTGCGTACGGTGGGCGGGGCTTCGTGATTAAATCGAGAGAAAAACGGTGCGTGCGGTGGGCGGGGCTTCGTGATAGTATGTGTACTCGTCCGAGTGCACGTGTACTCAGGCGAGTGCACATAGCACATGGACGTGTACTCGGACGTGAATTCGGACGTGTACTCGGACGTGTACACGTCTGAATACACGTCCGAATTCACGTCCGAGTACACGTCCATGTGCTATGTGCACTCGTCCGAGTACACGTGCACTCGGACGAGTACACATAGTACACGGCGTGCGGTGGGCGGGGCGTCGTGATTAAATCGAGAGAAAAACGGTGCGTGCGGTGGGCGGGGCGTCGTGATTAAATCGAGAGAAAAACGGTGCGTGCGGTGGGCGGGGCGTCGTGATTAAATCGAGAGAAAAACGGTGCGTGCGGTGGGCGGGGCGTCGTGATTAAATCGAGAGAAAAACGGTGCGTGCGGTGGGCGGGGTGTCGTGATTAAATCGTGAGAAAAACGGTGCGTGCGGTGGGCGGGGCGTCGTGATTAAATCGAGAGAAAAACGGTGCGTGCGGTGGGCGGGGCGTCGTGATTAAATCGAGAGAAAAACGGTGCGTGCGGTGGGCGGGGCGTCGTGATTAAATCGAGAGAAAAACGGTGCGTGCGGTGGGCGGGGCGTCGTGATTAAATCGAGAGAGAAACGGTGCGTGCGGTGGGCGGGGCGTCGTGATTAAATCGAGAGAAAAAAGGTGCGTGCGGTGGGCGGGGCGTCGTGGTTAAATCGAGAGAAAAACGGTGCGTGCGGTGGGCGGGGCGTCGTGATTAAATCGAGAGAAAAACGGTGCTTGCGGTGGGCGGGGCGTCGTGATTAAATCGAGAGAAAAACGGTGCGTGCGGTGGGCGGGGCGTCGTGATTAAATCGAGAGAAAAACGGTGCGTGCGGTGGGCGGGGCGTCGTGATTAAATCGAGAGAAAAACGGTGCGTGCGGTGGGCGGGGCGTCGTGATTAAATCGAGAGAGAAACGGTGCGTGCGGTGGGCGGGGCGTCGTGATTAAATCGAGAGAAAAACGGTGCGTGCGGTGGGCGGGGCGTCGTGATTAAATCGAGAGAAAAACGGTGCGTGCGGTGGGCGGGGCGTCGTGATTAAATCGAGAGAGAAACGGTGCGTGCGGTGGGCGGGGCGTCGTGATTAAATCGAGAGAAAAACGGTGCGTTCGGTGGGCGGGGCGTCGTGATTAAATCGAGAGAAAAACGGTGCGTGCGGTGGGCGGGGCGTCGTGATTAAATCGAGAGAAAAACGGTGCGTGCGGTGGGCGGGGCGTCGTGATTAAATCGAGAGAAAAACGGTGCGTACGGTGGGCGGGGCTTCGTGATTAAATCGAGAGAAAAACGGTGCGTGCGGTGGGCGGGGCTTCGTGATAGTATGTGTACTCGTCCGAGTGCACGTGTACTCAGGCGAGTGCACATAGCACATGGACGTGTACTCGGACGTGAATTCGGACGTGTACTCGGACGTGTACACGTCTGAATACACGTCCGAATTCACGTCCGAGTACACGTCCATGTGCTATGTGCACTCGTCCGAGTACACGTGCACTCGGACGAGTACACATAGTACACGGCGTGCGGTGGGCGGGGCGTCGTGATTAAATCGAGAGAAAAACGGTGCGTGCGGTGGGCGGGGCGTCGTGATTAAATCGAGAGAAAAACGGTGCGTGCGGTGGGCGGGGCGTCGTGATTAAATCGAGAGAAAAACGGTGCGTGCGGTGGGCGGGGCGTCGTGATTAAATCGAGAGAAAAACGGTGCGTGCGGTGGGCGGGGCGTCGTGATTAAATCGAGAGAAAAACGGTGCGTGCGGTGGGCGGGGTGTCGTGATTAAATCGTGAGAAAAACGGTGCGTGCGGTGGGCGGGGCGTCGTGATTAAATCGAGAGAAAAACGGTGCGTGCGGTGGGCGGGGCGTCGTGATTAAATCGAGAGAAAAACGGTGCGTGCGGTGGGCGGGGCGTCGTGATTAAATCGAGAGAAAAACGGTGCGTGCGGTGGGCGGGGCGTCGTGATTAAATCGAGAGAGAAACGGTGCGTGCGGTGGGCGGGGCGTCGTGATTAAATCGAGAGAAAAAAGGTGCGTGCGGTGGGCGGGGCGTCGTGGTTAAATCGAGAGAAAAACGGTGCGTGCGGTGGGCGGGGCGTCGTGATTAAATCGAGAGAAAAACGGTGCGTGCGGTGGGCGGGGCGTCGTGATTAAATCGAGAGAAATACGGTGCGTGCGGTGGGCGGGGCGTCGTGAGTAAATCGAGAGAAAAACGGTGCGTGCGGTGGGCGGGGCGTCGTGATTAAATCGAGAGAAAAACGGTGCGTGCGGTGGGCGGGGCGTCGTGATTAAATCGAGAGAAAAACGGTGCGTGCGGTGGGCGGGGCGTCGTGATTACATCGAGAGAAAAACGGTGCGTGCGGTGGGCGGGGCGTCGTGATTAAATCGAGAGAGAAACGGTGCGTGCGGTGGGCGGGGCGTCGTGATTAAATCGAGAGAAAAACGGTGCGTGCGGTGGGCGGGGCTTCGTGATTAAATCGAGAGAAAAACGGTGCGTGCGGTGGGCGGGGCTTCGTGATACTATGTGTACTCGTCCGAGTGCACGTGTACTCAGGCGAGTGCACATAGCACATGGACGTGTACTCGGACGTGAATTCGGACGTGTACTCGGACGTGTACACGTCTGAATACACGTCCGAATTCACGTCCGAGTACACGTCCATGTGCTATGTGCACTCGTCGAGTACACGTGCACTCGGACGAGTACACATAGTACACAGCGTGCGGTGGGCGGGGCGTCGTGATTAAATCGAGAGAAAAACGGTGCGTGCGGTGGGCGGGGCGTCGTGATTAAATCGAGAGAAAAACGGTGCGTGCGGTGGGCGGGGCGTCGTGATTAAATCGAGAGAAAAACGGTGCGTGCGGTGGGCGGGGCGTCGTGATTAAATCGAGAGAAAAACGGTGCGTGCGGTGGGCGGGGCGTCGTGAATAAATCGAGAGAAAAACGGTGCGTGCGGTGGGCGGGGCGTTGTGATTAAATCGAGAGAAAAACGGTGCGTGCGGTGGGCGGGGCGTCGTGATTAAATCGAGAGAAAAACGGTGCGTGCGGTGGGCGGGGCGTCGTGATTAAATCGAGAGAAATACGGTGCGTGCGGTGGGCGGGGCGTCGTGAATAAATCGAGAGAAAAACGGTGCGTGCGGTGGGCGGGGCGTCGTGATTAAATCGAGAGAAATACGGTGCGTGCGGTGGGCGGGGCGTCGTGAGTAAATCGAGAGAAAAACGGTGCGTGCGGTGGGCGGGGCGTCGTGATTAAATCGAGAGAAAAACGGTGCGTGCGGTGGGCGGGGCGTCGTGATTAAATCGAGAGAAAAACGGTGCGTGCGGTGGGCGGGGCGTCGTGATTAAATCGAGAGAAAAACGGTGCGTGCGGTGGGCGGGGCGTCGTGATTAAATCGAGAGAGAAACGGTGCGTGCGGTGGGCGGGGCGTCGTGATTAAATCGAGAGAAAAACGGTGCGTGCGGTGGGCGGGGCTTCGTGATTAAATCGAGAGAAAAACGGTGCGTGCGGTGGGCGGGGCTTCGTGATACTATGTGTACTCGTCCGAGTGCACGTGTACTCAGGCGAGTGCACATAGCACATGGACGTGTACTCGGACGTGAATTCGGACGTGTACTCGGACGTGTACACGTCTGAATACACGTCCGAATTCACGTCCGAGTACACGTCCATGTGCTATGTGCACTCGTCGAGTACACGTGCACTCGGACGAGTACACATAGTACACAGCGTGCGGTGGGCGGGGCGTCGTGATTAAATCGAGAGAAAAACGGTGCGTGCGGTGGGCGGGGCGTCGTGATTAAATCGAGAGAAAAACGGTGCGTGCGGTGGGCGGGGCGTCGTGATTAAATCGAGAGAAAAACGGTGCGTGCGGTGGGCGGGGCGTCGTGATTAAATCGAGAGAAAAACGGTGCGTGCGGTGGGCGGGGCGTCGTGATTAAATCGAGAGAAAAACGGTGCGTGCGGTGGGCGGGGCGTCGTGATTAAATCGAGAGAAAAACGGTGCGTGCGGTGGGCGGGGCGTCGTGATTAAATCGAGAGAAAAACGGTGCGTGCGGTGGGCGGGGCGTCGTGATTAAATCGAGAGAAAAACGGTGCGTGCGGTGGGCGGGGCGTCGTGATTAAATCGAGAGAAAAACGGTGCGTGCGGTGGGCGGGGCGTCGTGATTAAATCGAGAGAAAAACGGTGCGTGCGGTGGGCGGGGCGTCGTGATTAAATCGAGAGAAAAACGGTGCGTGCGGTGGGCGGGGCGTCGTGATTAAATCGAGAGAAAAACGGTGCGTGCGGTGGGCGGGGCGTCGTGATTAAATCGAGAGAAAAACGGTGCGTGCGGTGGGCGGGGCGTCGTGATTAAATCGAGAGAAAAGCGGTGGGTGCGGGGGGCGGGGCGTCGTGATTAAATCGAGAGAAAAACGGTGCGTGCGGTGGGCGGGGCGTCGTGATTAAATCGAGAGAAAAACGGTGCGTGCGGTGGGCGGGGCTTCGTGATTAAATCGAGAGAAAAACGGTGCGTGCGGTGGGCGGGGCGTCGTGATTAAATCGAGAGAAAAACGGTGCGTGCGGTGGGCGGGGCGTCGTGATTAAATCGAGAGAAAAACGGTGCGTGCGGTGGGCGGGGCGTCGTGATTAAATCGAGAGAAAAACGGTGCGTGCGGTGGGCGGGGCGTCGTGATTAAATCGAGAGAAAAACGGTGCGTGCGGTGGGCGGGGCGTCGTGATTAAATCGAGAGAAAAACGGTGCGTGCGGTGGGCGGGGCGTCGTGATTAAATCGAGAGAAAAACGGTGCGTGCGGTGGGCGGGGCGTCGTGATTAAATCGAGAGAAAAACGGTGCGTGCGGTGGGCGGGGCGTCGTGATTAAATCGAGAGAAAAACGGTGCGTGCGGTGGGCGGGGCGTCGTGATTAAATCGAGAGAAAAACGGTGCGTGCGGTGGGCGGGGCGTCGTGATTAAATCGAGAGAAAAACGGTGCGTGCGGTGGGCGGGGCGTCGTGATTAAATCGAGAGAAAAACGGTGCGTGCGGTGGGCGGGGCGTCGTGATTAAATCGAGAGAAAAACGGTGCGTGCGGTGGGCGGGGCGTCGTGATTAAATCGAGAGAAAAACGGTGCGTGCGGTGGGCGGGGCGTCGTGATTAAATCGAGAGAAAAACGGTGCGTGCGGTGGGCGGGGCGTCGTGATTAAATCGAGAGAGAAACGGTGCGTGCGGTGGGCGGGGCGTCGTGATTAAATCGAGAGAAAAACGGTGCGTGCGGTGGGCGGGGCTTCGTGATTAAATCGAGAGAAAAACGGTGCGTGCGGTGGGCGGGGCTTCGTGATACTATGTGTACTCGTCCGAGTGCACGTGTACTCAGGCGAGTGCACATAGCACATGGACGTGTACTCGGACGTGAATTCGGACGTGTACTCGGACGTGTACACGTCTGAATACACGTCCGAATTCACGTCCGAGTACACGTCCATGTGCTATGTGCACTCGTCGAGTACACGTGCACTCGGACGAGTACACATAGTACACAGCGTGCGGTGGGCGGGGCGTCGTGATTAAATCGAGAGAAAAACGGTGCGTGCGGTGGGCGGGGCGTCGTGATTAAATCGAGAGAAAAACGGTGCGTGCGGTGGGCGGGGCGTCGTGATTAAATCGAGAGAAAAACGGTGCGTGCGGTGGGCGGGGCGTCGTGATTAAATCGAGAGAAAAACGGTGCGTGCGGTGGGCGGGGCGTCGTGATTAAATCGAGAGAAAAACGGTGCGTGCGGTGGGCGGGGCGTCGTGATTAAATCGAGAGAAAAACGGTGCGTGCGGTGGGCGGGGCGTCGTGATTAAATCGAGAGAAAAACGGTGCGTGCGGTGGGCGGGGCGTCGTGATTAAATCGAGAGAAAAACGGTGCGTGCGGTGGGCGGGGCGTCGTGATTAAATCGAGAGAAAAACGGTGCGTGCGGTGGGCGGGGCGTCGTGATTAAATCGAGAGAAAAACGGTGCGTGCGGTGGGCGGGGCTTCGTGATTAAATCGAGAGAAAAACGGTGCGTGCGGTGGGCGGGGCTTCGTGATACTATGTGTACTCGTCCGAGTGCACGTGTACTCAGGCGAGTGCACATAGCACATGGACGTGTACTCGGACGTGAATTCGGACGTGTACTCGGACGTGTACACGTCTGAATACACGTCCGAATTCACGTCCGAGTACACGTCCATGTGCTATGTGCACTCGTCCGAGTACACGTGCACTCGGACGAGTACACATAGTACACGGCGTGCGGTGGGCGGGGCGTCGTGATTAAATCGAGAGAAAAACGGTGCGTGCGGTGGGCGGGGCGTCGTGATTAAATCGAGAGAAAAACGGTGCGTGCGGTGGGCGGGGCGTCGTGATTAAATCGAGAGAAAAACGGTGCGTGCGGTGGGCGGGGCGTCGTGATTAAATCGAGAGAAAAACGGTGCGTGCGGTGGGCGGGGCGTCGTGATTAAATCGAGAGAAAAACGGTGCGTGCGGTGGGCGGGGCGTCGTGATTAAATCGAGAGAAAAACGGTGCGTGCGGTGGGCGGGGCGTCGTGATTAAATCGAGAGAAAAACGGTGCGTGCGGTGGGCGGGGCGTCGTGATTAAATCGAGAGAAAAACGGTGCGTGCGGTGGGCGGGGCGTCGTGATTAAATCGAGAGAAAAACGGTGCGTGCGGTGGGCGGGGCGTCGTGATTAAATCGAGAGAAAAACGGTGCGTGCGGTGGGCGGGGCGTCGTGATTAAATCGAGAGAAAAACGGTGCGTGCGGTGGGCGGGGCGTCGTGATTAAATCGAGAGAAAAACGGTGCGTGCGGTGGGCGGGGCGTCGTGATTAAATCGAGAGAAAAACGGTGCGTGCGGTGGGCGGGGCGTCGTGATTAAATCGAGAGAAAAACGGTGCGTGCGGTGGGCGGGGCGTCGTGATTAAATCGAGAGAAAAACGGTGCGTGCGGTGGGCGGGGCGTCGTGATTAAATCGAGAGAAAAACGGTGCGTGCGGTGGGCGGGGCGTCGTGATTAAATCGAGAGAAAAACGGTGCGTGCGGTGGGCGGGGCGTCGTGATTAAATCGAGAGAAAAACGGTGCGTGCGGTGGGCGGGGCGTCGTGATTAAATCGAGAGAAAAACGGTGCGTGCGGTGGGCGGGGCTTCGTGATTAAATCGAGAGAAAAACGGTGCGTGCGGTGGGCGGGGCTTCGTGATACTATGTGTACTCGTCCGAGTGCACGTGTACTCAGGCGAGTGCACATAGCACATGGACGTGTACTCGGACGTGAATTCGGACGTGTACTCGGACGTGTACACGTCTGAATACACGTCCGAATTCACGTCCGAGTACACGCCCATGTGCTATGTGCACTCGTCGAGTACACGTGCACTCGGACGAGTACACATAGTACACGGCGTGCGGTGGGCGGGGCGTCGTGATTAAATCGAGAGAAAAACGGTGCGTGCGGTGGGCGGGGCGTCGTGATTAAATCGAGAGAAAAACGGTGCGTGCGGTGGGCGGGGCGTCGTGATTAAATCGAGAGAAAAACGGTGCGTGCGGTGGGCGGGGCGTCGTGATTAAATCGAGAGAAAAACGGTGCGTGCGGTGGGCGGGGCGTCGTGATTAAATCGAGAGAAAAACGGTGCGTGCGGTGGGCGGGGCGTCGTGATTAAATCGAGAGAAAAACGGTGCGTGCGGTGGGCGGGGCGTCGTGATTAAATCGAGAGAAAAACGGTGCGTGCGGTGGGCGGGGCGTCGTGATTAAATCGAGAGAAAAACGGTGCGTGCGGTGGGCGGGGCGTCGTGATTAAATCGAGAGAAAAACGGTGCGTGCGGTGGGCGGGGCGTCGTGATTAAATCGAGAGAAAAACGGTGCGTGCGGTGGGCGGGGCGTGGTGATTAAATCGAGAGAAAAACGGTGCGTGCGGTGGGCGGGGCGTCGTGATTAAATCGAGAGAGAAACGGTGCGTGCGGTGGGCGGGGCGTCGTGATTAAATCGAGAGAAAAACGGTGCGTGCGGTGGGCGGGGCGTCGTGATTAAATCGAGAGAAAAACGGTGCGTGCGGTGGGCGGGGCGTCGTGATTAAATCGAGAGAAAAACTGTGCGTGCGGTGGGCGGGGCGTCGTGATTAAATCGAGAGAAAAACGGTGCGTGCGGTGGGCGGGGCGTCGTGATTAAATCGAGAGAAAAACGGTGCGTGCGGTGAGCGGGGCGTCATGTACTCGGACGTGTACACGTCCGAGTACACGTCCATGTGCTATGTGTACTCGTCCGAGTGCACGTGTACTCGGACGAGTACACATAGCACATGGACGTGTACTCGGACGTGTACCGCATGGGCACCGCTAGGGCACCGACACACACACACACGTAGAGCGTTTATACCTAACCGCTCTACGTTCACGTTACCGCAAGAGCTTCCGATAACTATGTCGGTTCGACGGAGACGTCGAACCGACAGTACCGACGCTGCTCTTCGACAGCAGTAGAGCGTTTATACCTAACCGCTCTACCTTCGTATCTATCTAGTAATCTTATAACATGCACCACGTCGTTCTAATACAGTATAAAATCGGAACTTCCTTTCGTTCTGTTTAATTCAGCTTCCGTTACCACCGGAGCTTCCGATAACTAGGTCCGTCCGACGTCTCCGTCGTATCGACAGCGGTAGAGCGTTTATACCTAACCGCTCTACCTTCGTATCTATCTAGTAATCTTATCCATGTTATTTATAAGTATTTACTGCAAGTTCATGTATAGTCGTATTCTAAAATAACAACATATAACAAAACACAAGTTCACGCGCCTGCGCAGTGCGCCGGTCACGTGACCTGGAAATTTGGCCCGAGTTCCGCCCCCACCACCCTGAAAATTTTCTTATTAATTTATTGTGATCAGGAATGTATAAAGCCTAACGATACAGTATAAATTATAAGTGAAAAACTTTGCGATCGGTCTCAGGTAATCGCGTTTCGTACAAAAATATCTACACCGTTTCGGTTACTTACGGCACCGCACCGTCCGTTTTCGTCACTCGCATAGTTTCATTTACTTACGATAACCACACGGTCAGTTTAAGTTACTTACGACATATGCTCAGTTTAAGTTACTTACGACATATGCTCAGTTTCGGTTACTTACGATATACACTGTTCGATGACAAAGGATGTACGCTGCAAAAGATATATTACGGTGTACAATATTTATCACCGATTAAAAAACTTTAAAATAATCATTAAATTAATATATAACGATTACCATGATCCGATACAAAAATAACAGTAGTACATAGCTAGAGGTAACTTAACAATGTGCAAAAAAATACATATTTATAACGATTAATGTTTATTACAAACAAATATGCGGTTTAAATTGATTATTTTAATATTACCGTAATGATAAAAACAACCGTGAATTAAAGTTTTCAGAAAATCTATTAAACACAGACGAGATGACATCTCAAAACTTCGCACTACCACTTCTCGGATGTTAATCGAGCATACGTAACATTCGTACATACACGACATTCATACGACACACCGGCGTTCCGACTGCCGCCCTATCCTACCCGACGCGTAGCTAACGATAAGCCTACCCGAGTCTGTATTTAAACGATCTATTTAAAACCTGCCCGATATCACAGAACTAAACTATCTACTCCTACCCGAGACGATTCGAATCTAAACGGCCTGAACCGATATAATTAAATGTCGGATACGAGCTAAGCGAGCTAACGACACAAACACTTGTTCAAAACACACGTATCTCGGTGTTCAAACATGTAGACTTTCTGAAAACTTTTGCGATTACATTATAAAACGAAAAAAGGAAATATCGTTAAATATTCGTCCGATGAAAGATCGCTTTCAGCGATTCATATAACTTAAAGGCGAATTATTTTTCAATTATATGTATTGTATATCGCACATTGAAAGTTACCCGTATTGTTGAACATCACTTTTCTATATTTGATACATATATCAAGTAATAAAAGTTTATGAAATAATCATTTACATTGTACATACTCTTACAGGTATGTAAAAATTTGAATATATATAACGAAAAACAATTTCAATACGGAATTTTCCATTAAATATGAACTTTGTTTTTTTTTTTATTTAATTTTGAAATAAGAATACGATTTAATGTTTAAATGAAAAAAGCATCTGATTAATATCGATTCTATAAATCGACTTCCAATAAAAAGTATTTAATGTTACAAAATGAAATTGAGTATATTTAAAACGTGCAGCTAAATAATTTTAATTTACTTATAAAAAAAAACATTATTCCTGAAATGTTTTCATTTAAGCAAAGATAAAGAAACGGAATTATTCAAAGCAAAAAATAATTAAAATAATAATATGATTAGTTAATTTAGTCACGTAAAACATTATCTGATAATACCTGTTTACTTAGAAACAAATATTTTCCATCGAAATGATAAATTGAATTAATGTTTAAAAGAAAAACATTACAGTAAATAAGAATAAAACATTTTCCATAAAGAAATTAAATTGAAAAATCACTGCTTATAAATTTCAAAAAAAAATCTTCATTATTAACTAAGACATGAAAATAAATTCATTTCGTTAAAACACGACTATTTAAATAACATCGATTTCATTATCGTTAAAAAAATACTTTCCTGATGGTTTGAAAAAAAATTAGTATTCGAATAAGAATACGATTTCATAATTAATACGATAGCAATTAATTCATTTACTTTACGATTCATTCAAAGATGTTTACTAATTATATTCACTGATTTAGTTAAATAAAATCTAAATTTTTGTGTTACTTATGACAGTTTAAAATTTAATATATACCGATTGAAATTTAGTTCGTATTTAAAGAAAAACAGCATTTAAATGTAAAAAAAGGTACGTATAACATTTAATAGAATTACTAACGTATCGTTAACGATAAATTTTAACGATCTACTATTTATAATCATTAGAAAAATTTGTACTTAATGCGTACTGATAAGAAGCCGAATTCTTATTTAACAATTAAAGAGCATTTACATTTTAACAACGATTATTTCACCACCTTTGAGAAAATTCATTTCCAATTTTCTAACATTTATGAACTTTACCAATACTTCATATAGAAATAAGAAAATTTAATAATTTCATCATTAACTAAAATGTTAAAAGTACCGAGTATTATTTAATTCACATGTAAAAATTATTTCAAACTATTTAAATACCATTGAAAAGCATTATAATTATTCTACAGATATGAAATTTAATTCATATTTAATAAAAAATAACGTTCATTTATTATCAACTATTATTTTATCAATAATAAGTAAATCATTAATTATAATTAATTTGTTCATCGAAATAAGAAATTGAAAAAGTTCATAAAAAGTTCATGACTTAAATTTAGTCATGTTTAATAGAAAAAGAGCATTGCAATATTATAGTGTTATTTAAACTTTAAACAATAATTCATTTGAAACAGTCTTATGAGCATTGACAAAAATTTGCATTGAAAGTTCATAGTTAAAAGAAAAAGTATTTAAACAACATATAGAAATCATTAATGTATCTATAAAAATTACTTTTAAATTTCTAATAATCAGTAGAAATGATTCTAATTAATGTATTTATACGAAATTTAAATCACGTTTAATAATAAAAAAAAAAAACATTTAAATATTATGAACTGTCATACGATCATGAAAAAAATAATTCATTTGTAATTTTTCATCAGTTAACGAGCATCAACAACATTTTATACAGAAATAAGAAATTTAAAAAGCTAATAAATCAAAAAAAATGATATTAAAAATATGTTAATGTCATCAATTTGCTTATTAAATGAGAATTTTTTATTACAATTTGTAAACTTTTTAATTAATGCAGAAGCAATAAAAAAAATAGTTCATATTCAATCAAAAAAGAGCATGCAATCATAATTGAACATTATTTTAGCCTTTTGAAACAAACTACTAATTTATAATGTTCAATCATTTACCGGTCTTAATAACATTGATTTCATTCAAAGTTGGATTGTTGAAAGTTGAGAAGTATTTCGACATTATTAAACTATTAATTTATATATGAAAATAGTAATTGGTAATTATTTATTAATTGTTAATCATTAGACAAGTTTAAACTTTATTTGTAACATAAGAAAAGTTACTTTATATTTAAAATAATTAAATAGTATTTAACTATTAAATTATTTCATATTTAAAATAAGTGACTTGTAAATTTCTATTGTTTCAAATTTTGACAAAGCTATTTTTATATAGTAATGAGAAATTGAAAAATTTCACTCTTAAAATAAATGCTAAAAGTATTGAAAATATTATCAACCATTAATTTTGCTTATAAAGATTACTTCATTATAATCATTAAAAAATATAATTAATCTAATGATAAAAATTAACATTTAATTAGAAGAGTAATTAAATATTACCAATTATTTCACTTTATGAACAACATTATTAACTTTCAACTATTTATGAAATTTAGAACAACTTTATATAGAAATATGAAATTGAACAAGATTGTAAAATTGAAAGAAAAAGTATTTAAATGTTACCAATGCCATTAATAATTCAACTATGAACATTTGATTAAAATTTGTACTATTATTTATGAAAAACATTCAATCAGTGCAAAAGTAAGAAATTGAGTTCATATTTAATAAACAAAAATTAAACATTATTGATTCTCATTAATTACTTTTTTTAAAAAAACAATGTTCTATTTGTAGATTTTTGAAATGAGTTATTAGAAATAAATTTAAGTTCTATTTAAAGAAAGTATAAAGTAATTACTTTTACATTTGATCTGTTTATGAAAGTAAATTTCTATTTTAATAAATGTGAATTTTAGAAATAAATTAATATAAAAATATTAACTACTTATTAAATAAAAAAAATATTCTAAATTTTACCAATCATATTAATTATTATTTATGAACTTCAATTTGTTTTACTTTGTTTACAAACTGTGAATGTAAAAAAAACTTTTTAAGTATTTAAATTTAATTAATGCATTATGGAACCGATTGCTCTTTTTTATTTCTTATGAACTTAATTCTTCTTTAAGAAGAATTAAATATACTACTCCTATTAATTTATCTTTAAATAATTTGCAATTTTCTTTTATATACGAATTTACTTTTTCGTTTAGATTATTATAAAATGTATCATTTCGATTAATTTATCATTTAAATAATATGCAGTTTTCTTTTACTTATGAACTTAAGAGAATCTAAAAATTTGCAATTTACTTTTAGTTTTAATGAATCGTTAAAATAGAATCATTTAAATAGATGATTCATTGTCAATGCTATTAAATTTTTGCTCTTATAGAAAAAGTGATGTTGCAATCAATACCTTATTATTCGAATATCGCACTTTTTAACCAAATATATAGAAATATTTGGGTTAACAATAATTAATTATTATAATTAATAACTAAAACTATAAATAAGTTTCTTTGTTCTGGTTTCTGGTTGTAACTGCTGTCGTCCGCACTGGAAACAAACTGAACAGCTATCACCCTCTCATGTTGGCAAATCTTTATAGTCCTATTTAATTTCTAGAAATTCTTCATCTTCTGACACCTGAAAACATTTTTATATTCTTTATATAACACATTCATTAATACTTTAAAACAAAATATATAAATACAATTTGCAATATTTCATGCATACAACCTATTTCAGTCACTCACTTTCAACTATAAAAAAATTACCAAAAAAGAAAAGAAAATATGAATGGGATGTGTTTTTACTGCAAAAATTTATAAGTATTTGGTTGTATGAAAATTTAACTTTATATATATATATATATATATATATATATATATATATATATATATATTACAAAAACAAATAAACACCAAAAGACTGATATATTGATACAAAATATAACAATGGATATGAATGAAACATTTTAAAAAACTATTTTCAATCTAATAATTAGGCATGTTCAATAAGAGAAAAGATAATTTCAACTTAAAAAATTGATAGAATTGGTGAAAAACTGATTTCAATCATTTACACCCTTAATAAATTTCATTACTAACGTATAAAAAGGAAACTTAAGTTTATTATAAAAAGAGCATTTAAAAGTAGAACTTACAATATTTTTATATAATGAAGAATAGAATGATGGAATCACAATTTTAATTTTAAAATAAACAAAAACGAAACATTTAAAATTTAATTATATATGACTTGTTATATATATATATATATATATATATATATATATGTTATATGATCAAATATTGAAAAAGAAACTGAATAAAATAAAAAATTACAAATTAAGCACCAAAATCAGTAAATTAATTTAAGATTATCATGAAAATCTATTTCAAATTAAAATTCATCGAATATTAATTAAATGCAAAAAGAATAAAAACTGGTAAAACAATATTAAAGAAAGTAAACAATTACAATTTAAAAAAAATAATTGTAAAGTTAAACAAATATGCATAATTAATTAATGAAAAATAACTAAACAGTTCTTTTTCTTATCAAATCATTTGGTGCTTAAATAATTTATGCAAATAGATTCAACTATTAACAGGCAAAATGTTTAAGAAAAAAATCAAAGAAAAATCTTAAAAAAAAAGAACACAAATTTTTAAAAAGTAATGTTGAAACATGAAACTATTTTCTGTATATATTTGATTATTTAATATCAAAGTTTTTAGACTATACTAACTTATCTAAAATTTTTATTTCCTCAAATTGTTAAAAAGTCAATTCGAATTCAAAATGATTTTATAGAAATTAATGAAATAGTTTGATCTGCAGCACAATTTTATAGAATATTTTTTTAATACAATTGAACAAAAAAATTAATACAATTTCAATTACTGTATATAACACCAAAAAACTTTACTAATGATAAATTAATTTACATCAAATTATATGTATAAATTAAAGTGTATTAAATTAGACTAATTATGAATTTATTAATAATATGATTGTTAATGAAGAAAATTTAATTTTCAGATTAAAAAAATTTATACTTTCAATAGAATCAAATTTAAACAATAAAACGAAAAGAGCCAAAATGATATTTTAACAATCGTAAAACAATGTAAAATGTTTCTTTTAATATGGAATGGAAAAATACATTAAGAATACTGCAAATGAAACACCTTGCATATTAATTATTGAAAGTAGTGAAAAAAAATCCGATTATAAATTATTGTTAGAATGAAAATTTATTTCAAATACTAAATAATTTGATTAGAAAAAAAACAGTTACTTTTGATTAGCTATATAAATTTGAAAATTAAAATTACACTTGAAAATTAAGTTCAAATTTAATAAAAACATTAAATGATTTTAACTATTATAATATACATAATATCAAGAAAGTTTACCAATTGCAATATGTAAATTTATTTCGAAATGTAATTATAAATTAAAATGTATTAGATTAATTATTTAATCTATTATCAGTGAGAAAATTTATATATTAAAAAAATTCTTAGATGAGATCAAAATTAAACACTAAATTATATTCAACAATAGGCAACAAAGAAATGATTATATTTTTAAAAATACGTTTGGAAATATAGTGATACTGTGAAAAATCTACATACTTATTATCGAATGAAACTAAAGTGTGTTATAAATTGAACATTAGAGTCATTAAAATGAATTTTACAACAATCAAAATACGCGAAACAAAAAAAGTCTAAACATTTAATTAAATTAAGAAATTCACATGTGTTGCATAAAAGGATTTTTTTTAAAAATCACGGAGTTTAATGAAATCAAGTTACTGTGCATATTTTATTTAAATGAATTGTTTACTTTTGTAATGAAATTTAAAATTTTAAAAGATAAAACTTACTTTGCTATACAGCGCTTTTAGTTTCTGATTAATTAACTGCAATCTCTGAATTTTATCCTATGGTTATTTTATTCTTCGATTATTTATAAATTGAGATTAGTTGAACAGATTCTAATGGAACATAAAAATTTATTAGTTAATATTCTTAAGTTTTTTAATTATTACTTTATAATTATTAAAAGTATATTTATATTTCAATTTTATGCTACATATTTATTTTGTATTAAGTAGATTTTTAAATGAAATGCTTACTTTTAAAATGAAGACTGGATAGAAGATTGCCTTGTTCTATACAAGCACCAAAACAACATAATTTAGTAATCCCCATGTTCAGCATCCGAAATTTGATCTAACATACTCTTCATACGATGCTAAAACTAATAATTTAGTACCTAGAACAGAATATTTTTACTACAAAAGTTTATATATGTATATTTAAAAATGGTATTTTATATTTTAACTTTTTTCCTTAACATTTTTAACTTCCCGTCATACATATTCCGTAGTAAAGATATACATTTCAGTGCTATGTATTCATGATCTTTATGAGAAACCGGATCCATTTGGTATCAAAAGCATCTGAAACTTTATGATTTTTTAACCACACTGTAATTAATGAATCGAGTATATTTTTTCTTACTTTTTTATGCCATTATTACATAATATTTAATATCCACATCGGTCTGGTGATCTTCCAAATTCGTTTTAAAGTATAGAGTAGTGTAATAAAATGATTTTAAGATTTAATGAATCGTACGAACTTTTAATATTATGTTCGTGTTAAATATCCGATGCAGAATGTTAAACATTTATCATTTTACAAAATATATTGTTATAACAGTATCCTCTGATTACACATACGACGTGCAGTGTAATCAATAACTAGAACCATGGTTCAAATAGTGTGGTTCAGTGGTAGTGTGGTTCATGTTGAGTCAACCACAATGTTTGCTGTTTGGTGAAACATTTTCAGAATAAACCCTACCCCAGTAACAAAATGTTAAAAAAATGAATTTAAAACTACAAGCAAAGCAAAGTACGAAGCATCCGAGTAACACCCGTGTAGGATTACAGGCCCGGGGATACCCCAGCCACTCTCTCCCAGCGCTCTGCACTTCTCAACCGAATGTACGTTTCCGTGACGTCATCGAAGAATGTGGATGCGGTTCTCGAAGAAACCTGAAACCCTAGTCAAAAACCTAAGCTATAAAAAAAAAACGAGAGATCTCTCATAAAAACCCTACTCTAAAGTCTAATCTAAAGCACAAGTGAGAAGCGAAACAGAAAGAGTCTCATAAAATAAAGGTCAGGGAAAACAACACAAAAACCCTGAAAAAAAAGGACAAAACAAACAGACTGCCTCGCACCTCCAGGTTTGATGACTTCTCGATGGCGAAAACGTACAGACGGTTATAGTTAGCAAAGGGTGCGATCGCTTAAGTACTACCTACAGGTGAAACCAAAATATCCTGTACCCTTAACGCAATCCCAGCTTAACGTTTATTAGACATCTGGTTCGTACTCACGGACAATCTTAAAATGAATTTGAAGAATTCACTAAAAGATTTTTATGAATTTACAGTTAAAGTGATCGGGCGATCACGATACAAAACCCCGAGGCACTTACATTTACAATACTGAAAACTAATTTTATGATCTTTCTCGATCACGATGTTTTAACGTTGCTTCAGTGCTTCTAACGTGTTACGTTAGAAATATATATATCGTTATACGACGAATCTTCAAATCGACTTCAGTAATCAGAAGAACATATATAACAAATTAAAATTTAAAAAAAATGTATTTTAAAATAATGAAAAAAACAATTTATCAAATTTAATTTTATGTAAATTAAACAAAACTACTCTATACTTAAATATTCATCCATGATAGTAAAAATTCTAAAAAAAAAAAAATAATGTACAATAACACTAAAAATTGTTAATATTGAAAAATGTAAAATTATTTTGAAAATTTGTTAAAAAATAGTTAATGTTTTTAATTTAGTTAGATTTAAACATATATTTAAAAATTTCAATCGAAAAACTACAATTACTTACAATTAAATACGACTGTAGGAAAATTCTTGAACAGTGTATTGGACGGACGGCGTTCGATACAGAAATGAGTCGCGCAAGCCGTGCAATGGTCAGTGAAGGCCAGTCGATTCGTGACGCAGCTACGAGTGAATTATATAAAATGCTGACACGGTGCTGTTACAATGCTTCCATAAGATTTTCAAAACTAGATCAAATGAAACCGATTTATTTAATGGAAAAAATATATTTCAAATAATAACGATTTTATGTTTTCATGATTTATCCATTGTCCAATATAATGAAAACTGGATATTTTTACAAAAAAAATACACCAAATATTAATTTTAAAATTATATCTCTCATAATTAATGCCTCTCTCTCTCTCTCTCTATATATATATATATATATATATATATATATATATATAAATATATAAATATGTATATATATATATACATACATATATATATATATATACATATATATATATATATATATATATATATATATATATATATGTATATTAAGATATATATATATAAAGATATATATATTAAGAGAGACAATTGTGAGTACAAAAATGATAGCATAAAATTATTTTTTGATCGTGAAATATTTATTTTGTTTTTGATTATAATGAAATAAAATTGATTTCGCTTTTAATACTTAATATTTTCAGTCTATATAACAAAAACCAACATTTCTCAATTTATATTATATATGTATGTGTATATATATACATACATATATATATATATATATATATATATATATATATATATATATATATATACATATATATATATATATATATATATATATATATATATATACATACACACACACATATATATATATACATATATATATATATATATATATATATATATATATAAAGAATACTAATTTGGTAGCATTTAGCTTGTAAAAAAGATGTATATAAACACAAACATGTATATTAATATTATTTATTATTTTTTCCGACTAGCGGTGACGATGTGATTTGTGACGTTTGCGATTGTCGATTGTTAAAAATGGCCATTATTATCTGCAACAAAACAGTCAAATCCTCCCTGTTAAAATCAATATTACCATGGCTAAATTAATAGTAAAAAATTGAAAATGTTCTAAAAAAGTGGACGAAATTTCGAATTAGATTGTGGAATACAAGCTAGTGGGATTTTTAAAAAAATTGTGAATATTTTATAACTTTTAAGGTACAGCAGTATCATTTTATATTCATAGTCTTATGTATAAATATTTATTTATAATAATTTTCTGTCGAATGATTCTAATTTGATATTATTAATTTTCAGAAACAAATAAAAAATTACATTACTAAAAATCAATAAATAAACTGAGTATGATCCTGCCACCAGTATTCTTGCTTGTCATACAAGACGACTAAAAGGAGCTCGGTTCCGAATTACCAAGGGAACGATGTATGCTACTGCTGCAATTGTGAGTACTCAGTATTTTCTTTAAAATACATTAATTTATATTTTTTATTGATTAAATGTTTTTCCTAACAATGTATTGATTTTTAATCTCGTAAATTAATATAGCAATAAAATAACAATGTCCATTCTTTATATACTTTATTATTAACTATACATAGAGTATTTTCTTAAATCTAAGATAGATGCGTACGGCCATCTCTATGAAAAACTGAAATATATTTTTTCCTGTGTTTGAAACGTCAGTATGAAATTAGTTTTCATATAAGATGGGATATAAACTAAAAAAAAATTAGTACTTTCCCTTAGTCAGATGGTAAATAAATTTTTTTTCTTTAAGTATTTAGTTTAGAAATTACACAAATAGCAACAAATGGCGTAACTAGCTCGATTTTGAATTTAAAATGTATAAATGAAAACGCAGGCAGATTTAATATACACATATTTAATATATAAGGAATACTACTTTGTTAGCATTTAGCTTGTAAAAAAGATGTATATATATATATATATATATATATATATATATATATATATATATACATAAACATGTATATTAATATTATTTATTAGTTTTGACGATCCACCGCTTATTTGAAATTATTTCAAACTGAACCATCAAATACCTCTTGTTTCATTTATAAATATTTTTAAAAATGACAATAAGAAATATATATATATATATATATATATATATATATATATATATATATTGATATATTAATATTGTTACAACCAAAGCATATTTCATTTGCAGTCAAAGTTAAAAATATAAAGCATTCAATATTATGAGTTCCCTGAAACATTACATGTATAAATAGAAATGGAAGAAACTATAATGATGTTCTAAATAATAAATACTTCTAGACAATAAAATATAATTATTAATATATATATATATATATATATATATATATATATATATATATATATATATATATATATACATGTTGCTATTTAAATGTTGAGTATGTTAAATGCAATTCATTGATTGAATAAATTTTTAGTCATATATAGTGAATTATAAAGTGTATTAATAATCTATTTTTTATTTATATATCAGTTTCAAATTTATAATATATTAGTAGTTATCAATATATTTGACTTCCTACATTGGTATAATATCATATATCAGTATTACAATGCAAGAAATGCTTACAACATGCTAAAAACTATAAAAATTAGACGTTACAAAAATTCACACGTTTAAATACAGTCTTTGTATGTCTTAAGAACTGTATTTCAGTTATTACAAAGACTGATTAATAGAAATGTTAATAAAATATAAATAAACACAAAAGAAATGAGCATTGAGTACATTTATGAAAACATTTGCTGACTAATATTCTTCAAACTGAATTGAACATTATATTAACTAGAAGTATGAATAAATTTGATTACATTTTCCTGTTTTATACTCTAAACCTTATACTGTTTCCCATTTATCTTTTAAAACTTCTTGCTTCATAAATTTAATATACGATAGTGTTGTAGACAAATTAACTTTACTTATTTTTCAAATATTTTCCATATACACTCAATTTTCATAGAATAAGCAATGAAAACAAATATATGCAGTTATAGTTTGCTTTCATATGCATAAAATTAATAATTCCATGTATGAAAAAACATGCCTTCAAAAAAACATCATATAGATAGTGGTTTAGTTTTGAAATTTATTTCATTTCTATAATATAAATTAATATTACTAGAATTTATGAAGACTTTCGATTTCTGTATATATTTATTGCTTCCCTAACAGTACTGAATAAGTACGTACAGAAATTATTTTAAAAAGGCTTACAAAATGATAAAAATTGCAGATAATAATTGAAATCATGTATGCTGAACAAAAAAGTTGTTGGTAAAATAATAATTATATATGTGTTTTATATCAACTTTAAAAGGCTTAACTAAAGAATTCCTATTTCAGAATGAATGTTATTGCATTTTTTCATGAATTTATTTTAGAAAAAGAATATTTTAATTAATTTTTTAATTCTTTTTCAAACAATTAGTGAAACATTGAAAGTAAATACTAGTGTTCCCTGTAATAGGTTTATATCTATGCTAAAAGTCGCTTATCATCACAATGAGTTTATTTACTTTTCTAAAAGAATGCAGCACATGTACTAAAAATGATTAAAATTTGTGGTTGATAGGAAATTCATGCGATTTTTTAGATTTGCATAAAAATCCGTGTGAGATATAATATCATATACTAACATGATATCTGCAGTATTTAAAATATGTGTTGGAAAGAACGGAACAAGCCATAATATAATTCTATAACGTCAACTTGATGCAAATTAAATATTAAAGATATTTTGATTATGATGTACATATGTACATATATATATATATATATATATATATATATATATATATATATATATATATATATATATATATATATATATTGTGAGAAATGTATAAGAGAAACAGTAATATGCACAATATTAGAAATAAAATGTTGAGTGAAATGATTATCTACAGAGTCAGTCCGGCGCACGATGATGAAATAAACGTCTATTTGAATACTGAACCGGTGTCGCTTTGTCAATTTAGCGTACAGGGTCGGAGAAATAGGGCCCGAATTTTGTGACTGGCCCAATTTGCAGGCCGATTCAAATACATTTTAGAGGCCGGTGTCACTTTTAAACACTAGTACGTGGGTCTACAAACCGACCCGCTTCCGATGCAATGAAAAAATGGCAAAGAAAGGGAAAAAATTTTTTTTGCAAAATTTTATTTTTTGCAAATCGATAGTTTTTGTACTGCAAAGCGATACAAGACGTCCGTCGGAACTCCGAACCGGTTCCAGTTCATCGGTAGCATGTGTGGTTCCCCAGAAATCGCGTCTGCAAATTCGCTGTGACGTCACTGAAAATGTAGTAATTTCGCAAATCGGCCATTTTTGTTATGCAATGCGATAGTGCACGTCCATTTGAACACTGAATCGGTGATGGTTTGCCAGTTAGGCGTACAGGGTCGGAGCAGTACGGTCCGAAAATTTGCGGCCCGGCCACTTCGAGGGCCGATTCAAATACCTTCTAGGTTCCGGTTTTACTTTTAATCACCAGGACGTGTATCTACGGACCGCCCCGCATGCGATACGCGAAAAAACTCGAAAAAAATTTTCTCAAATTCACGTATCCCTACCTTTGATCACAATTTTGGAAAGCGAATTTTTTTTCGCAAATCGGCAATTTTCTCGCCGCATATGCAAACTGGACGTCCGTCTGAACTATGAATAGTTTGCGGTTTTTCGATAGCACGCGTAACATCGGAGCAATGGCGTCTGAAATGTTCCGCGGGTCCGAAAATTCGCATTTTTTCGCATTTTTCGCACACTTTCCACTGTTGAATTTTCTTCCAAACGCGAAAACTAGGTGCGCCGGACCCGTCCGCTCCCGATGCGCTGAAAAATACATCGAAAAGTCGATGTGCAGAAATTTGCAATTTCGCAAGTCAGAAGTCAGGGCGTGGCATTTTTCGATATTTGTCCGTAGATTTGATGGTGGAGGCGCATAAAGTATTAATGTGCCCAGCGGGCGTTTTCCTTTCGGAAATCGCTTGTTTCGCGTGATTCTAGACGTCTACACGGACTGTATGCAAGTGTCGGTATGCAGCCCGCACAGGCCCGGTGCAGCAGGCCCGAGAAAATTTGTAAATAGACGAAAAAATTACAAATCGGTGATTTTTTCGATGCGGTGCGATATTAGACGCCCGTCCGACCTTCGAACCGACGTCGCTTTCTCGCTCACATGTACAGGGCCGACACAGGGGCTCGACAATCAGTCGACGACCGGAATTTCCTATGTCGTTTCTAGACGTTTGTAACAGCCGGCACCAACTTTTATCGCGTAATTACAAATGTCCGACGCCTTCTCACTTCCAATTCGCCAAAAAATTGCAAAAAACATTTGTATTATGTGTGTAGGCGTGTATGTGTCTATGTTTTTTCTAAATTGTTTGAGTCGTGCAAATCGACGAATCTGGCGGTACGGAGCGAATGTACGGGCCTAGTGGAATTGCGGACCGGTTTCGGTTATCCATCTGCGCATTCAGGGCCGGCACAACGGTCCTACGCCCGTACGAGTCTACGTATCGTTCTGAATCCGCTGGAGATATTCGAAAACGAGCGGATAGCATGAATCAAAATCTTATGTATTGTACGCAAATAAATAATAAACATATTTTAATATTTTTACATCAGTAGACCGTCCATAGTCGTTGAATTAATTATTAACGGTCCATTTGGCGAAGCAGTGTCAAGAGAAACTCAAATCGATCGATAATGACCCGGAGTGATTTTCAGACCGATGGTGTAGGCGCCTCGGTGCATTGTAGAAACAATGGTGGACGGTTGGCTTCGTATTGTTGCAAAAATATTTTATATCTAGACCCCACTCTCCTCACAGTCTTATTGAACTGCGACAGTTTATTAATGATTAAATGGGTGCAAATTGTCATCCTATGTATCCAGTATATCAGTCGAACAGGGACGAGCCAGTTTCATTGTTTACATGATAGTCATTGAAAAAAATACAACAGTATATTCGAGTCCGATAATCGACGGAACCGGTCCGGCGCGCGGTCGTGAAACGAACTGCCGGCCGACGAAATCGCACGTTAGACGTATTTGTGCCGAAGAGAACATTTCTATTGTGTCAAAATCACTTGTACGTGGGCCTATGGACCGGCTCGCTTCAGATGAGGCGAAAAAATCGCCAAAAACGCGAAAAAAATTTTTTTGCAAAAAATTATTTTTTGCAAATCGATAGTTTTTGTACTGCAAAGCGATACTAGACGTCCGTCGGAACTCCGAACCGGTTCCAGTTCATCGGTAGCATGTGTGGTTCCCCAGAAATCGCGTCTGCAAATTCGCTGTGACGTCACTGAAAATGTAGTAATTTCGCAAATCGGCCATTTTTGTTATGCAATGCGATAGTGCACGTCCATTTGAACACTGAATCGGTGATGGTTTGCCAGTTAGGCGTACAGGGTCGGAGCAGTACGGTCCGAAAATTTGCGGCCCGGCCACTTCAAGGGCCGATTCAAATACCTTCTAGGTTCCGATTTCACTTTTAAACACCAGGACGTGTATCTACGGACCGCCCCGCATGCGATGCGCGAAAAAACTCGAAAAAATTTTTCTCAAATTCACGTATCCCTGTTCGATATCACGCGTAACACCGGAGCAATGGCATCTAAAAGGTTCCGCGGGTCCGAAAATTCGCATGTTTTCGCATTTTTCGCACACTTCCCACAGTTAAATTTGCTTCCAAATGCGGAAATTAGGTGCGCCGGACCCGTCCGCTCCCGATCCGCTTAAAAAAACATCGAAAAGTCGAAGTTGAAAAATTTGCAATTTCGCAAATCAGAGCATTTTTCGATGCTTGTTTATGGAGATGATGGTGGAGGCGCAACGATTTGATGGTGGAGGCGCACAATGTATTAACGTGCTCGGCGGGCGTTTTCCTTTTGGAAATCGCTTGTTTCGACGGTGTCACACTATTCTAGACGTCTACACGGACTGTATACCAGTGCCGGTGTGCGGCCCGCACAGGCCCGGTGTACCAGGCCCGAGAAAATTTGGAAATAGAAAAAATTACAAATTGGTAATTTTTTCGACGCGATGCGATATTGCACATCCGTCGGACCTTCGAACCGACGTCGCTTCCTCGCTCACATGTACAGGGCCGGCACAGAGGCCCCAAAACCAATCGAAGACGGGAATATCATTCGTCATTTTTAGACGTTTATGAGCGTCGGCGTTAACTTTTATAATTGTCCGAGGCCTTCTCACTTATGATCCGCAAAAAAAAAATGCAAAGAAACATTTGTATTGTGCGTGTACGTCTGTATGTATGTATGATTTTTTCCAAATACAGAGTAAATATAGGCGCCTGTTGGATACGCGAACTTGCGTCTGTTCCTATATCGCACACGCAGAGCCGTAGTAACAGCCCGATGTCCGTATCAGAGGCTAGTTTCATCCACCTCTGATCTCGATTGATATACTGTTAGGCGCCGGCGTCAAGTTTAATTAGATGAACGGTAGTCTACGAATACGTCACAGTAAAGCAAGTAGAATCAATGTTGTGTTTTGTACATATTAATATATGATACACATTCTTTACTGTATATCAGGAGTACGTTCGTAGTCGTCTAATCAATGTTTAGCCGTCCATTTGGCGAAAAGCATCGTTAAGAAGAATTAATGAATGAGATGTTTTTTATACTGATATAGCATATAGATTTTTATTTGGATATTAAACACAGTGTTTTATATATGTAATATATATGTATTCGTATGTTAAATAATTAATTAAAATATTTTTATTTCAAATTTAATTTCACATAATTAATTTCAATCTATTATATTATATAGGGATTGTTAAATATAAAAATTGATTAATTACAATGTAAATAATTATTAAATTATTTTATGTTTTTGTTTAAAATAAATACAAAAATCATTTAAAATTTAGTTTAAAAACTTTATTTATTTATATCCTCTTTACATTAAATACACTTTTATAAAACATAAAATTATAAAAATATAAATTAATATGATTAATAAATATCATTAATATTTAAATATCAATTAATGTTCTGCTTTATATAGAGTCCGTTTGGTCGTGGTACTGTAGAGATACCTGTAAATTAAAATTAGAGACATTAGTTTAGGTTAGATTTTATTCTTTTAGAATTTTTTTTAAGTATGCCATTACATGTAATGCTATTGTATGTAAGCGAGGCTATACATTCGCTCTAAACCACCAGATTCATCGATTTGTAAGACAAACAATTTGAAAAAAAATCATACATACACACACACGTACATGCACAATACAACTGTTTTTTTGCAATTTTTTTTGCGGATCGTAAGTGACAAAGTCTCGTACATTTGTAATTATGCGATAAAAGTTGGCACTCTAGCACTTATATACGTCTAGAAATGACATAGAAAATTCCGGTCGTCGACTGATTTTCGAGCCTCTGTGCCGGCTCTGTACATGTGAGCGAGGAAGCGACGTCGGTTCGAAGGTCCGACGGACGTCTGAAATCGCATCGCGTCGAAAAAATTACCAATTTGTAATTTTTTCATTTATTTCCAAATTTTCTCGGGCCTGGTACAGCGGGCCTGTGCGGGCCGCACACCGGCACTGGTATACAGTCCGTGTAGACGTCTAGAATCGTGTGACACCGTCGAAACAAGCGATTTCCAAAAGGAAAACGCCCGCCGAGCACGTTAATACATTGTGCGCCTCCACCATCAAATCGTTGCGCCTCCACCATCATCTCCATAAACAAGCATCGAAAAATGCTCTGATTTGCGAAATTGCAAATTTTTCAACTTCGACTTTTCGATGTGTTTTTCAGCGGATCGGGAGCGGACGGATCCGGTGCACCTAGTTTTCGCATTTGGAAGCAAATTTAACGGTGGGAAGTGTGCGAAAAATGCGAAAATAGGCGAATTTTCGGACCCGCAAACTCTTTCAGGCGCCATTACTCCGGTGTTAGGCGTGCTATCGTGAAACCGAAAGCTATTCGTAGTTCAGACAGACGTCTAGTTTGCATATGCGGGGAAAAAATTGCAGATTTGCGAAAAAAATTTCGCTTTCCAAAATCGTGATCAAAGGTAGGGATACGTGAATTTGAGGAAATTTTTTTTGACTTTTTACGCGAATCGCAAGCGGGACGGTCCTTAGATACACGTCCTGGTGTTTAAAAGTGAAATCGGAACCTAGAAGGTATTTGAATCGGCCCTTGAAATGGCCGGGCCGCAAATTTTCGGACCGTACTGCTCCGGCCCTGTACGGCTAATTGACAAACCGATACCGATTCAGTGTTCAAATGGACGTCTAGTTTCGCATCGCACAACAAAAATGGCCGATTTGCGAAATTACCACATTTTCAGTGACGTCACAGCGAATTTGCAGACGTGATTGCTCGGGAACCACGCATGCTACCGATGAACTGGAACGAGTTTGGAGATTCGACGGACGTATAGTATCGCTTTGCAGCACAGAAACTATCGATTTGCAAAAAAAAATTTGTGCAAAAATTTTTTTTGTCGCATTTTTGGCGATTTTCTTATCGCATCGGAATCGGGTCGGTTTGTAGATCCACGCACTAGTGTTTAAAAGTGACACCGGCCTCTAAAATGTATTTGAATCGGCCTGTAAAGTGGGCGTCACAAAATTCGGGCCCTATTTCTCACACCCTGTACGCTCAATTGACAAACCGACACCGGTTCGGTATTCAAATAGACGTCTAGTATCGCATCGCACAACAAAAATGGTCGATTTACGATAATTTCACATTTCCAGTGACGTCAGTTCGAAATTGCAGACGCGATTGTTCCGACACCGCACGCGTTACCGATGTACTGAGATTGATTCAGAGTTTAAATGGGTGTCTAATATCGCATCGCAATGCAAAAACCGTCAATTTGAAAATATAATTATTTGCAAAAAAATAATTGTTCGCATTTTTGGCAATTTTTTCGCCGCATCGGAAGTGAGCTGGTCCGTAGATCCACGTATAAGTAATTTTACCTCATTAGAAATGTTCTTTTCGGCGCAAGTAGATCAATCGTGTGTGCGTAAGACCGCGCGATTTCGTCGGCCGGCAGTTCGTTTCATCGCCGCGCGCCGGACTGATCCGTCGATTATCGGACTCGAATACACTGTAAGTGGAAATGTAACGGTGTTTTATGCGACTAACCGGTAAACAATGAAAGTAATTCGTCCCTGTTCTATTGATATACTGGATATATACGATGACATTTTACGCTCCTATAATCATTTATAAACCGTCACAGTTCAATAAGACTGTACGGAGAGTGGTGATCTAGATATAACATATTTTTGCGACAATACGAGGCCAACCGTCCATCATCGTTTCTATAATGTACCGAGGTGCCTACACCATCGATCTGAAAATCACGTAGGCCATTATCAATCGATTTTAGTTTTTCTTGACAATGAGACAAAATGCTTTAAAGCATACTATACAACGACCTCAATTTTTTCCATTCCATAAGGATAATTATAATTAGTTTATATACATATATATATATATATATATATATATATATATATATATATATATATATATTATTTTAAATACATTACAAAGATGCTGGCCTTATTATAATTTTGTAAATTATAATTTCGATTGTAATTTCATTTTCTGTTATTATTATATACTCTTAAAACAAATCACAAGTTCATAGTTTTTTCTATGCTTTAAAGAAATGAATTATTGAATTTACATTATTTGTTTTATATACATTCTACAAATCTTTATCAAAAAATGAAAAAAATATTATTAAATTCGTGAAATAATATTCATTTGAAATAACAATGTTAAGTATCTCGAACAAAACCCATGTACAAAGAAAATATTATGTACATTTCACAATTAATACTAAAATTGTTTGAAACACATTTATAGTAAAAGTAATGTTTGAATTAACTTGCGCACATATTTATAAAATCAATGTAATTTGGAATATTTGCGTCATTTTGTGAATACACATTAATTAAAAACTGAAGTCCTTAAGCCCAAAATCTCACAGATTCATATTTTGATAGTAAGTTTACAAACAATAATTGATTTCATTAACCAGCCCAGAAAATGAGCATCATTTAAAAATTGTAAAAAAAAATACATTACTACATTATAGAATCAGGCTGTTTAACTTCAATTTATAAATAACTATCTTTAAGGATAAAAAATGTTTTTAAATTCATTTAGATTAAGAAGAATTTGTCCTTTTTAATTGTTTAGATCATTACTGAAAAGAATGCTCTCTCTCTCTATCTATATATATATATATATATATATATATATATATATATATATATATATATATATATATGTATAAATTTCACTTTGTGTTTCGATATCCACTTGTTTATAAATGCATTTACAAACTGTTGTAATTTATGTACAACCCTACAAAACAGTCACTTTTATATTCGTCTTTATCAAATTTTATACAGAACTATATTTTATAAATTTACTCATTTTCATTAATTTTGCACATAATTTATTTACTTATATCTTTACTTCCATTTTGTCGTACTCGTTTTTGTTATTCTGAAACATTTCTTAGAAAGGAAAAACTTATACTTTTGCCTTTTTTTGATATTTTCGATATTTACTACGGACCGATGAAATTTTGTGTAAAATACGATATAGAATATTAAAATACCGATCAACCAGTATGAATTAATTGCCATTTTTATAACAATTTGGGTATTTTAAGAAAGAAAAACGTGCTTCCTTGCGGATTTTTTACGGTTCTTTTGATATTTTCAGTATTTATTATGGACCGATATTAATTTTGTGTAAGATATGATATAGAATATTAAAATACGCATCGACCAGTATGAATTAATTACCAGATTTTAAGCAATTTGGATATTTGATAATTTCATTAAATTTAAGATAATTTACAACAATTTACTATGAACAACAATCATTTCATGTTATTATTCATTTTCTTTTTTAAAAAATGACAAATACTCTACAGTAATAAGTACGAAAACGAAAGAATCTGTATATTTTTTCGGTGAATATATATATATATATACACACACATATACATATATATATATATACAAGGTTTTTTTAAAAAAAATTGGTTGCATTATTATTATCACACGTGAGTTATTGAGGAATAGAAATATTTTTGGTAAATATAATTTAAAATTGTTTGCATTCAAATTTCAACTCGTTAGAGAACTGTTATTTTTTCATAATTATAAATAAATACAGTTCTCAATTAGAGTGTAAACGAATAATAGATGCTATGGAGTAAGACGCAGATAGATGTAGTAAACGCCACTACGTGTAGTTGTTATCCTAGTACACATTGAATTTCTATTGTTTGGGAAATTAACTTTCACAAAAAGATGTTTATTTAAATTTTGGTGATTTTCGCGCGATTTCTATATTCAATTAGAAAAATGAAATTAACGTAAATATTATTATAACGTTTTATTTTAATATTCAATTCCGAAGATATTTCTGTTAAAATTTATATTCCGCCGAAGAAATGTCATCCCACAATGTGCGGCGAAGGTATTGTAGAGATAGTGAAAGTGGACCTACTTTATCTGTGGTGCGTAGCGTCGTAGTGCAATTGTTGAAATATTCGTTAAGTTTATTTGAAAAAAAAATTGTTTCATATAAAAGAAATATATCATCAATAAATAATATTATATATTGAACCAAGGTATAGTTAAAAAAAAACTGATATAAACAATTTTTCTACTTTGAAATATTATTTAAGTACAGGCAGTTCTTAATGTTAAAATGGACGCTACTATAATAGATTTAATTTTCAAACATTGTTGATTATATTACATATTATTTAATATAAGATTTCGGTAGTAAATTATCTTTTGATTAATGTATGATTTTTAATATAGTTAATAATGAATGTGTAATATGATTGCATTCAAATACAGTACAAATCATAAGAAACACTTTCGATATCTGATTTTTAAGTCTTGAATTGTTTACAGTTCATAATAAATTCAATACTAAAAGTACGTTAGAAATCTAAATACTATTTTTACAAATTTGTGCGTAGTTCTGTAACATTGTTCATTTTCGTTGTAAACAATTATGCAGAAGTAAAATAAAACTTGTATTTACATGTTTATTTACTTTTCAGTATCAAATAAAATGCAAATCGACAAAAGCAATAAAAAAAAAATACATCGTATCGAAACAATGTACTGTAGTATGCACTGCGGTCGATAATTCTCAGCTGGCAAAAAGACATCACTTTCACCACTTTGAACGATGTTTATAACTAGCAAAATGTTCCAGTTTAATATCGGAATGAGATTCAAGGCAGTGCTTCGAATGTGTAAGTTAATAAGTGAATTATATACAATGTATGAAATTAATAAAGATGAATATAAAAGTAACTGTCTGTTAGTAGCTAGGTTACAAACAAATGAATCTTACCCATCGTGAACAACTTGCAAGGGAGGCAGCTCACCGATGATTCGAAATACATCTGGAATCGTCTGCTGTCTACATGGATTCTACAAAGAAGACCGACTAGCCACCTACGAATAATTTGATCCTCACATCAGTCAGAGAATTATGATTATTGAATGTTAAAATTGGTGACAGTTTGTAAATGCATTTATAAATTATTAGATACCGAAACAAAGTAGAATTATATATATATATATATATATATATATATATATATATCACATTCTTTTCAATGTCCTACACAATTAAAATGAACAAATTCTTCTCAATGTAAATGCATTTAAAAACATGTTCTTATATATATATATATATATATATACATATATATATATACATACATACATATATGCTTTTTTGTAATTAATTACAAATTGAAGTTATCAATTTGTCAATCTCACAGATTAAATCAACTATTTTGAACTTTTGTAATAACAATCTGATGACACATTGTCTCTTTGTATCAAAACATAAATCTGAGTTTTTCAGTCTAATTATTTCAATTTTAATTAATGTATATTGACAATATTAGCACACACACACACACATATATATATATATATATATATATATATATATATATATATATATACAAAGAGAGAGAGAGCAATAATAAATTTATAGTAATAAATAGCAAAAAAAAAGATATTTTAAATTTCATTAATTTTATAAATATATTTGCACAAGTAAAATCAAACATTAATTTCAATATAAATATGTTTAAAACACATTTCTAGTATTTCTATATGTAATGAAATATGGTAATCACAATATTTTCTTTGTACGTGGACCTTGTCACTTCAAAACTACACAAGTGCGAAAATGGTAATTTTAATATTTTTTCTTATAAGGATTTCCAAAATAAATATAAAACTTGTAACACTGAACATAGCGAGATAAATTAATTCAAATCATTAACCAAAATAAAAACTCGTTTTTGTTCTGAAAGTAACATTTTTAATAACAAAATTACAATGAAAATTATTATTTACAAAATGTTAGTGGTAAAGTCAACAATTTTAAAATGTATTTAAAACAACAATGTATAAAATTATCTTTATGATCTATGTGGAGTAGATAAGATTTACTTTTCAGTGTAGTCATATTTTAAAACATTTTCGTATTTCATATTTATATGGAAAGTAACGTTTGAGAAAAATTTTCATTTTACATGAATTGCTCTCTAATTTAATTAAATCTTGAATGAATTTTAGTTAATGAGAATACTAAATTACATTTTATTAAAATTTATATGAATTGAGTCGGATTTAGTTTGTTTTCATACATTTACATTTGAAAACATTTAATTTTCACTTGAGTATTTCTTTTGAAGTCTCTTCATGTTGAATTATTGTTTATTAATATTAAAAAAATTGCATTAGAAAATGTCATTTGCAAAACAGTAATGAAATAATAATACTATATAAATGCAAATTAAACAATGAACTTTGAAATGAAGTTAACAAAGTAACATTTGTAACATAACAGTAAACGTTATTGCACACAATCGATTAAAACTATTCGATTTAATAGATTATATTTATAAAAAAAAGACACTATTCATATACAGATATAATAAATTGTAATTTTTATGAAACATTCTTTGAACATATATTTCTTTCGAAATAATTTTATCTTGAATTATTTAAAGCAATCAGTTTTAAACATGATACCAGTCTCACTTTAAAGACTAATTTTAATTAATAAAAAAACAATAAATTACATTTTATTAAGTTTATATGAAGTCGAGTTTGGTTTTTTTTAATACAAATGGATTTTATTTTCTCCCTGATCTTTTAATTTTAAATCGTTTTTATTTCTATTAACTAAAATTAATTCAAAAATGTCATTTACAAAGCAGTAATGAAAACGTATTAGTATATAAATACATATTAAATACTAAATGTTAAATTTTTAAGTAAATAACTGTAAACTTTATTGAAAAGATTCTCTTAAAACTGTTCAATTTAGCAGTAATTATATATAAAAAAACAAACTCTTCATATAAATATTTAATAAAATGAATATTTATGAATGATTTCAAAAACAGATCTCTGTTTTGAGATGGTTTTGTTCTAAATTAATTGGAACTCTCTGAAATGAAACCAGACTAGTGTAATGACTATATCTCGAGTGATATGAATTACTAAAAATTAAATTACATTATTATTAAGTTTATATGAATGAAGTTGAGTTCTTCTTTAAGCAAATGCATTTGAGAGAATTTTATGTTCACTCAAATAAGTATTGCTTCATTTTTTTTTAAAAAAAATATTTAATATTAATCAAATTACATTTGAAAATGTCATTTGCAAAACAGTAATGAAAAAGCATTGATATATAACAGAAATTAGATACAAAAATCTGATTATTCATATAAAATTTTAATGAATGTTATAATTATAAAAAAATGTTGAGACAGTGTTTCTTTTCAAATTATTTTATCTTAACAGAAACACTAAATTCAGAATTAATACTAGTCTAATTATAACTTTATATGAATGAAGTCGAGTTCTTTTTTAAACAAATGTATTTGAGAGCATTTTATTTTCATTCAAATAACTTATTCTTTATTTTCAAATTCAATCATTTTGAAAAAAAATGTTTAATATTTTAATAAGATTGCATTTGAAAATGTCATTTACAAAGCAGTAATGAAAAATTGTTAGTATATAAATTCATATTGGATGCTGAATGTTACAATGTAAAGTAACATTACTTATATTACCATTTGATAGAATGTAATATTTATGAATGATTTCAAGAGCATATCTCTCGTTTGTTCCAAATTTCTGAAATGAAACTAGTATAATAATTAAGTCTAGAATGATATGAATTAATAAACACCATAGTCCTTTCATTTTGGATAATATTTTTATTAATATTAATAAAAGTACATTTGAAAATGTCATTTATAAAACAGTAATGAAAAACTATTAATACATAAATAGATATTGAACAGATTTATGAAAAAATTTGAGAATATATATTTCTTTCGTGAATGTTTCATCTTAAATTAACTTTGAAATAAAAACATCTTGAATGAATTTATATGAATTAGTGCAATTTTAATAAAATTATATTTTATTAAAATTAATATAAAATCAATAGAGTTCTTTCCGATACAAAAGCATTTGAAAGTATTCTATTTTCATTGGATTATTTCCCTTGATGTCAATCGCGTCCGATTACTTTTTATTAATATTAATAAAACTATGTTTATAAATATCGTTTGCGAAGCGATAATGAAAATATATAAATTTGTATCGAATAATGAATATTCAAATTAAAAGTAATGAAATGACATCGTCATATGTGTTGCACAGAATCGATTTAAACTATTCGATTCGATAGATCACATTTGTAAAAGAACTCGCTACTCCTATAAATATATAATGAATTGTAATGTTTATGAAACATTCTTCGAACATATATTTGTTTTGAAATGATTTTATCTTTAAGTCAGTTGTGAAATGATACTATTCTAATAACTTAATGAATTTTAATTAATACACTTTATTGAGATTTGTGTGAATGCAATCAAGTCGAGTTCTTTTTGATACAAAAATGCATTTGAAAATAAACTATTTTCACTAAGATACCTCTTTTAAAATCCATTCATTTTGAATTATTTTTTTATAATATTAATAAAACTCCGTTCAAAAATATCATTTACAAATTGGTAATGAGAAAGTACATACCAAAAAACAAATATTCAAACGAAAGTAATATCATTTATGAGTTGACTTTGCTATACAAAACCAGAACTACTTGATTGAATAGAAATAATACAAAAGAACTCACCATTCACATAAATGTATAATAAATTGTAATGTTTATCTAACATTCTTCAAATATGGTTCTTCTGAAGATGATTTAATATTAAAATTGTTGAAACTGGCAATTCTGAAACAGTACAAGTTTAGAAATTAAAAGTACGAAATCTTTTTAATAAAAATTTCTCAGTGTGATGTAGTCTAGTAAAATATTTTTTTTAATAATTACAATATTAAAATAATTACAAGTTTGAAAACTGTCGTGTGTACAATGAAATTTAGAATATTGATCTCTTAACTACATAAATTATTTGTATGTACAAATACTTTCATATCAAAATAAGGACTTGTGATGTTTTAGGACTGGCCAATTCCGTTTTAATCAATGTTATTTAAATCATCTAAGTATAATTATATGTAAATCAGTAATGATGTAGAGTTACAACGTTCTAACATTTGCTTTCGAATAAAAGGCAAACGTATTCATAGTGGAATTTTCATCGCTTAAAGAATTACATCAATAAAATTAAACGAATCTCTTTTTAACGTAAATGCTTTTAAAACAATATGATTAATTATTTCATTTACACAAATATATTTCTCAGTGTAATGTTAATGAAACATGTTCACATGTAGAACAAATGTCAAAATGTGTATAACAAATTACTGAATATTACATTTGCTACATTACGATATTAATGAATGACATTAAGCAGAGTTTATAATATATTTCTACTATATATACGTTTGCATTTTTATTATTAATATAAATATTTTAAATATAACTTATGATACTGTAATTTCGACAAAAATACGACTAAGTTGAACACTCACAAGGATAATAATATACAAAATAATATGCACAAAATTCTCAACAGCAACAAACATTAAATTGTAATCACATATGTATAAACAAATCTGTATATTGAACACTTATGTATATGTATAAAAAAAAATAATTCAACAGGTCTTCGAGAAACGTCAACAAGCAGAAACACCACCGATAATCTGTGCCGGTATATGTAATGTATTACTCGTACGTATCAATAAATATTCACTTTACATATTTTATATTAATTAAATATGCCGTAGATAAGGCATTTGCTCTAGTATATAAGTAAGTTGCATGAAATAATAAATGTCTATCAAATATATTAAAGTCTAGCACTTAATATTTAATTTATATTTGTTGACATGTCAAAAAATAATGGAGGTAGGGCAATACCACCAAATGTATCTGCGACCGATTTGAAAATTCGGTCGCAGATATGTTTGGTGGATCGGCAATACCACCAAATATATCTGCGACCGATTTGAAAATTTGGTTGCAGATATGTTTGGTGGAACGGCAACATCACCAAATATATCTGCGACCGATTTGGAAATTCGGTCGCAGATATGTTTGGTGGTATTGCCGATCCACCAAACATATCAGCGACCGAATTTTCAAATCGGTCGCAGATATATTTGGTAGTAATGCCGATCCACCAAACATATCTGCGACCGAATTTTCAAATCGGTCGCAGATATATTTGGTGGTATTGCCGACCCACCAAACATATCTGCGACCGAATGTTCAAATCGGTCGCAGATATATTTGGTGGTATTGCCGACCCACCAAACATATCTGCGACCGAATTTTCAAATCGGTCGCAGATATATTTGGTGGTATTACCGATCCACCAAACATATCTGCGACCGAATTTTCAAATCGGTCGCAGATATATTTGGTGGTATTACCGATCCACCAAACATATCTGCGACCGAATTTTCAAATTGGTCGCAGATATATTTGGTGGTATTGCCGTCCCACCAAATATATTTGCAACTTATTTCTGAAATTGGTTTAAGATTTCTTGTAACTTACTTATATACTAGAGCAAATGCCTTATCTACGGCATATTTAATTAATTATAAAACGTATGAAGTTAATAATATTTAATTAATACATACAATGAAATCCATTTGATTCTTTACATAGTCATTCGATGATGATCCTGTTGTAGATATTTCTTCGATACCTATTGTATTTTTTTTATATACATAAAAATATGTTTTAAAATACATATATCAATACATATATCAATCATAATACATATACCAAATTTCAATTACAATGTAATGTTCACTATTGTTGAGAATTTTGCATAAATTTGTCATACAATTATTCATACTTTTAATTAGTAGATTTTAATCAATATGATAGAATCACATTAACAACAATAAAAAAAAACCTTAAACGTATATATATAGTAATATTTATCCCGGCTCGATGTTATTCATTAATATTTTAAACATAACAATATGTAAGTTATTACATTTCGACAGTTTCCTATTTTAAATGCATTCGTTATTATATTAATTGAAAATATAGTTATTGATATTAAATGAAGACAAATGTGAATTTATATATTGAAACATGTTTCATCAACATTATACTCGAAACATCATATCTGAATAAATAAAATAATAGTCAAAATAATTTGGAATGCTTTTACATTTAAAAAACAAAGAGTTCTACTAGACTTTATAATTATAGATCTTTAAGCGATGAAAATTCTACTATAAATACACTTGCCATTCAATTTGACAGTTATTACATTAAAAGATATTCAACTTATTAACAGCACTACCGGTTAATATATAATTATTAACGTTTGATTCTATCAACATTGACTAAAACGAAACTACCAGTTCTAAAACATCACAAGTGCTAATAAATAATCTTATTATGTTACGCTGCATCAAGAATTTGTTATCAAAAACATATCATAATTAATAAACTTGTATTGTTTCAGAACAGACAGTATCAACTAATTCAATATAACATATGTTCAAAAACTTATTCATAAATATTACAATTTTTTATATATTTATATGAATAGTCAGACTCTTAAAATATAATTTGTATTAAATCAGTTTTAACAACAAAGTTTACTGCCATATAAACAATATTACTTTTCATTTGAACATTCATTATTAAATATATATTTATGTACTGTTACTTTTTCATTATTGCTTTGTAAATAACATTTTTAATGCAGTTCTATTAATAAAATATGACTCTAAATGAATAGATTTAAAAGAAATACTAGAAGGAAAATAGAATACATTCAAATGCATTTGTGCCAAAAAGAACTAAACTTGATTTCATTCATATAAATATCTTAATAAAATGTAATCTAATGTTTATTAAGTAATTAAAATTAATCAGAGAGTTTATAAACTCACAGAGCAGTTCATATTAAGACATTTTTTTAACATTACTTTCATTATAAATATGAAATGTTTTAAAATATGATTACATCAAGAACTCAATTTTATCTACTCTGTATAGATCTTCAAGATAATTACATACATTATTGTTTTAATACATTTCAGTGTTGTCATTATCATTACTATTTTGTAAATAATAATTAATTGTATTTTTGTGTTATTAAAAATGATACTTTCAAAACAATCGCCATAAATTCTTATTTTGGTTCTATAATAAACTGAATTATTTTCTCAAATCAAATATTATTTTGTGAAATAATATTTGTTTGAAATAACAGACGTAAGTATTTCCAACAATAATCTACGTACAAGAAAAATATTTTATGAATGTCACATATTTATATTAGAAGTAGTTTTTAATTTTACTTGTGTAAATATTTATAAAATTTGTTATTGAAATATCTTTGTTTCATTTTTGTAAATTTATTCTTAAGTTCTATTATTAATGCTCTCTACCTCTGTCTATATATAAATGCAATATTTGTTAATTTTGTCAGTATCAATTAAAATTTCTGATATTAGAAGTCTAATCTAAAATATCACAAATCATTATTTTGGTGTCAAGATATTTAAACATGCAAATAAATTTATCTCATTAAGTTAAATGTTCTTAATTTCATAGCATAGTGTGACATTCTTTATACTCAAATATTGCAATTATTAAAAATATATATTATTAAGCAACATCGAGATATTGTTATTAAAAGCATACCATTATCATAATTAGTAAAAATATCATTTCAGAACTGATATTTTTAATTAATTTAACATTTAATCATCCCAAGAGAAAAATACGTTCAAAGAATAATGAATGAACATTACAATTCATTATATATTTATATGAATAGACAAGTTGATTAAAATATAATTTCTATTAAAGTAGTCTTAACTGATTGTCTATACCAAAATTTAATGTGATATGAAGAAAATTACTGTTACTTTTCATTTAAACACCCAGTATTTGATATGAATTTATATATTATTACCAATAGAAGATTGGTTAATTTCAAGTGCACTTGTATCATAAAGAATTAAATTTGACATCATTCATATAAATCTCAATAAACTGTAATTGGGCATTTATTAATCAATATTCATTCAAGATTTAATAAATGTAGAGACCAATTTATGTAAAAAGAACACGTCTCTTAAACATTACTTTCAATATAAGTATAAATATCAAAATGCTTTATAAAGCATACTATACAAACAACTCGATTTTATTTATTTCATAAGGATAATTATGATTAGTTCATAAAGACGAATGTGTATGTTATCATTTTAAATACATTTCAAAGTTGCTGGCATTATAACAATTTTGTAAATTATAATTTTCATTGTAATTTTATTTACTGTTATTAAAAGTGATACTCTCAGAACAAAAACACAAGTTCATAGTTTTTTTCTATGCTTTAAAGAATTTAATTATTAAATTAAATATTACAAGTTTTATATTCTTTCTAAAAATCCTTATCAAAAAATGAAAAACTTGCCATTATCAAATCATAAAATAATAATGATTTGATATAAAAAGGTTAAGTATTTCGAAATAAATCCATGTACAATGAAAATATTGTGAATGTTACACATTTTATAATTACTACTAAAATTGTTTTAAACACATTTATAGTAAAAGTAATGATTCGATTAACTTGTGTACATATTTATAAAATCAATGTAATTTGGAATATTCGTTTTATTATAAATTATTGCCTATTATTGTAATTTTATTTTCAATTTGTGTTTATTATCAGTCTCACCCTGTATGCGTGTGTGTATAACATATATATATACACACACGCATTTATAAAGAATATTTGTATAATTTTATCAATACACGTTAATTAAAAATTGAAGTCCTTAACCCAATATTTCGATAGTAAGTTTATAAATAATATTTGGCTTCATTATCAAGCCCAGAAAATGAACTTCATTTAAAAATTGCAAAAAAAATTACATTGCTACACTGTACCGTCAAACTGTTATTAGAAAATCCAAAAATTGATAATTGTTAACTTCAATTTGTAATTAAGTATCTTTAAAGATAAGAAATGTCTTTAAATGCATTTACATTAAGAATTTGTTCTTTTTAATTGTTTCGATCATAGTGAAAAGAATGTTACATATATATAAAACTTTACTTTCTTTCAATATCTATTTGTTTATAAATGCATTTACAAACTGTTACAATTTTCTGCAATCGATGTGAAGATCAAATTATTCATTGCTAGCTGGTCGATCTTTCTTTGTCAACTCCTTAGTAGACAGCGGATGATTTCAGTTGTATTTTAACTGTTCAGTGAAGGTTTGCTTTGTTAATCGTTGCCGATGGGTCGATTTAAAAACCTAACTACTATGAGACAGTCACTTTAATTTTCGTCTTTATTACATTTTATACACAATTATATTTCATTAACTTTATTTACCTTCATTAATTTTGTACACGACTGATCTACTTATTATTACTTCCATTTTGTCGATCTCGTTTTTGTTATACTGAAACATTCAGCTAATTATGAATGGTGTCTTTCCAGCACGGGTAAGGTTTCCAGAACATACCTGTATTAAGAAAATATGGTTTTTTATTGTTTATGTCAATTTGTATTTTATTTCAATGACAAAAAAGTAAATACATAAATATATAAATACATTTTATTTCCACTTCTGCATAATTGTTTGACGACAAAATTAACAATACTATAGAACTAGACACAAAGTTGTAAAAATAATATTCAGATTTTTAGTACATTATTTGTAAATAGTTCTAGATACCTTAAAATCAGAGAGTGAAAATGTGATTTGTATTACATTTCAATATAGTCATGTTAATTATATTAATAATCTCACATTATTTCATTTACAATTTACTTTCAAATTCTTGTATTGTACATTCTTTTCAATGTTGATTCTAAATTAAATCTATTATACAGTCCATTTAAACATGAAATGACATTTCAATTTGAAAGTAGAAAACATGATTGTTTTTTACCTGTACCTTGCTTCGGTAAATGCCATTGTACATTAGCAATATATTTCTTCTATACGACACAAATATTTTTAATTAAGTTTAACGGATAATTCTGCGAAAAACAGCTCACAATCTCAATTCCACCGACACAAACCCCACCATGCGTTAAGGGTTGACATTTCTTATGCGTAATATGATGTTACCAAGTACATATTCAGTTTGGAATATTTACATAAATAAAAACAATTCTGCTACTAGAACATTTACCTCGATTTTTTTTCTAAAATAATATGGAAATCGCTTGAATATTAGAACAAGTACTTTTGACAATTCTATGTATTACAAACGAGACTTATCTCTCTTTAACTCAATAGCGCCCGTTTTTCGTTCGCATTCTAATCGAGAAAATTTAATGTGTTATAATTAGAAACAAAAAACAGATCTGTAGCAATCAAATATTACTGCACATATGCAAACAATATTTATAATCTTTCTATATATAAAAAATAAAATTCCATCGTAAAAATTCCATAAATAAAAAAAAATTTTTCGTGTATATATATATATATATATGTTTTGAATTTCAAATCGTTTTAGTGGTGCCCTCTACTGTTGCTATTTTTAATTTATAAAGTAAATATATTTGGAAAAAAAAATTATTTACCATTCGACTAAGAGAAAGTATTGATTTTTTCTTTAGCTTATATCCAAACCTACACGAAACCTATTTTCAAACAAGGTATAGGAATATTTTAAAAATTATTTTTAACTATTTCCAGGAGATGGTTCTATGTATCTACCTTAGACCCTACAATATACCCTTGACTTTGTTAATATTATTGCGTGAAAGTATGGAAAATATTATTTTATTGCCACACGATTTTACATAGTTTAAGGTACATGTAATAAATAACTTTTTTTAAAAAAAAAACATTTTTTTATGAAAAACTGCAAAAAAATATATTTATTAATTACTTCAAAGACATCATATATAATTCAAAAATACAACGATTAAAACATACTAATTTTTAATATTTATTGTTAATACATTTGTTTCACTTTGACATGTTTGATTGCCATTAACTTTGTAACCAAACAATGTTTTTTGTACGTTTTAATTATTAAGCAATATTATTCTAAATTAATATGGAATTCGCATGAATATTATTAAAATTAAGTACAAGCTTACATGTAACGTCTGTACGTAATTGCAGGATCAATACAAATACAATGAGTACTAAAAGCAGCTATCTACCGTCTACTAGCCTTATCTCTCTTTAACTCCATAGCATCTGTTTTTCTTACGCATTCTAATTCAGAAATTTTATTCAGTTATATTTATGAACAAATAGCAGATTTTAAGTAATAGAATCTATTATTGCATATATGTAAACAATTTTTAATTGTACGTTTACAAAATAAGTCTTTATTTCGGCAAAGATTTACATATGACGATATTAATGTAACCGAGTTAAGAAAACATCGTCTTGATGAATATTTATTTTAAGATAGAAGAATATATATATATGTATATATATATATATTATAGATCCATTTAGTGAAGATGATTTATGAGATGATTATTTCTTTAATTTAATTTTACAAAATAAAATATTTTTACAGTACAATATGTGCACACATGTGAAAACATACACATACACACACACACACACATATATATATATATACAATGTATGCATGTGTAGATTATAAAGTATTGCATGTATGATAAGATACTACAGTAAACCCTCTTATAATGCAGTACTCTCATAAAGCGGATTCCATATAACGTGGAGCAAAAATTCCGACAGCCCTCACATAACGCGGTACTCTTATAACACGGTTTCTACATAATATAACTTAATTACCTCAAGCAGTCTTCCTATAGTATGCATTTTTCTATTGGTCCAAAGAGGAAATGTTATCTCACCGCCAGGTGTAGAAATAGTAAATACTGCTTCTCGTTTAGGCGACGAAGGATTTAAAGATATAAACCATCAAGACGTAGAAGAACTAGTTCGGGAAGAGACTTTAGATGAAGAGGAATTGATGGTATTAATTGATACAACTACCTCAAATAAATTGATAGATGAAAATATGGATAAAGAATGGGTTGCAAATTCCAATTTAAATGATGTGAAAAGGGGATTAGATATGGGTAGAGAATTAGAACTTTATTTTATCGAAAATGATCCTTCAACAGTGGGCAGTGTAAAGTTTAAAAGAGAATTACAAAATTGCTTAGCACCTTATAGACAGATTTTGTAAGAATTACAAAATAAAACTATATTTGAAAACAAAGATACGAATGACGGTAATTTATTTCATGTATAATTGTTTAAAATTAAGAAAAATAACTCATTCTTTAGTATTATATTATTATTTAAATAAATAATTACTGTCTTGTACATTTAACAAATTTAAATAAGAATTTTTTGAAACCATTTATTTAAAAATATTCAAAGATTAAAATTATCAGTTCTTTTTTTAAATAACCCGTTTGACCTCTCCGAATTTAAACACAAAAAAACTTCAATTACATTAAACAATTCACTGCATTTCCCTGTTAGTAAATGTTGTTAATATGGACATAAAATGTTCTCGAATTTAAAATTTTTAATACTGTTCGTCAGTTTTAATTCTCTTCATCATAGTTCAGCACAACAACTCTATCTCGAAGAAGGTAATTAAACTTTTATTTAAAGTAGAAAAAAGGAAATTATAATATTTCATACATTATACGAGTATATGGAAATCACAAATTGGAGATACAGTTTGTTCTCAAAATCTCGAAAGACATAAAAATGTGTTTTCATTAGAAAAAAATATGAACAATATTATACAATTGAGTCAGAATATATATTAGGAAGTTTTTGCATATGTTTCAGACATACATATATATATATATATATATATATATATATATATATATATATAAAGAGAGAGAGAGAGAGAGATTCCTTCAGGAAATGATTCGAAAGTATTCCTGCAAATTACGTTTAAAATATGTACATAATGTTTTTATTTTTTTCGACTGTATGACATGTTTTTTTGTTACGTTTTTTAAATAGAATATAGAGTGTACGTTTATTTGTCTTCGCATTATATAATGCAGTGTACTTGTGTCTAATGCGAATCATTTAAAGCTAATTATATATCATATATATATATATATATATATATATATATATATATATATATATATATATATAAAATGAAAATTATTAACAAAAAATCGATGTCATCGACTTATTTGTTTATAACGTCGAGGTTTCATGTTCCCAAATATGTTTATCTCATACATAAAATAACACGTTGAAATCTGTCTGTGATAATGATTATATAAACATACTAACATATATATATATATATATATATATATATATATATATATATATATATATATAACACAATGCAATATATCTTCGCAAATGATTATGTATGACATTTTTATAATTGACAAGTGGGCGAGAGCAGCGAGCCCGGCGGTTAGTGATCGCAGCGAGCAGAGGGCGAAGCCCCCTAGTATATATGTAAATATATATATATATATATATATTTATACATTTATATATGTATATATATATATATATATATTTATATATGTATATATTTATATATAAATATATATTTATTTATTTATACATATATATATATTCGCGAGAAAAACTGGAAAAGCTCTAGATCTGGCATATAGATATCGGTGCTATGTCTAAAATGGTTGATGCATTGTATTGCCAGTCCTGTCTTATGATTATCTGTGATATACCAAGTCGATCTCTTAAATACTTTATAAGAAATACCTGTTTAAATAAACTCTTCTCAGTGTATTTTTTTGAAAATATTGGGTCGTTCCATAAGTAATGTCGTTTTTTGAAAAGAAGTGAAATAGCGAAAATAAATTGACGTTTTTCAATTTTGATCAAAAATATTTTTCCCGTTTTTATTTACAGCTTCTTCTCATCATAATCTTACATTTTCAATACCCTGACGACAGAACTTTTTGTGCTTTGCGTTAAAGGATGAGTCGCGCTCCTCCCTTCGGTCATCGCTCTCTGTATTAAACCGTTTTCCGTTCATGTGATTTTGCAGACTTCGGAACGGATGATAATCCGATGGTGCTAGGTCAGGGGAATATGTTGGATGAGTCATAACTTCCCATTCAAATTGGCTCAGATTTTGGAGGGTTTCGCGTGCAGTGCGAGGTTGGGCATTGTTGTGGCGAGAGATTGCGCCTTTTATGCTGGTTAATGCTGGCCGTTCTTCATCGATTGATCGTTTTAGACGTAGCAGTTATTCACAATACAAGTCCTTTTTGATTATTCGATTCTCTGATAATATCTCGTAATGGATAACCCTTCCATATTCCATCAAATAGTCAACATAACTTTTTTTTAATGAAACCCTCTTTTCGCAGTTGAAGAAGATGGTGTTTAGTTGCTGTCAACTTTTTGTATTTGACGTTTAATATTGTTATAAATAATCTATTTTTCATCACTAATAACAATTCTATTCAGAAATGAACCATTTTGGAATCGGAATGGCTAAGAAGTGAAAATTAACGTCTGATGACTCGTGTGAAATCCATTGACCAACTTAGAAATCGTACCAATCATTTTCAAGTGCCGATGGATAGTTGAATCCGTTGCCTTGTGTTTCTTGGATAATTCTTCTACCATTGAACTAGGATATTGTGCCACTAATGTTCGCAGGATCTCGTCATTAAACTCTTGAGGTCGATCTGACCTTTTTTCATTTTTAACCCTGTAGTTCCCGAACCGAAATCATCTTTGAAACCTTCTTTGTCCTTGATTGAGACTAATAACATCTAAACCATAAAAATTCCACAATTTATTCACTGAAGTTGTAGCGTTGTTGCCCTGACGAAACGCCCAAAGCAAAATGTGTCTAATTTGATCTGTTGACACTTGAATGATAACTAATATTCATTCATATAAGTTCTCGTGATCACTGTTAATCTTCTGCGACAAAACTGAGAAAACATTACGTATAATTGAGCATCATATGCATCTGATAAGTTATTGCATCATCCGTTTTCACCTTTATGAAAATACCGCATTATTTATGAGATGTCCCAATAAATAAAATCGAACATCATACAGTAATAACGTTTTTATTAATAAAATACCAACGAAAATATTTAACGAGATAAAAAATGTGATAGTAGATACTGGAGTTTCATTTAGAATTGTAAAAAAAAATGAACTACAGAATTTAATAGTGGGACTAGGAGCATAGAAGATGAACTCCATAGTGGAGGTCCAAAAAGTCCAGTGACACAAGAAATTATCATTAAAATGTATGATGTTGTTTTAGAGGATCACCGATTAAAGGTGTCTGGAATTAATAAGGCTGTGGACAATTCAGATCTATACGCATTTCATATCCTGAACAATGAATTAGAAAGATATCGATAAGATGGGCGAGGGTTGGAAATTGATCAAAAATGCAATTCAGTGCAAAATTCTCAAGAGTGTCTCGACCATCTTACGAAGGTGGAAAGTCTACTACTACTCTGTCAACTCTGTCTTTTATCCTCTTTGATTGGTGTTGTTTTCCTTAAACCGCTTCAACTGCTGAAAATACGTGGCTCGATTCAAACCATCTTCTTCAAAGGTCGTTTTCAAAACTTACATTTTTTCGAAGATTATAACATGTCACATGGATGCGCCGTGTTTCAATCAGTTCCTACTGGAATCCATCACCGGTGAAAAATCGATTATTAAAATACAACCGTGTCTCTTGAACGAAATCAATTTTCGATACGAACTAAATATTTGAGGATCAAACCTCGTATGGCAGACAATTATCTGATCCAAAAGGATGAAGAATGTCAGAACTAGATGAAATATGCTATTAATTAAAGGTTTAGTTTGAAACAGTTAGTACGCGTTGCATTTTTCTTCAAAGTTTCAGTATAAAGAGTGTCCATTTACATTATTGTTATTCTATGATATCAGACTTGATACATTTGCTGTTTTTTTAATAGATCATTCATCAAAGTATATAATTATTAGTTTGTTATAAAAAAATATAATTACAATTCATGCTCAGATTTAAAAACATCACTTCTATCAATGAATCCATAAGATATTCACAATTCACACATTCAGATGTTAAAAAATAAATTCGGATATTTTTATAAATAACAAACTCTCATTCGAATACAGTTTTTTTATAATGATGTTATTATTTTCACAAATGAATTCTGTTTTTATCCCGTAAACCACAAAACCTGTTTTCTGGTCAAACATATTTAATAAATTATTATGAATCGATTTTTTTTTTGATGTTCTGAAGATGTTCGAGATCGAAATATGCACAAGTAACGATCAAAAATGATCAATAATCGTCTATTGAACATTTTCGACGAAGAAAATAATTGTAATTTACGGAGTCGCGAAAAAGAATTCATTTGCGAAAGTGAATTTTTATACACAGTGACAGAACTGTGTTGTGAAATGTTATTACATTTTCTGTTTTAGGTAGTAACTGCACTTTGTCAAATATTAATATAACAGGAATATGTATGAAACTGAGTGATTGCGAGGATGCAAAATTGACATTAAAAGTATTCAAAATCCATCCAGTTATTTGCAAGTTCGAAGATATCTTACCGATCGTTTGTTGCAATATTCCAGAAACGATAACTGAAATCGAAACAACGACCGAAATAGAAACAACGACTGAAAGAGAAACAACCACCGGAGTCGAAAGAACTATTGCAGAGAAAATAAATGCTAGTGAAGAAAACAGATTTCTTATTCCATTGATTGCGGATATTTTTAAAAATATTAAAAAGGTGGAAGGTATGTCGAGGCATGAAAAATATTAATAATGAGAAAGTTATCTTTAACAGTGAGTTTCAGTGAAACAGGTGGAAGTAAAAGAGATGTTGAGTGATGATTGACTTGGTGAGCGTAAACTGCATATAACAAACTGTCTTAGACGGTTTTAGATAATCTTTATTACGATGGTTGATCTAAATAGCTCAGAAAACTAAGAATACAGATGAAGTGTTACAAACCTGACAAAGTGTGTTCGTTAGCCAGTCCCTAAAGTGGCGGATGTTAGTCAGTGCACTGGGACAAAAATATTCATTTTGTAGTGATGTAGATGTTTCTGTTTTATTCGCACAAAACATTCAAACTACTGTTCGTTGTTTTTTTAAATAAATTGAAAAGATACATTTAAAAATTTATGAAATAATAATCTAATTTTTCGTCCAGAACATAACGTCATAGTACTGAAAACAAACTGTAGCAAATTATTATTCTTTTAAGAAATAAAAACATTTTTTTACAACACTGCACCGATTGACTATTAACGGTAAATGAACTCATTTTAAATATATATAAAAAATGTATAAAATAAAATAATTTCGATAGAAACAAAATTGAACTTGTTTATGGTTTGATAGCTTATTGGGTTTTACTAGTCGAATTATTTCATCTAGAAATATTGTCATTCTACTGAACAACACTGTAGTAAATTATATTTTTTTAAACAATCGAAAATAATTTTTCGCCAGATTGCACTGATTGAAAATCACCAATAAAATGGCGGGATGGCGATAGTTGCAGTACCTTTAGTATGAATTTGAGTAGGAGTAGGGCAATATAGTAACATGTTCTCTTAGTTTCTACGCATAATCATTTCTATCTCTTTTCAATAATGCATCTGTTTCCTGTTACAATAAGCATACAGCATTTCATTAGTCTTATTAGTTATTTGAACTATCCGCAAACTGTTCAAAACAATGTTAAGTAATCTTAACCACGAGAAACAGATAACGTTTTCACAAATGAATTATTTTTCCATCTCACAAACCACAATAAATATTCTTGGTCGAACGTGTTCAGTAAATCATTATTGATAAATGTTGATTGTTGCTTATACGCAATTTAACGGTGATTCCATTATCTTTACACATTCAAAGTTGACAGAAAAAAAAATCTGTAGGTGATGTTTATTGTTGAGAAACATGTGAGAAAGATGATGAGTGAAGAGAGTGAGGCTAGAGACTCGCTACAATGTTTTTACTGCCCTATAATAATTTATATTTGGTTGAATGAGGGACCGTTCACGAACAGCACATGCACGATTTTTCTCAATTGGAGTTTTAGTCCTCTTTCACATATTCTTGCAAGTTGTCGAATTTTTTCAATATTCAAAATTAGATTTAGTGTTTCCACAGTGCGACAATACAGTACGAAACGAAATCAAAATCGGTCGAATTGTAAAAGTAGAACAACTATTAGGTTGGTTGGAAAATAATCGCGGTTTTTGTTTTCTTATTTCTAACCTTAATTTTTTTCAATGAAAGTGTGTTAATGCTAATATGATTTTCAAATGCATTTTTCGGTCTGTATTCGGTAACATCGACTGGTTTTATTATTAATTTTGTTTCAAGTTCGGCTACTGAATTAAAGATGGAAAAGAAGCGAACAAGAGCAATTTTTTGCATGAGTTCAAAACGGGCGGTAAAGCATCAGAAACTGGTCGTAAACTGAACGATGCTTTTGGTGTGTGTACTGTTAAAGAACGTGCGATGCAATGGTGGTTCCGAAAGTATCGTGCTGGCGACGAGAGCCTTGAAGATGAAGAAGGTCGCGGGCGTCCTTCTTCAGTTCATAACGACCAACTGAAGGCGTTAATTGAATCAGAACCACTGACAATAGTTCGCGAGCTTGCACAAAAGTTATGCGCTAGTCACCCAACAGTTCTGGACCACTTAAAACTATTTACATTAAAAATGTACATGAATTTGAAGGTCATAAACCGCAATTCTTTTTCTACCAACTTAATAGTACCGAAATTATGAATAATATTTCATACAGACGCCTGCATTATTTCTACCAAACTAACGTTAATGATTGGATTTAGTGAAGCAAAAGGACATCGAAAAAAACCAGTTCGAAGTTAGAGACTAGTTCGGAGGGATGTAACCGTTTTCGTTACCAATCAGATCCAATTAATTCTAAGATTTTCAATGTTTCCATTTTAAACATCATAGAATTATCAAATCTGTGTTTATTCAAAATATAAGAATATTCTTTTAATTTTTATGTGATTTCACTGTTGACTGAATGAGTATACATAGACAGAAAGAGTGTTAATAAATCTTCTTACACGGTTATTCATTAAAAATAATATTTCATTACAGATTTCCATCCAGGAGATGCTTGCATTCTATCCGATGGAAGTTCAGGTACATGTGAGACTCAGGACGACTGTAATTTACAATTGATATGGGAGGTTCCTGACTGGGAATATGACTGGAAATCATGTTGTAACACTAGAAACGATTCGCTCATATGTTGCGTGCGGAAGAAAACTAGACTTCTTGAAAGTAAGTTGTCGAATTTGAGAAAATTATTACAGATATATCTTAATTTTATCGAATTATCTGTTGTCGAATCACCTTTCAATGCTAACCTCGAAGCTTGTGACCCGCATGATAATTGTTTTTATACGGACAGACGTGTACATATATTTCATATACAGCTTTCATTATCATACAAAAACGATTTGTATGTTTTCATACCTGTGATTTTGTCAGTGCGTTGTTCTGATCGCGTTTATCCGTTTGGATTGTCTGATTTGTTGTTTTTTTTTTGCTTACTAGTTCCGGGACGTGTGCTATTTTCGACAAATTTTAGACATGGAGTCTTTAAAATCTAATTGAAGATGGCACACGTGCTGAAACTAGCAGTGGAGAACAGAAATTCGGTCGATGCAAGAGAAATATCTTAATGACAACAAATTAATGATAAAATACAGAACATGCTTAAAATATAAAAAAATTAATAAGATGAAACGAACAACAATCGTAATCGCATAGGGTTTGTGAATCACACCAATCATATTCTAGTCATTATGTTTTAACACAAAATGCTGAAGACTAATCTCACTACTCCATTACGTGGATATTGATGTTATATGCAGATAATAAACACTTGAATTACCAGAAACGAAAGAAATCATTTAACTGGAAAATTCTTCAGATTCACTTCTTCGAATGAGAATTTTTGAATGTTTAATTATTTGAAAAAAAGTTCTTCGGAAATACATATTTTTCCGAGTGTATTTCTTCAATAGAAACTTTTTAATATTTGCTTGTAATTAATTAAGGCCAGATATGCTTAGATCTAATAAAAGATCAAGTTGAGCATAAAATCGTTCAGGTTGGAGCAGCTAATTGAATGAATAGATCTCTTATGATTATTTCTAATGATTAAGACATAAAATAACATCTTAATTGTTTCCAATAATTTGAAAACGTTATTATAAATATGAATACATTTAAAAATATCATTTAGAAATTATGTGTATTTAGGAAGATTAGACAGAAGAAGTCAAATTTGGACAAATCAGATTAGGTTAAGTCTGATTTGATCATGTCAGGTCAGGTTTAATCTGCTCTTGCTAGGTCGGTAGCTGGACATTCTTCGAATACATTTCATCGAAAGATGTTTTTTTTTTAAAAAAAAATAACAAATCAAGCCAAGTCAAATCAGATACGATGACGTTTGATCGTGAGATCATTTTGAAAAATGATTTAAAAAATATTGTTTGGAAGAAATGTCTTCATTTTTTTTTTTTTTGAGAGAATGAACATGTACTCAAGAGAACATGTGCGGTTATGCATACATGGAATGATTTAGATATTCATGTATTGCTCTTATGTTAAGCATATATTCAATTCAATTAATGTTTTAGTACTTTCGTTGTTTATTTACACGAGCAGATAGATTCGACAAGAAATAAGGAATTTTTAGGTTAGGTAAGGCTTTACAACTAAAAATAGTAAACAATTTGGGTCAAGTGTGATAAATTAAGGATAAATCGATCTGAATAAGTGAGTTTTGGACTGGTTAAGTCATGTAAAATCAACAAATTCCAGTATAACATATTGTTTTTTATAAGAGAGAAAATTAAAGTGATCTTCACTGGTGCTGTTTCTCTTTTATGAAAGTCGAGACGATATACAGTGTCAAATAATGATGTGTACAAAATCAAAACTAGAACTGAAAAGTGAAAACCTCTCAAAAAATGATAAAAGACATGATATGTAGCTTGAAACTTTTTCGCAAAATTATTCTTCGAAAGTACAATTCGATCCAGTATAAGTGGCCAGATATGGTCAGGTCTGATTATCAAGTTTAGTCATGTTCGGTCGTATTTATTCATTTTTGAACCATATTAGTCAGATATGTTTGTGTTTGATACGATCTAACTAGATCTGATCAAATATAGTTATCTGTTCAGGTCTAGTCAGGTTTTTGATCTTGTCGATCAGGTTAAGTCCGTTGGTTTGTAATCAGGCCTGATCGAGCTTGATCAGACGTGGTAAGATCTTCCATGTCCATCAAGATATCTCCTCGTCAAACCTAGACGACGTTAACTGGATTTAATCGTTTCTGTACAGACCTCACCATATTTGTTCAATTCTGGTCAAGTTTTGTCATTTTTGGTAAGATCTAGTGACACATTTGATAAGATTATGGTCCAAGTTGACCAGACATGGTAAAATAAGATAAGGTCTGATGAAATCTGGTTGTGTCTGGTCAGATTTGTTCAGGGCTGGTTAGACATTGTCAGGCCTATTCAAGAATTTTCAGGTTTGTTTGCCTGGTCCTGTCAGAGCAGAGTAAATATCAGGAACAGATCCAAATCAGATCAAGTTAGTTTCGAAAAATCAATTATATACTAGAATTGTGAAATACTATAATTACAAAAATCGATCAGTTGACAAAACAAGACAGTTCACAGCACGGGATTGTCTATTTAAATCACTAAATGAGATCCTTTAAATGTTAGAAAATCATCAGAGGTTTAGTTTTTCTATTTGAAATAACTGAAAACGATCTTAGTTAAAAAATCAATGTGGGGATACGGATAAACATTTTATTTTTAATAGAAGCACGAGAGATGATTTTCAGTTGAAACCATGTATTCTGCAACCATGAAATTTTTCTATACATTTCTGCAGTAAAAGATTGTTGCGTTTGATATGTCACAACTGATCGTTTTGTTTCGAAATAAATCTCTGCCTATATGACTTGTTTTAAGTGGGTTTATTATTATTATTAATAGCACACTATTTATTTAAAACAAAAATGAGAGAAAATGTACAAAATAGTTTTACAAATATTGATTTCTATTTATAGCATGTAATCGTTTCGAAGGAATTTATGAAAGAATTCACAATGCAAAATATTATAAGTTCGGTATGTTGTATCAATTGGATATAAAACCTTGCAATGAAGTTAACAACAGAGTTAAGCGACATAGTCTGCAGAAACGAGATGATGCGATTATAGGTGGTAAAGCAGCTTCACCGCGAGAATTTCCGCACATGGTAATTCTGGATATTTAAAATTATATAGACATATTTTTTTATATATGAGAAACATAAACGCAAGGTGTCGTAAAAAAACATCACACAATTTAAACGTTAACAAGAAAGGCATGCTAAACGCTATTAAAAAAATAATTATATAATCTAAAAGTGCATCGAATATAGTTTATTTTCCATTGGTATTGAATATGTCAATTTTTTAGGCGTTATTAGGTTTTGGAAAGGAAAACGATACAGAATGGAGCTGCGGAGGCGCAATAATAAATGAACAATATATACTTACTGCAGCCCATTGTGTCTTTCATGCATATTTGTAAGTAGAGAAATATTTATTAATACTATTTATAAAATATGAGACGATCCGCCTCCTGTTCGCTGTGCTCGTCGACCCCCGGTCGGGTTTCGCCTCCCGATTCCTAACAGAAATTAATAAATTGTACACACGAACAATCCGTGTAAAATGTAGTCGTGAAATTCTTATTGGGAAAGTTTATAAAAATTAACGTAACAAAATACAATGTTAACATTTTGTAATAATTTTCTTACTTTAAAGATTCAGTGAATGCGATATTTTGAATATTTTTTTTATCAGTTTTACACTTAAATCGTATACACTCTTTCGTTGTACACCGTGAAACAGAACATTGATCATGTGACTGATATCAACCGATCAGAACAGAGACACAGGGACCGATATCAAGCAATCAGAGAACGAACAAAACCATATTTTAGGTATAGAGAGATTATATATGTCCATATATCAACCTATGAACATTTTTGCTTACATATATATATATATATAATTTATTGTTTTTTTTTTATTTTTTTTAACCGTTTTTTGTTTTTGTCTGATATTGGTATAATTCCCTGTATACATGTGGCGAGTTGTCGAGCCTTGGGATTAAATCCCTATTATCTAGACTTTAACTTGAATTTTTAGCAATCTTGCTGTTTAACGGTGTCATATCTTGACTTTCTCGCTAGGAAAATTTTCAAAAAACCTAGTTGACCTGTCTTAACGACTGAAGGTCACCCTCCCCCTTCCCGTTGCATATATCTATGCAGCCTATAATTTATTTGATCAATAATACGCTATTTATTATAAATATATAGCTTGAATGGATTGATACAGTTATTCTTCTAAGTTTAAAACAAAATTTCATACAGATTCGTTCTTGGTCAATAAGTGTTATCTTAAGAATCTATAAATCTAATAAAGAAAATCTAATTACGAAAATCACTATGACTTTCAAAAAAAATGACTTATCGATACTAAACTGAACGGTAGTCAACTCACAAGCGTTTGCGGTACTATTCATGTCACTAGTTTTCTCTCACCACTCATTTGATATCGAGCTGTACGTTTCGTTTGGATATGTTTTGATCAACCTTGTAAATAAGCAAAGATGTTGACAAATTTATATATAGTAGTCAGCGGAAGTATTCAAACAGTTGACAATTTTAAACGAAATGTCAATTTTCTCTTTAAATTAAATGCGTCCTTTTAGAATTTTCACTGTTTTCTGGTACTTAAGCCTATTATGTTTCACTTATGATTACAAATTTTATTTTCATTAATACACTTTTCCAGGAAACTAAAAATATGCAACGCAAAAGTATTCAAATGATAAATAGCTCAAAATGTAATGTGATTTTAAATCAGTATTTTGTAGGGTTTCTATTAGCATTTTAATCATTACATAGAAGTCATTTTGGCTAGATTTAACTAAATTTTGTGTTTATTAGGGCATTATTTTGTTCCGTTCTTCCAAAAGTGTCATTTTTAGTTGTTCTTTACTGGAAAACTAATTAAAAAAGATCACAAAAAAAATAAAACACTGAGTGAAATCGGGGAAATTGTGGGAAGGAATCGTTATACTGTTTATAGTGTAATTAACCATTACAAGACGGAAAAAACTAGAAATAAAATTCGTATCGGTCGACCAAGGATAACAGCACCTAAATAAGAGTGAAAAATTCTGCACGAGTTGAACCAAAAACCCGGAATTAGTGGTCCAAAGCTGGCTGCAGTTATTTATAGCACTAGTAACAATTGTGTCAGTGCCGATACGATAAGAAGACCGATTCACCGAGCCAGATATCGAGCTCGAGTTGCTAGGAAAAAAACCTGTATTAAGTGAAGCAAACGGGGAACGTTGAATACTTGCATTACGTATTTTTTAGTTTCCTGGAAAAGTGCATTAATGAAAATTAAATTTGTAATCATAAGTGAAACATAATAGGTTTAAATAAAACAAAATGATCCGAAAACGACGCCTTTAATTTAAACAGAAAATTATTAGCATTCTGTTTGAAATTGCCAACCGTTTGAACACTTTTGATGGCCATTGTATATGGACGTATCTCGATTATAAATCATACGATTATTGCTCGAATTGGATTTTTCAGTTAAAAAGTCGATATTAATTGATATGTTTTTTTAGGGGCGATTTGAAAACCGTTCGTTTGGGAGAACTGTCTTTAAAAGAAGGCATGTATACAAAAACATCAAATGATTACGATATAGCTGAAATTATTAAACACCCCGATTACAATCCACCGATTCTATACAACGATATTGCGTTGCTGAAGTTAAATGAAACGATCAAAATTACAAATATTATATTTCCGTCATGTATTTATGAAAGCCCGACGATTTACAAATCAACACTGCAAGCGATCGGCTGGGGAGCGACTGAGTACCAGGGTGAAATGAGTAGTCATTTGATGAAAGTCGATTTAAGTGTTTACTCGCACGACGAATGTTATAATTATTATAATAATACACTGTATAAGAAGGTTCTACCACGCGGAATCGATGCAGCCACTCAGTTCTGTGCAGGAGGTAGAGATGAGGAGAAGGATGCTTGTCAGGTATTTTTAATTTTATTAATATAGTCAGATTTGGCTTTAACAGAGAAAAAAATCCATGCAGAAGATAATACTTTTGTGGTCAGTTCTATTCGAGGGCATCACAACGAGCTAAACTTATTTACTAGTATGGGACAAGCTTTGAAAGACTTTCTTTTTTCAATCAGTGCATTTTGTTCTATTAAATTTATACGAAGTGTCAGGTGTTAAGTTGAAAAGTTGTCCCATTTGTCTCCATTAGGCTATTTTTTCATCTTTAGAATTTCTTCTATATCTCAGATACCATCAAACCATTCGTTTTGTTATTTTTGGATCAACAAGATGAGATTCTCTGTTCATCCCGGAATAAAAACTGTTATGTAGATTTTTAAAACGATCAATTCATCAATGATTGTTTGGTGGCTCGATAAACATTGATACAATTGATACGAATAACATCGCCATAACCAAATTGTTATGCGTTTTTTTCCGCTTATGCCTTTAATGGATTTTCCTGCGATTCTCTGTATCGGAAACCATTGGATCAATGCTCGGTTAATGTGCACAAAGCCATTGTTTGAAAATTTTGCAGTTATGTTATTTAGATTTACAGTTTTTAGATAAGTAGCAATCTTTGTTTTTCATAACACCGTTGACGACGATAACAAATATTGTCTTACAGTTTTTGATATGTCGAATATTTATCTATTTTCCTATATGCTGAATTATTTTTCTATTTTCACAAATAGAAAAATACATTCTATAACCTGTAGTTTTATTATCAAGCAAAGGGAGTGTTTTTGAACTGATTTGCAGTAGCATATATTCTACAGTTTACCCTTATTCACAAAGTGATTATGATAAAAATGAGTCTCCTCTCTCATTATTAACTTGTGAAGAAATTCATTGTTTTCCGCGGCCAATTCTTCAATGAAAATTGCATAATAAAGGCATTCTTAATGATGCCTTTGAATACTTTGTGCACCGATTTCACTTTTTATATGAAAAGATGTAAATCTCTATTTAAAATCAGTTGTAACGATCTACGAGTCCCCTCTACTGGAGGGGAGCGTCTTTGAGTAGAGGTTATTTGCTTCTCAAGCACACTGTCCTGTTAATGTTGAATGCTTTCTTTATTTCGAACAGAACGTGGTATTCTGGATTGAGAAAAATCAACCACAGAACTTTACCAACGTTCCATTAAGCGATAAAGCATTAATTTTTGTGATGAAGTTCTGCTGCCGAAACAGTGATGGTAGGTTCGTTGAGATGCAATAGTCGATCAGCTATTTTCGAAATAAAATTGTACAACTTTATTTCGTTTCCTAGTTATGCCTTTTTCAATCATACATCACAATTTTTTTATAATAATTAAACTATTAAAACTCTAGCGTGAATATCGCACCCTCCTGTAGAAAGAAAGTGTCTATTTCGACATACACTTCCTTTTTATGGGCATAAAATATCCTAAAAAGTATATTTGCTTCATATAAGAATATCTTATAATGCGTTTCAGGTATTTTAATTGAATGCGAATAAAGAACACAAGAAAATGATTAATAATCAATCATTGAACCTTTTTGATAAGAACATTTCTTTGAGTTTACGAACTGTGTGTAAAATTGAACTGTGAAATTGAATTTAGCTTATAATTCCAAACACTTCATTGCAACTGAATCACTTTCAGAATACTTTTTAAATATTATTCGAACAAAAATTATCGAAACACATACTGGAGTATTACTAAAACACAGATAGTGAGAATAAACAAGAAATATTGTCGATGCATTGTTGATATTTTACCTGTGGCCTGATGTATATTATAGTAAGAAGCAGATCTCAGTTGAATGAAAATAATATCATTCTACAGCTAATTAAAATATTTTTTTTCTTTTACTTCAAAAGATATTCAAACATTTTGAAATAAAAATTAAACTGAAATGCAAAGAACGGTTAATATATTAACTATTATTTATTTCAAGGGTGATTCAGGTGGTCCGCTACAATTTAAAGAATTCGGTTTACATCGAATAGTAGGGATAACATCTTTTGGAAAGGCTTGCGGAATCGCTTCAGTTCCTGGAGTATATACGAGGGTGTCTGCATATATATCTTGGATAGAAAGTGTTATTTTCAAATAAAGTCATCACAATACAGAACCAATATGTCATTCTTCATCAATATGTTATTTTTTTATAATAAACAACTTGTACAATCATTTATATTAGAATTGTAGTTTTACAAAATGTGTGTTGTGGATTTCAAATAAATTGAAGAATTTACACTTTTTCGTGTGTGTGTGTGTGTGTGAATTTAAACAATATATATATACATATATATATACATATATATATATATATATATATATATATATATATATATATATATATATATATATAGATATTCATATATATATATATATATATATATATATATATATATATATATATATATAAATATCAATATCATCGTCAGCCTCTCTCAGTTCACTGCTGGATAAATGCCTTTTCCACGACTTTCCATTTTGTACGATTGAATGTCTTTATTTTCCACTGATTTCCAACAAAAATAGACAGTGTGTCATTAAAAATAAAGTAAATACATGTCTTTATCTAGCAGTGAATCAATAAATACTGAATATTATAATTTTTGTTTGCATACTAAAATCACAAGTCAAAGAAAATTAAATTTCATTTTCAGAATTTTTGACACATTGTATGTGGTTTTCGTTCTTCTTTCTTATTTAAAAAATATGTAAACCTTAATAGTTTTTTACTTGGATCACAACACAACATGGTTGTCAATGAGCTTTTGTTTCAACAAACTAGATAAGAAGCTCTCTACTCAATTCACATAAAACTGATATAAGCTCTTTGAATTATGACCATATATATATATATATATATATATATATATATATATATATATATCAACAGTCTCTGTCAATTCGCTGCTGGATAAAGGCCTCTTCCGAGACTTTCCATTTTGTACGATTAAATGTCTTTCTTTTTCACCGATTTCCAACAAAATTTTTAATTTCCTTATTCCACCTGTTCATTGATCTTTTTCTTGGTCTTTTTATATACCTTAGTTCCCAGTTAATAATTTCTCTTGTCCATCGGTTGTCTTCTCTTCTTGCAAAATGCCCCACCAATTTTCATATCAGGCTCTTTACTCTTCTCATTACATCTGTGACACCTGCCTGTTTTAATATCCATTCTACTCTTTTTTATCTTTTCTTGTTAATCCTAGCATGCATCTTTCCATACTTCCTCAGGATTGTTTGGAGTATTTGAGTGATTTTGGCGTTAAGCTCACATGTTTCACTGCCGTAGGTAAGGGATAGTAGTATACATTGATTAAATACTTTTTTCTGCAAACAGAGTGGGATTGTTGATTTAAATATCGACGCGTTTCGTTCAAATGAGCTCTATTCCGATTTTATTCTTCTGTTTACTTCTTCAATGAATGATCCATGTTTGTTGGTAAGCTGTCCTAGATAGACATACTTCTTCTTCTATTTTTGTTCCTTTTATTTCAATTTTCTTAAGGCAGACAAACGCATTGAACAACACTTTTGTTTTTACATGGTTCATGTTAGGCAAATTTTTGACTGGAATCATCTAATTCATCTATTCTCTTTTGTAGCTGTTCCGAAGATAACGATATCATCAGCAAACCAAAGGTGATCTAATCGTTCACTTTTTATTTCGATTACTTTGTCCTCCCAGTAGCAATTTAAATACTTGTTCTAAAGTTGCAGTGAATAATTTCGGCGAAATTTCATCTCCCTCTCATATAATCTTCTTCGTTTCTTCTTTGAACTCAACCGTCAAGGCTGCATTCTTCTAGATGTTAGGCAAATCGATGTATGCGTTCTCTATGCCTTGGTTCTTCAATGCATATATGTCCGTTACTATATATATATATATATATATATATATATATATATATATATATATATATATGTATATGAGGTAAATTCAAAAACAGGAGAGTCATTTAAGATATAAAAAAAACGAAACTAACAACAACAGCTCACCCTCACCACTATGCGAGGAATGATATTCTGCACAATGATCTCCAAATACCTACACTTCACAAGTTTGTACGTTGTCAAACTCGTGTTTTGTACGGTAGAGCAGAGTTAAACCGGAACGCGCTGATTAGTACCCTCGAAAATTATGACCCGTCGAAACCGTGGTACTGCTTTAGGCGGCCAAAGCTACTGGCGTTGTGATGAAGGATCTTTCGGTCCTGAGACACCTGGTCATGACGGCCGGATCGTGGGAAGCGAGCTTCACCCGCGCCCCGAGCCGATCTTGCTTGTTAAATGCCAACACACAACCTATGCTCAAAGTGTGCTCTTCTGCTCCCCTTCAAAGGTGAGCCTCATAGTTCTGCTCAAGTAATACGGTCCACGTACATGTCGCTCGACATAGAGAAGCGTACCTTCGGCGCGCGCTGGCACATTATGACTCTAGTGCAGCAAGCTAAGGAGTAGATGAGCGAAGCGAGTAGGGGGAGGAGACCCCTAGTATATATATATATATATATGTAATTTATTGAAAAAAATATGTGAAGGAAATACATATAAACAAATAATTTCTAAAATCTATTAAGGGGACCCGGTGGTCTAGAATTTTCGAAAAATCGATTTTTTTTTCGAAAGTATAGTATCTTAAAAATATACTGTTAAAATTTGATGACGAAATTCAGAGTATTTCAGGATCTACAGCCCATTAGAAGGTCAGGTAGGTAGAAGAATAAGTGGTAAGCTTGAAACTTTAAACGCGTTTATCTCGAAACTACTTTTTTTCGTCTTGCGGGGGCCAGAAAAAAAAAACTACTTGACCGATTTGTCTGAAATTTTAATATGTTATTCTGAATAGTTCTAGCTCTCGCTGGAAGTAAAATTAATAGTTTCCGTAAAATATTTATATTTTTTTTATTAACAAAACATTCAAAAATACTGGTCGTTTTCAAACTTGTACTTTTGACTACGCGCCATTTTGTCAATTTTTTTTTATTCTACTTCCTGCGATAGCTATACTTATACTAATTAAAAATTCGTCAAAGGTTTTATTTCAGATCAGAGGGAGAGATAAATCATCATTCACCACGCAATTCCATTTTTTTAGAGAGGGAGACTTCAGCATCATTTTTCTAATTTGAAAAAAAATTTTTTTTTGTCTTTATTTTCATTTTTGTGTAGTTTATTAGTAATAAAATAAGTGTAAAAAAATTTGAAAGCATTATTCATTACCCTCATATAGAAAAAAACATTTTTAAAATAGCTTAAATTTTAGGCCGCTAGACCACCGGGTCCCCTTAAAATTTTTATATGAAATTGTTCGTACACTATGACGAAACGTTAATTTGTGAAATTACATTCAATCAGTGTGAGAACTTTATTGAAAATTAGAATTAAATTGTATAAATCCAAAAAAACTTATCATTCAAGTCAATATATAAAAGAAGTATATAAATATAAACACATTTACAATAAACAACGAATTTATAAACAAACGAAAAATAAAATCTTATCGAAACTGCGCATGACACGTAATATTTTCATAGAATATAAAAATCTTACACGCTACGAATTATTAATGAACCACCGTTATCGTACAGAATGATTTTTTTTTTAATGTCGCAGTAAACAGAAATGTCCGCACATACAATGATGCGTGGCGAATTCAGTGTTTTTATATTTTGTGTTGTGCTTGTGGTCGTTTACCCCTCACAGCTCTATTTAAATATCGGTAATATAGTTTATAACAATATATTATTCGAACAGCGTTAAACGTTCTTCGATACGTGTCAGTATTGACGGACCGAATAATATTGTGTGTGAGATGAATTTAGTGACAGCTTCAGTGCGAAACATTTTTATTCTCTTATCTTTGAAAATAAATTATGTCGAATACTATCTACTATTTAGGTGTGTGCAAAAGTTTTAGTCTCTTTTTCAGTGTTCTGGTTTCATTATCGGAAATTCAAACAAATTGACGGTTTTTTGTATTATTGAACGGTTGGAATAGAAATTTTTGAAACAGCATTTGCCATAATTTAATGATAAACCTCACAGAAAAGTAGTGAATGCGACGACCGTCGAAATGCTGTACATTCGACACTGCATTCAATGCGAGTTCCAACAAATAAAAAAAAAAGATCATTGAACAATAACAAAGGACAATTGATGCGAATCAATTGTTTCTTTTTGTTATGGGCGAAGGTGTTGTATCCCACAATACTTGTAAATATTGGTCTCGACGTTTTAAAGACGGCGATTTTGATATCTGTCACCGACTAAGCTCTGAAACACCGCGACGGTTGAATGAAATTCTATCGCAGACACAAGACGAACTCAAGGAACAGCAGGCAGTTGATCGAGCAATAATTTTGGAATGACTGAATGAGGTTTGAAAAGTTTAGAAGGTCGGAAAATGAGTAGTGTATTAATCTATCCGAGAACAGCTTTGAGTTCCGGCTCAACACATGCGTTTCGTTGCTTTACAAGTAACATAAAGAGAACTTTTTGTAGAAAATTGTCACCAGCAACGAAAAACATATTATTTACGATTATCCTGAATGCACGTATTTATAAGGGTAGATCCTGTCTAGCAATAAACATTACCGATAAGATTGAACATCTTTGCGAAAATAGTTCTTGTGTGTATCTGGTAAAATATGAAGACAGTGCTGTTTTACGAGCTCCTCCAACTGGGTGAAACGGTTACTAATTAGTCAGTTGAATAATTTGGTCAACGAAATGATACAGAAAAGACTATTTATTCGTCAAGGAAGATGAAACGTCATTTTATCATATAAAAATTGGCAACGTGTTGCTCTTACTACACAGTAAATTATCTTTAACTTGGGTCGAGAAGTTTAATTGATTCGACTTTGTACCTTCAGATGACAATTTATTCCAGTCGTTGAAGAACAGTTTAACCGGACACCGTTTTCGAGAATGGCTCAGATGCGAAAATGGAATGACGACTTACTAGCCATCAAGCCGATGTCTGTTTTTCACGAAGCAACCCGAAACTTGCGCGAAAGATGACAGAAGATCATAGGAAGCAACGGCAATTACTTTGACGATTGAATTGTATTTTACATATAATGAAAATAAACCGCGAACTTGCTAAAAGAGACTCAAATTTTCACACACACCCAATACATATATATGTGTAGACAACTGTATGGAAGAAAATACCTTTTCATGTAATAAAAATCAAATAAATTTACTATTGCGTCACGCATAAAAGCGTTAAGAGCCGAATACGGTTCACATTAAACGCTAATATATTATCGAGAGAAGAGTTCAATTTGAATTTAACGCGAAAATATATCTTTCTAGGTCATTCATGTCCTATGGAAAATGAAAACTCGTTTGGTGTTTGCACACATCTTCAAAACTGTTCGAGTGCTATAAAGCGAATCAAACTAATGCAGAAACCCGTAATTTGTTCATTTCAAGGATTAATTCCTATTGTGTGTTGCGACACTCAGAACCGGGCGAATACCAATCTAGTTTATGTATCAACAGGTACTGTACTTACTTCCATCGTAAACAGGAATGTTATTTAAGGAAAAATTATCAGATATATATACACACATACAAGTACATAGATTATTTCATATAGAAGTGTATGTTTGATGTTTTTTTTTTTGTATAGAGAAGGGGTTCCCAATGGGGTCGGTATCGACCTCTTAGGGGTCGATGAACAAATCGAATTCATATTCTACATGCGTACATATTATATATGCTGCCCCCGGGCTCAGACTCTAGGGGGCGACAAATCGGATATAGGACCTCATCGTCTTTGTATTTTAGTATCCCCTGGGGAGGGAAGCTAGTTATTTACCTTGAATGTTGATTCTTGAAGACTGAAGATCCTCTCAGTCGATTTCGCAGACTATAAAGGTAATGTGAATATCATCATAGATCTCACACGAGCTTTCAAAAGATGTATTCCCATTTCTATGGAGCCTCTTACCTCAGCGCTTTTTCTGTGGTCCGATTCGGTGGACCACAGTTGTACGCGAATAAGGAAAGGATAACTGGAGTTAATTAAAATCACTATATTCTGCCATACTACATGTGATGTTAACGGAAACAAAGAGTAAAATGTGTATGCTCCGTCTGCTGCGCGGTTCGGTGATGTACTGTTTTTTCTATGTTGTTGATTTGATGTTGTCCTGTTTTTCCGATGGACTCATTCACTGGCGGAAGTCTTAGCTCTCGTTCATATATGCACCGCTAGTCCGATCAGTTCACCTTCCTTTTGAGGGAAGGAAGGTAGGGGTGTGCACGGCCCGGCCGTGCAGGGATGGGAAGGACAAGTATTAAAGTTACTGGCCATTCAGGATGCTTCAGAATCCCGAACAGCCATGAAACTGATTCCTTATATATCACTTGTTCTTATATCAAAATATCTTCCTATAATGTATTTCAAATAATTCGTTTTTTCTTTCCGATTATTTTTCATATTATTTTTGTTGTACCAATCGACTGTACAGAAAACGTGACTATTGCTCTAGCCTTTCAAATATTTAACATGTATTTGAATCTTTGTGCACGTTCCTGTTTCTTTGTTCGTTGTGTACGCACTAAATATATTCTCTGTTATTTTAAATATCTTTTTTAATGCTGGTTAATGCGGGAAACTTTTAAATGTGTTTACTTATAATCTCTAAGAACGGTCGGTGATGTAATGAAGATACAGTTATTAATTTGTTCATACAATTATTCGCAATGTGATTTAGTTTCCATGTTTAAGACAGATCACAAAATGATCAACTGTATTTTTATTTACACTTCGATATTACAAGGTTTTTGAAGAGCATAAACAGTTTATATGTTTCTGAGAAAAAACATTACATATTTATAAGTTTATAAAAAATTAGAATGTACAGGCTTATAATTTTTCAGATACACTAATATTTGTTGCCTTTTAAAATTTCATAATTTTATATATATATATATATATATATATATATATATGCACTTATACACACACACACACACATATATATATATATATATATATATATATATATATATATATATAAGAGGAGGTTGCATTTAAAGTCGCTATTTTTTGTGTTTTTTGAGCATCTATTTCAATAACAAAATGTGTGAATGCATTAATCAAAGCATTTGTTCTCAGAAACTATGACTTTTCCCCATTTTTATGGCAGAAGTCGGATTCCACGACGAAAGAATGGTCTGTCTTTTAAGCTAATCCATTCAGCAACCCAATTTTCGACTTCTCCGTAGTTATGGAAATGTGTATCTTCCAAAGTGTATTGCATCGATCGGAACAAACAGTAATCGCTTGGTACCAGGTCCGGAGAATAATCTGGGTGCGGGAGAACCTCCCATTCGAGCTTCATCAGTGTTTGTTTCACGGCTATAGCAACATGGAACCGACCTTTGTTACGAAGAAGAATCACTTTTCGGAAATTTGATGTATTGATGGCCCTTTTTTCATCAAATTAACATTCAAACGCTCCAATTGTTGTCGATAACGTTCGGCGGTGATTGTTTCCTTCGGTTTCAACAGCTCATAATAAACGACGCTCACGATATCCCATCAAATATTGAGCATTGCTTTGTAACCGTTTCGCTTTAATATTGAAGTTGATGGTTGACGACGATCAACCCATGATTTCTTATGCCATGCAAGCAAAGAAATCGAGATGTTTAAACGATTAGCAATGGCATTTTCGGTCAATTCATGTGCCAGCCATATCCCTTCTTTCTGGATCTTTTCCATGGCTTGTAAACGTCATGAAATGGCTGACTTGTCGAATTCGTGCTGCTGAACCAATTATTTGAGTGTTTGATTGGGGGTTTCTTCCAGTAGAGCTTGTAGCTGTTCATCTTCGAACTTTTTCGATTGACCTGACCGTTGTTTGTTGTGAACGTCACAATCACTACTTTTGAATCGTCGAAACCAATCTCTACATACTTTTTATGAAGGAGCAGAGTCACTATAAGTATTCGCAAGCAATCGTTGAGCTTCAGCTGCGCTTTTCTTTAAATCAAAGTAGTGTAGAAGTACACATCGGGAGAACAACTTATCGCGTTTCATTTTAATTCGATTATAGAAAAGCACTTGTGTAAACAAAGGATGGCGTTTGATGACTGAATTTTATTGGGAAATATTCACACTTAAAAATGACATAAGAGACATCTTTCACTGCCCACAGCATACGCACCCAGAGTCATTCAGACGTGAACAGCTGCTTTCATATATATATATATATATATATATATATATATATATATATATATATATATATATATATACCATATATATCGGCGTATAAGGCGATCCTTAAGACCCAAAAATAGGAAGATGTCTTATATGCCCAGTACATAAACAGAAACTTTAAAAATAGCACGAAAAATTTATTGTGCTTGTATAGAATTGAAATTCTTTATTTTTTAGAAAGAGAAGCTTAAAATTTAGTATATAACATAAATTCATTGAACAATTCATTTTAAATAACATTTTTTAAAAATAAAACATATAGCCATAGCCTTCTAGGTACAATCCGTCCACGATGTGTTGAACAGACAGTTAGCGAAAACGAGGTGATTCCCCGAGATTCAATTTTCGACATGAAATTGTAGTATAACATGTAAAAGTGGTGTTCAATTTAGGATCGTCTTATACGACCTATATATGATAAATGTATAAATTTTATCTTAAAATTTCGACCTCGTCTTATACGTAGGTCGCTTTGTACGCAGTGATATACGATTTATTTATATATATATATATATATATATATATATATATATATATATATATATATATATATATATATATATATATATATATATATATATATATCAAACTGGTATATGTATGAACCAAAAAAGTATGAAGATTATTATTTCGTGATTTAGACAATCGTGCAATGCTTACTATCTCCGTTGAATGTACCTTGACATTTGAATCGAAAATAGTATATAATTGAAAATATCTCTGTACAAATGGTTGATAAATCGACAAATAAAACAAGTTCTCAACTAATCAAATCGAATTTATATTTGACATTCATAGACTATTATTACGATTTTATTTCCGATGGATTTTTTTGTTAATATAATACTTTCGAAATTTGATATATATATATATATATATATATATATATATATATATATATATATATATGTATTTATCTATGTGTATATATATACATATATATATATATATATATATATATATATATATATATATATATATATATATGTTACCGAAAATATAATTGTTTTTTTTTTTTGTAAAATATAGTTTAAATATTTATATTTACACATATACATGCATATCTACCTATATACCTACATATATATATATATATATATATATATATATATATATATATACATATTATATTAATGCAAAAGTTCGTATACGATTTGAAACTGAAACTCAGGTTTTTATTTTTCGCCGAAAATGGTTTTACTAATCAATTATGTATTCACGATCGTTTTCTGCAATTATTTTCCAACACTTAGGCAGCTTCTGGATTACTCGTTTGCACAAGGTGCGCGGTTTTTCGGAAAAAAAAGGCAGTGAGGTATTGATTTAGGTGGTCCAGTACAATTTAGAGTTTACTATGTTTTACATAGTAGGAGTAATACACAAATCAATTTTTCCTATACCTTAGTGCTCTGAGGATGATGGGATATCTGTTGAAAAGCGCATAAGCGATAATCAAAAATGATTAATAATCAATAATTGAACATTTTCGATCAAATACATTTATATATCGTTTATGGCGCGAGTGAAAAAAAAAGATTTTCGAAAATAACATTCTAAACACACGAATTATCACAATGATTTTCATTTACAGTTAAGTAAAAACCAGCAGAGGATTACATTTGTGTTAAAATCAACGATTGTTTTTATTGTTACAGATCGCACATGTACCCTCACGAATGGAAACGTTGGCGTTTGTAAATCTTCATCAGAATGCACAAGTTTAGAAAATCAATCGATCGAGTTTTCTGATTGTGAAAATGATTTTATTTGTTGCGCCGAAACATACTTTTACGCACCGCAAATTGATGAATTACAAATTGTTACTGTAAAGAAACCACTTTACAGACAGAGTAAGTACTACAGTTTTTTTCAAAGGAAAAAAATATAATATTCGTCTTTAAGTACCACATTTGATCACACTGGAATGAAAACGTGCTCGAAATGCACTTTGAAGATGTGTTTGGATCTGTTTCAAACATTTTCAAGTCAATTTGTGCCTAATAATTAAATGGGTTGTATAATACTGGACACACGAGAAAAAAGAATAATTGGAACGATGAAAACACAGAAATCATCCTTCATCGTCGAAGAAAATGACGATCACATCGACTAGAAAAAGACATGGCGTCGATTTTTTGGAATGAAAATAGAAAAATCATGATTGAGTTTCTGAAAGAGAACAATCATGATGGTAAATGATTCCTAGAACCTTTTGAAGCGATGAATAGCTAAAATCGAATAGAAAAATAGTTCCATATAGAGAAGAAAAAATTGACCTTTCATCACGACAATGAGCCAGTATTTTCATCCAGAATCGCCGTGCAACAAATCAACAAACTACTTTCAATTGCTGCTTCATGTTCCGTATTCACTAGATTAACAGCGTTCGAATTCTTTCTCTTTTTAAATTTAAAGAAAAATCCTGACAGGAATTTAATCAGGATTGAACGAAAATCTAATCCTGTAAGATAAATGATTATTTTGAAGATCTTGATGAATTGATATATTCTGATGGCATAAACGCATTGGAATATAACTCTAACAAATACATTGGTCTTAGAGGTGACTATATTGAAAAAATCTAAGTTTCTCTGTTTCATCATACTTGATTCTGAAAAATTTCCGAATTCCACTTGTAAACAGTTTCATCTGTGATTACTTTCTAATTAAATTGAAAAAAATATATTGAAATCTGCGTAAAAGCAAATGTAAATTCAGTTAATTGGAATGTCATATCAATTCAAGCCGATGGAGGCGATATTGTGTGATTTTATATAAGATTTTTCCGTACTATACTCTATTGTGTCTTTTAAGATTCGTATAGAATCATAAATAGCACGTTTACAGAAAAAGAAGACAAGAAAAAATATTTTAATACGAACCTTATGTATTGAGCGACTTATGAATGTAAAGTTGTTGTTAATTATTTTTTTATATGATCAGGGGACAGCGCCCCCTGGTCGCTACGTTCGCTTATCCTCGAGGGGCTACGCCTTCGCTCGTTCTCGTTAAGTGTTAACAATTTTTAAATAAAAAATGTAAAACGAACTAAAGATATTACGTAATGAAATTTATTGTTTGTTTTTGAATGAAACCGTGAAAATAGTGAAACTGAAAAGAAAACTTGTCGTAATTGACTGTAAACTTATTCGAAAAATCCTGTGTACCCGATATTCGTAATTGATTTGTGGTCTTCTGTACATTGAAAGATGATACACTGCTTAACGGCCCCATACAATATCAGTTTGGCCGTCAGTTCTGACTGATCAGTTAAATCTAAAGAGTTTCAACTGATCCGACTGTGTGCGCACACATCATCAGATCTAACTGATACAATGTGTACATGCACAATCAGATTTCCCTTCTCGATCGTTTTAATTTCATTTAGTGATTGTGTATTTATCATACCGAATTATTGTGCTACGCAGCTCTAACCATTGCCCTTCAAGATAAAAAGATAAGGAAGAAAAGAACAATATGGGTGAAAGAATGATCGAGGAAAAAGAGCACATTTTCACAAACTAACTGATTGAATGAACTCAATCCTAAAGATTGACATAAATATCTAACAATGAATGACGAGACATACCTCAAGTTGTCAATAGTGTTTCCACTAATTAAAAAGCAAGACATAATTTTTCTGCTCGTTCCCGACGCGGACGTCAAAATATTCATATAACTACTTCTATATAGTTATTTTTCTATTATAAAAGTGTCTCAAACAGTATCGAATTACTGAAATTAATTTACCATTATTTTTAATTGTGCCATTTATGAAAAAATATTGATTTTGAAAAACTTGTCTCCCCCCCCTCCTGAATTAAGATACACTTCCATGCCACTGGAAATATATTTTTTTCTTTTAATTATGCACCAGTAAGGAATTTATTTAATAAAAAAATTGATAATTTTTTGACCAAAGTTTTAAAATTAATATTGTTTATGTTGTTGTTCATATTGTTTTGTGGAAATTTTATAAGGGAATTATTTTTTTTTATATAGAGAGTCATTTAAGTAATTGAAACGAACTGATTTTCAGAATGCAGTATCTACAGAAGAGCATTTTTTCAACACCAGTTCAATATAGAGCCAATTGAGTCAGTCGAATTTATTACAATAGAAACAGTGAAACCAACTGTGCCACCACTTGTTCAAAAATTGAACCAGCAGTTGAGGAAACGAGAAGTGATTTTAGATCGGAAGGAAATAACAGGAGGTGAACTGGCACAACTTCGCGAATTTCCTCATATGGTATGGATTTTTTTTTACATTTTTAAGAAATTATAGGCACAGAATTTGAGTTGAAAACAGATTCATAAACAAATATGTTTTGTACGGTCTTTAATTTGTTTAAATATATCTGGCATAAAAATCTTCAAGTAGTTCTAGCCAACACAATTTAGTATTAAAGTATTTAAAAGAGTATTTTATTAGAGTATTTATTTCAAAGTTTAATTGTGTGTTTTTATATCTGTGTTCCTTTAGGTTCATATCATCAGATCATCTGCATTTAGTTTCGACTTATAACACACTTTTTTGTAATTTGAAAATTTCGCGATCTGGATTACAGATGTCGATTCTATGGCTAAAATTTTTGTTATGTTGTATTGATACACCCATGTTATGAATACACTGAAATATCAAGTCGACGTTTTAATATTTTTGTAGCAAAAAGCTATTTAGATAAAGCAATTTCGGTGTATCTTTTAAAATGGATGAAACTGAACATCGTTCAGTGATCAACGTTTTTATTAAAAACGATTTAGCGCTAATAGAAATTTAAACGAGACGAAAAATGTGTTGGGTGGGAGTACGCCGTCAATTACAATTAAAAAATAAGTAGTGTGCAGGATTTAAACGTGTTTGTGTAAGCTTGAAAGATGACGCCCAGCAGTAGGCGTTCAAAAAGCCCAACAACACCGGAAACAATCAACAAAGTGCACGATATTGTTTTAGAGGATAGTCAATTAAAGCTGTCTGAAATTGATAAAGCTATAAGAAATTTACATGAATTGTTATTTTACATCCCAACCGAAGAATTAGGTATGAAAAAGCTATCGGCAAAATGCCGGTTAGGTTTCCTGACAATTAATTCTTGACAAAAACGTAATAGAAAACAAATTTGAAATGAAACCAAATTGAAGTTCGATTTTCTTCTCCATCCATCGTATTCACCTGCTTCAGTTTCGTCTGACTTCCATCTATTTACAATTGAAAACAAATTCTTGAAGGAACGCGATTTTTTCAAATAATAAGTTGAAAACCGCATCAAACGACTATTTGGAGTATGTTAAATAAAATGTGTTACGGGATGAGATAAAGGCACTGAAACATCGTTGAACAAAGTGTATTGAACTTTAAGAAGGTTTTATTTAAAAGTGAAAACAATTTCAGAAAGATAAATCTTCGATTATCCGGTCGTGAACTTTTCAAATTTGCCCCATGGAATTATTTCATGACATGAATAATAATATTAGACGATCCAAAGTCAATTTATTATTTATAAGACAATTAAGTTTCTATATCATAAACCTGTAAATGTCGATCGATTTGTACATTTTAATTCTTACAGGCAGCAATCGGTTATGGAAATGAAAGTAATAAATTATGGATGTGTGGAGGTTCATTGATAAGTGAAAATTTCGTATTGACTGCAGCTCATTGTCTCTTTTCAATTCAGTAAGTAATTTTCTGTGATTAGCATGATGTTACAATGAACAACAGGAAAATGAAGCCCTTGAATAGTAATTTTGTTGTAGTTTCGATGTAATTTTTACAACCACAATAATGTTATTTTATTAATACTAGGAAGCTCTGCTCCCTGCTTAATCTCCTCTAACAAATAATAGAAACTTTTCAAATACACACAAATAATCCGCGTCAAATGTAAGTTATAACATTTTATTGGATAAGTTTATCAAAATTAGCATGAAAAGTACAATGTTAAAATGTATAACAATTTGTGTAACTGAGCATATGACTGGTATCAACCAATCAGAACAGAGATCACGTGACTGATATCAACCAATCGGAGAACGAATAAAACTAATAGAGACGGGACCATTTTTCAGTTATAGAGAGATATACAGAATGTCGTATAATGCAATGATTTCAAGTCGATAAAATTTTATCAATGGCAAGTTTAGAACATCTTATATCGATAAAGTTAATTCGGGGATTGTCACATGTTACACCAATGACTTTAATTATGTAGATGAGTCAAATGAAAACTATAATGATTATTTTTTCATCGCGTATTGCAAGGAGGTATCGTACAAATGTATTATTTTTCAATGTAGTCTTCATTACATTCAATGTAAGTCGTACAGTGATTAATAAATGCCCGGATTCCCCAAGAAAAAAAGTCTTTTGATCACGTGCGCTGCCATTCATATAATATCTGTTGTACTTCTTCATCCGACCTGAAATACTTTCCGTTCACTGTTTTTTTTTAAGTGATTTAAGAGGTGGTAATCAGTTTAAATGCGTTCTGACGAGTAAGGAGAAGGAGGAAGGCATTCAAAGTACAGTTTTCGATGGTAATTGAACGGAAAGTATAGAACCGAGCATTGTTATTTTGTAGAAAAATGTCAGTAGTCAGGAATACTCGTCGTTTGGACTTCATTGCCGATCTAAAATGATTCCTGAGCAGATATTAATATGTTTTACAGATACTGGCGTTCCTCCTCAACATATAGTTATTCAAAACCGGGTCCCATTCGTCCTAAAATAGAGTAAGTATCATTTTCTCAGCAGGTGGATGCATGCAGAACTTTTTTTGGAGGCACGACACCACTCTTTGCTCATTGTCTTGGTTTTTGACTGGTGGTAATGAATCAAAGTCTCATCTCTCATCAGAATTTACGGTAAGAAGTCATTATTTTACCTATGATCCATGAATGGCTACGCATGCGATCAAGTGACTTTTTTCTATAAAGAACCGAGCCACTAGTTAAGCTTGAAGGATTTGTATTGAACACGATTGAGACTATATTGAAAAATAGTACAATTTTGTCACTTTCATGCAAAATCCGATAAAGAAATGATTAAGTTTTTCATTCGACTCATCCGAGTATTTCATTGGTTGGTTTCTCTAATATATAACGATTTCTATTTCCAGAGGGGAAGCTAAATACGTTCGACTGGGCGCCTTTGATATCACAAATAATATAAGTTCAACAGATCGAGTTGATTTTAACATTGCTGACAGTATTAGTCATCCTGATTACAGACCTCCGTTAATATATAACGATATTGCTTTACTGAAATTGGATAAAAACGTAACATTTTCTCAAGCCATCTTACCGGCCTGTCTCCACGACAATTACACAATTCCTGTAAAGAATCTAACTGCGTCCGGATGGGGTGATATAGAATACGGCGGCAGTGCGAGTAATTATTTATTTAAAGTGGTACTTCAATCGGCTTCACTAGAACATTGCAAATCAAAATACAGGTCAGATGAAAATAAAAGATTTCTAAATCGAGGCATAGAAGATGAAACACAGTTTTGTTACGGGGGTGATGGTACGGAAAAAGATACTTGTCAGGTAATTTTATTTATTATTTTCAAGAATTATCAACCGTTATCTTACAAGGTAATTTTTCTAAATATTCAGTCAACTGAACGTTCAGTGTTCTCAAGAAGGATTTCAGCTGAATGATATTTTCTTTTTATGATATTTATGTAATATATTTAAAGTTTTCATTATATTTTTCACTTATAATTCCGTCCTTTTGACCCAGAGCACCGCAAACTGTAGAGCTGGAGCGGTAACCTTTTCAGAGTACCAACGACTCTTGGCGTAGTAAAATGTCTAGAAAAGTAGAGTTGGGTTTGGAGCTTTCAGTTATGTCATAATCGAGAGGGAGGTCACTGTACTCTGGTGATCCAGGCGCGGACCGAACGCGCGGCCTCTAACCAGTTTAGATAGGTTCAACCGTTAAAAGATTGACAGCCAGAAAACTCTGATCTGTTGGCTTATAATTCAGTCTGTTAACGCTTCGACAACTAGGGTGATTAGCGCTCGATGTCAAATATACAATTGAATGTTAATTCTATAAACAGAATTATACACACACGTATGTTTTTAGTGTAGGGTAGGCTTTAGTGTATATTCAATGTAAACATATAATCTGTAAAATGTAACTGTGAATATCTACAATACTGAACAAATGTACTATGCTATTACTATACAGACTAGACTGTCAACAGATGGAAAGGTTAAATGAAAATTTTCAAGAGAAACGTACTCGTAGGTCATTAATGAATTTAAAAGGGGTAATACTGCATCATCACAACGCCAGACCGCACACAGCCACGGAAACAACCGAACTGAATTTGTAATTCCTACTGTATCTTCTGTATTGTCCAGATATCGCTCTCTCTCTATCTATCTGATCGCTATTTATCTTGTTCACTTCAATATACTCTAAAAGGGATAAATTGTCTCAAAAGAATGCAACGAAAACCATTAAGTTGTACTGAACAACAGTTATTACATTATTGATTAAAAAAAGTTTTTTTTTATATGTTTCACATAGTGGTGGTTCTTGAAACATATACAAATTTATGATTCGATTTGATAAATATCACAGGTAGAATATTAATTTTCTTCAACTTCAAAAAATTCTCCTCCTGGATCATCCATTTTGAATATTTTTTTTTAAAAAATGAACATGTTTCAAATCACGGCCATTAAAATAAAAATAAAAAAATACGCTTACTTAGTATTTTAGTTGGGTAACTTTTCATTTGCCATCGTTGAGATAAAAACATTTAAAATAACACTGTGATTTAAAAGATATAACTTCATCAAATGGATGCAAGCGTTTTTAGATAAAGTGCTACGTTTCATCACCGACGCGCTCTATTTTTTGTAAGGAAGGCTAATTTGCATCAGGATATCTACATTCCTATAGTCGAGGAACTTGTTATCCGACGAGCTTGAAAACTGTACGACAGGGCAAATAACAGCGGCTAAGCCCTGCAGTACAAGCTATGGAATTCGTATTACAAGTGGCCGCGGTTGAGAAGCATTAAGAGGTTATAGCTTTCTATTGCGTCTGAAGCTCCTCAATCTGCGTTTTACCGCACTTTGTACATCATATAATATCTGTTACACTTACTGCGAAATATGTTTTGGATTTTGGGCCCGGCATTCAGATCACCAGCGTTCTCCCATCCCTGCATGAAGTCGGTCCAATCAGCCAATGATGAATAAAAGATAGAACTTGGTAGAATCACATCTAAAACGAAAAAGAAACTATTTATAGTCCAGCGATTTATAAATAGTATTAATATTTTATATTGTTTTATTTGTTTAGGGCGACTCGGGTGGACCGTTACAAATGTTAGAGCGTGGGATGTTTCGTATAGTGGGTATAACATCTTTCGGAAAAGGTTGTGGAGTCGGCGGAACTCCTGGTGTATATACCAGGGTCTCAGCTTTTATACCATGGATCGAAAGTATTGTATGGAAGTAAAATCTAAAACACTGAATTGCTATTATTGTTCATTCGAATATGTAATATGAAATTTGTGTAATGAATATTTCTTGATATTTTTTAAAAAAAATGTGTTAAAATAAATAAATACTATTTTTAATGATTTACTTCTTAGTGTTTATAAAGTAATTCCGTAATCCTAGTTAGTTTCAAGTGTAGTATTAGAGATCAGAACAGAACGGTAGTCTAATGCAGGTAGTGCATCTGTGAACACACATGATTGTCTTGGGATAGAGAAGTTTTCACCAGAGGAAAAAAGCCAATTCATATATATATATATATATATATATATATATATATATATATATATATATATATATATGTATATAAAATAGTATTTAGCTACAAAAAACTAAAATGTTGCAAAAAATAATCTACTACATGTTTATATAGATATACTAACACACACACACACACACATATATATATATATATATATATATATATATATATATATATATATATATATATATATATATATATATATATATATATATATATATATATATATATATATTTATTGTTTTATTCGGTTGCATGTACAGACTAGAGGGCTCGCTCTACTCTCCCATTGAGAAAGAGGGAGTAAAGCGAGCCCAGTAGTTAGTGAGAGAATCAAGCCCCAGGCGAAGCTCCCTAGTATATATATATATATATATATATATATATATATATATATATACAGTGAGGGACATAACTGTCCTCAATTATAGTGAAAATGAGCAAATCTTTCTATAAATAATAATTTAATCTTCTAATGTCTATGTACTTATATAAATTAAACTTACAGTTGATTTACATTTTTATGTTTATCAATATGAAAACAGACAAAAAAGTTCAAGTAGAATACGAGATTAGAATTTATAAGAAATCATCTTATAAAAAGATGACTCGAAAGTTTTTAGTCATGAAAGAGATAATCTCTTTCAATATCTCTTTCACAGATTAAACTCTTTTTTCACGACACAAATCATAAACATTTCTTCCTGACCAAAAATGTTCTATAAATGATTACTTCCTGTTATCGTTTATATGAGAATTTTGATGACGATGATAGAAGATTGATAGAAGAATATGTATTTAGGAATTCATTGATAGAATAATATGTATATCTGTTAAACGTTTTTAATCAGAACATACTGTTCGGGTTTGTGGGATGAAAAAGTAATTCATTTGTGAAAGTGAATTTAGAGAGTGTCTGAACTGCATTATGTTATAATATCTGATTTAATTAAAACCAGAGGGTTTTTGTTCTCTGCTCGTTGCGTTTGTCCTCCACTAACAAATAACAGAAATTAACAAAACGTATGCACAAATAATCTGTGTAAAATGTAAATGGTTATTTTTCTATTGGAAAAGTTTATAAAAATTAACAACAGAATACAATTTAAAATGTATAACATTTTTTTACTCTAAAACTCAAGTGAATACAATATTTTTGAATAAATTTCTTACCAGTTTTACATTAAAATCACATACACTCTTTCGTTGTACACCGTTAAATAGGACATTGATCATGTGACTGATATGAACCAATCAAAACAGAGATGACACGATCTGCATTAACCAATCAGAATTAGAATAAAAAAACATTTGAGGACGGTGACGATAACAACAGGACTGATTTTTAATTATAGAAAGGTATTACTATTGAAGAGAACAGACGAAACTCCCAAAGGAAAATATGGTTAGTATGCTCTTTTGATTCTTCACTGATAACTCATATTTTTTCTTGTAAATTTACTTGATTACTGTTAATATTCTACGATAAGACTGAGAAAAAAATTACGTACAATTGAGTAGCATATGCGTCTAATACGTTATTGCAATATTTGCAAAGTATTGCATCATCCATTTTCATCTATATGAAAATACCGTATATATATATATATATATATATATATATATATTATAATATTTATTACATTATATATATATATATATATATATATATATATATATATATATATATATATATATATATATATATATATATATATATATATTACATTTTGACGAAAATATATTTGAATAAATTGAAAAAATTGAATCTAAAGTTAATAAGAAAATCTAATTTTATTTTAATAATTGTATAAACTTGAACTGTTAATATTTTCAGTTTAAGCGAAACTTAAAATTGTATTCTAGTATGATGGTAGACTTGACAGCATATTAATGTAAAATTAAAACTAAATATTTGTAAAAAAAATATGCCGAATTTCTTCAACAAATATATGCTTAACTCATACCTAAGCCGGAACTGTACTTATCTTATTAATCATATACACGTTTTTTGCTAATAATGATGACGGTAATTAACATACAAATTGTAATAAAACTGTAATTCCCCGAATGTTGGCTAAAAGGTTGATAACATCTGGCAATACATTTTTTGTATATACTTTTTTTCGACGCTTTTTCTTACAAGATATTTATATTTTTTTCTTGTTAGACACATTTCTCTTTCTCACTTTAAAAAATATGCGTAGTAAATCCAGTTGGTCAGCAAAAATGACTTTTTATATAAAATTAACGTAGCTAATTATAAAAAACAAATATTCGCTGACATTTAATCTGATTATAGAATTGAATACGTTGACACCGATTGGAAAAACCTACATATTTGTACTTTTTCTTTTCTTCGACACAGATCGTTTGAAAAAATGACGATAGATTTTTAGTCAACTAAGAAAACTATCATTGAAAATATCTGGATTTAACCTGTTATTTTTTTAGATTTGTTCAGTGTTCTACATACACACATATTATATATATATATACATATGTATGTATATATATATATATATATATATATATATACATACACAGTTATAAATTAAAAATAAACAGTATTTAATAGGTTTTATGTCATTTTAAATGATGCTATTTTTACACAATGTCAACATTTGTTTGTAGCGCATATTTTTACACAATTTCTGATTTATTTTTTTGAAATCAATACATATTCGTAGCGTTTTATTTAAATAAGCGCGAGAAAAGTTTCTGTTTACATAAGTTTTATTCAAATAAATTAAAATTTGAATATTTATTTCATTGTTCTATCAAAGAAAAGCCAATTGTTAAAGTGTTTTTGTGAAAGAATACGCCAGTATTGTTTATAAACATTATAATCTGTAGAACCACTAATCTGCTCTCTAGAGCATGCAATGAATTTATGAACCAAGTTTCGGGTACCGGAGGATCTGTCTGTCATCTTCAGATAAATATTACTGACTCTTTCAAATGTCGGTTTTTCTTATTCGTACTCGAAGATGGTACTCACTGGAGAACAGAACTCAGATGATCCAAAATAATTAGGATCACTTGAATGACTAGGGTCACAGTTTTAAAAACATACGAATGACGATGAATCATCTGTCCTTACAACTATAGAATAACAAATTCTACCTGGAAAAAAAAATACAAATCTCTGATTAAAATATCTTTATCTGACCATAATTTATTTTATTTAAAATTTTTCAATTGAAACCACTTAAATTAAGAAGTATATTTTGGATTTGAAGGTCATAAAACTCAATTATTTTTCTACCAACCTAATATTTGATAAGCTGAATCTAGCAGTACAAAGCGAACGCCGAGGACTACTGTCTGATGTAATTTCATTATTGCAAGATAATGCCCGTTCGCACACTACTGCTCGTACTGTTGAAACCCTCCAACAAACTGGAGCATAGACCGTATAGTCATTCCTTGACCTCATCCTTTGATGATAAAATTTTTTTTGTACATTTATTTGTATATTCATCCAATATATATATATATATATATATATATATATATATATATATATGTATACATATACATATATATACATACATATATATATATATATACATACACACAAGTATATATATATATATATATATGTATGTATATATAATATATATATATATATATATATATATATATATATATATATATATATATATATATATATATATATATATATATTGATGATAATATTTTTTTTGTATATTTATTTGTATAATCATCCATATATGTATATATATATATATATATATATATATATATATATATATATGGATGATAATATTCTTTTTGTATATTTATGTATGTATAGTCATCCTCTGATCTCATCCCTTGAAGATAATATTTTTTTTCGATATAAAAGGTTTAGTTTCGATTAATTATACACTTAATTGCGAAACAAAAAGAAAGAAATCTAGTGCGAACTTTCGCACGAACTGAAACCAATCAAATAAAGTTTAAGAAGCGTGAGAAAATTTCGAAGGGTGTGATTCTATTCCAGAAGGGCACTCGATCAGACAAGCCTGATAAAATAAATCAATGTCTATATTTTCAGTCTTCGACCTGTCCACTGTACAGTCGATATATATTAGTCAGTGATTTACGTCACTCTGGTTCATTAGAACAAAAATTGAGAGGACAAAGAAATCTTTCTCGTGAGAAGGTCATTAATACGGTACAAGAGTCGCTGCATAACAGATTAAATATTTGTTTTCAGGACGGATTTCATAATCTCATTAAAGGTAGGACTAAGTGTATAGAAGTTAATAAGTTGGTGTTATGTAGGAAAATAGTCTTAATAAAAATACTGTATGCAGAATAAGAGTTTTTTTTTTCATTTTTAAACGATTAACTGACCTTTACTTTTTGACTTGCCTTTATATATATATATATATATATATATATATATATATATATATATACACGTAACAGACTTGAATTCCAATGAGTTTTAAAAAGGAAGAACAATTAATTAACATTGACCTTGGAAACATCTCGTTTTAATTTTTTACACTTGAAAATGTTGCTCTTGTGAAGGCGAGCACAGATTTTTTTGCCCGAATAAATTAGAAAGTGATACAGTACGTATTTAAAAATTATACAAACACTAGTAAATTCAGTTTGTTTTATTGCCCGGCGTCCGCCGTTTCGTCGGCCGAAACACTGTACATCGATTTTAACGCACGGTTAATAATTATAGAACGGTCGACCGCAGAGAAAATAAACTATTCGAATGATGAACAATCGAAAAAATACTATTTCAAACATCGCGGTGAATTCGTTTACGAAAAAAAAGTAGTTGAGTAACGCGCGTCTCTGGTTTTTAACAGAACCGATCGAAGAAATACCCACCAAAACGTCGGAATGACTAACAACTTTGTGAACGTTAGTATTTATATGTTTATCAAATCGGTGATGGCATTTTTTGAAGAGGTTCAGTTGTAAATAATATACTGTACCTCGATGGAGTGTTTCTGATACATTTAGTAAAATGATTTTAATTCAGTTAGGATTTGTGTTGTTTAGTGTTGCATTCGTAACAATTAATTGTAGTACGTTGTGTTTGCAAGTCGGTAAGGTAATCATTATTATTGTGATTTTTTTTTTATAAAAAAAATACATTCATTGCGTATTGTACATAGGAATACACACAAACATACATGTAGATGAAAACACATGGCAGTCATTCGAATTACAGATTTTTTTCAAACACTCGCTCGCCTATTTTTACATGCAAGTCCAAAGTAACGATAACTGTTTTAAAAATATCCGATGTATATGAATATTGTTGACTTCTTTCAACAATTTCAAACACTTTGAGAGATTTTTTTTAAGATTTGAAAGTAATTTCGTAATTGATAACGTATTAAAGATGTGTCCAGTGAGAAATCGGACAGATTTTCTATCAAATACAATTACACACTCACCTGTAGTTCAGGTATTGTGATATAAAATTATTTTTTTTTTAAAAAAAGAGAATATTGAAATTTTTATGAAAGAAGATTATTTATTATTATTTTATGTATTTGTCTTAAACTCGTGATGATTTTTTAGTGGATTCAATAGAATGTATTTCACTTTTTGTTATAAATTTATTATTTGAATTGAGGCGATATAAAATATAAGATACATGATTTATCTGAAACTATCATAAGAATTTTTAATACGTGCAATCTGTTAGTAGTCTGTATCTGTTAGTATTCTATCTTTCTCGCATATATATATATATATATATATATATATATATATATATATATATATATATATATATATATAGTAATTCCGGAAGAGATACCGACAATTTTTTCAAATGTCTGTAAAATATAAAAATTAATAACTAATAATTTATTACTATTATACAAATAAACAATTATTCTGATGAAAAATGTTTAATAAATCATTACGGTTCATTTTTAATGGTCGCTTAAGCACATTTCGATGGTGTTGTTATATGCTCAGAGCACCAAATTATAGAGAAATCAGATCTTCCTATACGATGGTGAATATTTTTGATCAAAAAAATGTTTGCGGTTTGCGAGATGAAATATCAAGTCAGTAGGAAAATAATTACGGTTTTTGTTATGAATTTGAAGGTCATAAACTGCAATTATTTTTCTACCAATATAACAATTTGAAATAGTGAATTCAGACAGTGTCAGAATTGTATTGTTATTACTTATTCAATTTTTTTTAAAATAAACTAGAGTCGTGTGGAAAATAAATTCGATTTGTTTGTCATAATAAACAAAATGACATGCTTTCATTATAGACGTAATATGTTTATTCTATCTATGATGATAACTTTACTAATAAAAAAGAACGTGATACTCTCTGAGATAATTATTGAATGCATATTTCCGCTCGTGAAGTTATCAAGGGAGATTCATAAAACATTGATTTTAGTTTTTTTAAAGAAGAGCATTTTATTCATTTAATGACACTGCCTTTCACTGCCTGCCAAAGTAGCTATGATAGGTGAATTATAACTGAAACAGTTGATATAAATTGAATATTGTAAAGTACTGTTTTAATGGAATATTTTTATACGTTTGGCACCCATACATGAACGTTTCCAATTAACGGGTGATTCGAAAACAAGTGTCCAAACGGGGTGTGTTTTTTAATTATAATTTGTGTTCGGGCGCTAATGAGCTTAGCTGTCGAAATGCCCTAAAACCCCGATAACCAACCAACCTAAGTTAACAACTTACATATTATAATATACTGACAGTAAAACCTAAAAGAAATTAATAAAAAAGTTCTATACTTGAGTAACAGTTTTTTTCGAGCCTTTATAAAATAAACATATAAAAATATTACAAAACGTATAATTATTTTTTCACAATTCATATAGAAATTGACGAATTGTGGAACATAAATTGCTAAAATTATGTTAATCCATTGTATTTGTGTAACAGAAAATGTGTAAATTATTGCTTTACAGTTTATTCGAGCAATTATTTTACCTAACAGTATTTTTTCTATAAATTATTGTACGTTATTTTGATTTCATTGGCCTCTAAACGTATGCGACACTCTTTTAAAATAGTTTAAATAATAATGAATCAAAAATGTGTCAATAACAATCATATTACCTATTTAGTATTCATCTATATAAACGAAAAATAAATATGTTGCAGTTTTGCAACCATATGCGTTCAATGGTTAAATATCAAAGAATCGAAAGCGTGTCAATAACAGGCATAGTACTGCCATTTTTCATACTAATTTATTCGTGAATTTTATTGAACCATACAATGTCCTTTTGCATTTCTAGTAAAATGAATAAATCAATAAAATCTCCAAGTCCTCATTACTATCTCCTCCCCCCCTCTTAAACAAGTGTATGCATCCAATAGGGTTTCGAAATCTCTCTATAAATAAAAACTGGTCCTTCGCCGTGGATCATTTCATTCGTTCTTTAATTGGTTGATACCAGTTACATGGCATGGGTTCTGATTGGTTACAATATGAATTGTATGATCGAATGATTGTCACTCTAATTAATTGAATCGATTCTTGTCTTCGATCTGATATTATTTTTTATGTTCATTTTAAACTTTTCCGACAAAAAATTATGAATTATATTTAAGGCGTATCAATTATATGTATTATTTGTTAATTTCTATTGTTTGTTAGCGAGCGAGAGGTAAAGCCCACCCCGGAGTTAACGAGCGCATCGAGCAAGGGGTGGACCTCCTTTGTAATATATATATATATATATATATAGAAAATATAAATTTACAACGTATGTCTTAATGAACAGACAGTAGAAACTAAAAAGAATGCATAAGACAATTCTATATTTGAGTAACAATTATTTGCATCTTTTATAAAACAGTTAATGATATTATGATCGGCAATCCTTGAACAATACAATCTATTTATTATAAATTTTTATTTGTTACAGTACATTGCTACATTACTGAATGGCATGGCACTTAAGTGTTGATTGTTACTCATCCAGTACGAATCCGGATATTATGACTAACAAGCGTCGTTCAAGTGTCAGATTTCATTAGGATGTAATTTCCTATCTATAGTGGAGATTGTGTAGGAAAATGTCCTTAATAAAAACTCTGTATGCGCAATAAGAGTTCTTTACTGTTTCAATGTGACTTTAGTTTTTGATTTACCCTCGTGTGTGTTATATAGAGGAATATTTTGTATTTAGGTTCCAGTTATTAAACTATTCGCACATGACGAATTTACACTCTGAACTGATTGTTACTAGTATAAAGAGTAGGATTATAAAATTATATACACTTGATTATATTTTCCAACACGGCTTCTCTTTCGGAATTTATCCCTCTCTCTCTCTCTCTAAATTATATATATATATATACACATATATATATATATATATATATACTTATAAACATACATTGATGTGCATATATTATTAGAAACTGATGTAGTATTGTAAACTTTGTGTGAAATGTAGATAATATTGACAAAACAACCAAATTCTTTATCATTGAATGTACAGCAACATCCGTTTTTCATCGGTATTTTTCAATTTCCTCTATCTATTACCTAAACATGATGATTAAAATATAAAATCGAGTATATAACTAAGTTAAATTCCTATTCAATCGCTTGTATATTAAAAGTATAGGCACTTATCTGCTCATAAACAATATTTAATTTTTTTATTAATTCTGTGCAATTTTAACGTGCACACGACATACACTGTCTGTCAAAAACGGTTGTCATAAACACGTACGACTAAAAAAAGAAAAACTGAAAATATCTTAACATTGTCGTCATTAAATTGTATACAAAAAATGATAAACATGCACTTTTCGTAAACAGAATGATACGTTCGTGAAGACGGTGTTAGTTATTTCAAAGACATGTAATTTTAATTAATGTACGGTACTTTATTGGAGTGTGTTCGGTGCTAGTAAAATATAAATAAAAATGATGTATGTTAAGTTTGGATTTGTGTTCATTAGTGTTGCATTTGTAACAATTAAATATGCAGGACGATATCTTCCAGAAGGTAAGATGTTTATTATTGTTATTATTTCTTTTCTTCATATTTAACTGTTATTCAAGATCATTCTAATTGAAAAATATCTATACTTTATATTACCTTATATGCTAGAAAATCATATAAGTCAACATTATTGTTTCTATAAGGACGAGTCATATGAAAAAAATCTTAATTATCCTTTTTTGATCGTGAATTTCATGGAGGTGTTATACAATTGTATGATTTTTCAACATAGTCTCCATTGCGTTCAATGCAAATCTTTCAGCGATTGACTAGTTTCTGAATTCCTCTAGAAGAAAAGTATATTTTGATTGTATGCACAGCCATTCATTTACCACTTGTTTGGGATTTTTGTGGCACTATGAATGCGAAGTAAATGACTTCCGAGTAAAAACTGAGACTGGAAATAAAACTTGCGTTCGCTACCATCGACTAGAGAGCGAAAAAAGTGTGGTTATTTTAAATCTCACATCTCGCCGAAACCAAAAAAGTCACAGTACAAAAAGCGATACTAACTCTTTTCTGAGACGAACTATGTCCACTTTTAGACAACTGTATGTCCAGGAAGAACATTGTCATCAGTACTACACTTTCAGATCTTCTCAAGGATCATTTTTGATCAGAAATCAAGTCCAAATGATGAGGACTTTTAAGTATTGGTATCTTGTTCAGCATGGCAATGCTTGTTCTTATACTCAACGGTATTGTGTCTTCGTCATACGCCATACTCGCCATGTTCCGTTGCAAGTGATTATCACCTCTTTGCATCACTCAAAGATGTAGTGAACGGTTATCTTTCAGGTCTGATGGAGACCTACATCAGGTTGTTCATAAATGACCATTCGCATGAATAGAAATCTAGAAGAATCCAAGCACTATCTAAGCGCTGAAGAACTTGTATTGAACACAATGGTGACTATTTTGAAAAAATAGTACAATTCTATGATATCTCCTTGTAAATACAAGATGAAAAAATAATAATTAAGATTTTAATTGTACTCATCTTCGTATACATTTACATTTTACAGTCAATATATTTAGTCTTGATATATTTGGTCCTTTTGGTCTTCATGTTTTTGGATCAACAAATTGTCTCTATCTTTTCTACACTACCAGTTTTAAAGATTCTGTATAGTCATTAAACATTTATCAAATGATAGAATTCGTGATGGTATAGGAAAACATGAACTGAGCTGATTCAAAACGATGAAGATCGATATTAGAACGTATTATATTAACAGGATCACAAGTATAAAAACGCACAATTATAGTTATGATATGGTAAAGTTGGTATGGTATTCATTTGAAACGATATTGGTTAGAATCTATTTTCACATAAGTTTTATTTTTTAAAATAGTATGTCATAGTTTAAATGATTCTAAATTGTATTAATGATTTGTGTTCTATTTCAATTACATTGACATTATTCAACATCTATCTTAAAAGAGAACGAAGTCAACAAATAAATATAAATTCTGTGAATAAAATACATATTTGTCTTCTTCTAAAAAATACGATCATAATAAAATACATATCTGATTTGTATTCTGATTTTTGAGATTTAAACTATTTATTTTTCTTTTTATTTCTGGCGACCAACACGTTTTCAATATACATATTTTTTTATCATGACAAGCAGTGATCAGAGAACTCTTTTTCTACTTTGGTAAGAGAAAAAAATTCACTTGTGAAAGTGAATTTAACGACAGTGACTGAATTGTATTTATAACTTGTTTCTGATCTTCATGGACTCAAAGAGTAATTTTATTGCACAACTCGTATAATTTATATTAAGCTATACTCAATTACTATTAACTCTGTTCAGAACTTTAATTATCCTAAAAATAAAGTCTTCACTTTAAAACGGTTAGAATTAAAATAGTCACAAGTTGTTTTATTTAAGAGAAGGAAACAAATATTATTACAACGAAACGATTTTTCTAGATAGGGAAATATCAATCTTCAATTTTTAACAGTTAAAAGAAGGTATATGAACTATCTATACCAATGGTCGGCAAACTGCGGTTTCCAAAGCTACTCTGTGCAGATCCCGAGAAAATATTGGGTTTTATTGTCATTTCTCATAAACATTTATATTAATAATGTATAGTAGTATTAGTATGTACCAATATTAGAATATTTTATATATAAACGGGTAATTTATATTATCTTTTCAAACATTCATTTACATCATGTGTCCACACAGCTGTTTAAGGTGATGAACAATCTTTACAAAAATATGAAACTAAACAATTTTGTTAATTAAAGTTAACTGAATGTAATAAAAATAAATTCGGAATGAGTAAAGGTGTGGCTCTTGAACATTCGAAAATGTATGAAAATTATAATATGTGGCTCTTATTATCAAAGAATTTTCCCACCCTGATCTTTAAATTTAACATAAAATATTGACACTTTCCACAATATAATGATGACAAGTAAGAAAGTATAATTAATAGTAGTAGATGAAACTCAGTTTCACTTTGACCAATCTTTCCATATACTTCTGGTATTTGTTTGATTTAGTTTCCTAGATAAATAAAAATTATACTGATTGTATAATTCTGTTTATAACAGCAATATATCTGTCTTTAAATCAAATAATTAAAAAATGTAGACTTATATTCAGGTTAACATTTGCTTAGTTGAATAAACCAATTTTGACTGAAAAATGTGCTGTTTCTATATAGAAAAATCGGATATGATCTTTACTTATATATACATATATACGTATATATACATATATACGTATATATACATATATATATACATATATTATAAAATTGAAACAATGACACCGTTAATTGGTTGATATCAGTCACAACATATATGATGTCAGTGTAAAACTGATAAGAAATTTATTCAAAATATTATATTCACTGAAACTTAAAAGAACAAAAATTTTTTTACACATATTAACGTTATGTTTTGTTGTTAGTTATTATAATTTTTTTCAATAACAATCTTACGACTTACATTTTATGCGCATTATTTGTCTGTAAAATTTGTTAAATACAGTTATTTGTTAGGGGGAAGCGAGCGAAACGCTTCCTCCAGTGGCTGGAGAACACTGCACCAAGAAGGAAAAGCCTTTAATATATAATTATTGGGTTGGTAGAAAAATAATTACGGTTTTTGTTTTTTGAATTCCAATTTTATTTTTTTTTCAATGAAGGTGTCATTTCATCGCTTTCATGTTAACATCAATTTAAAGTAGATTTTTCGGTCTGTAATTAAATAACATTGACTTTGACTTTATTATTAATTTTACTTCAAATCGGGCTATTGAATTAAAGATAGAAAAGAAGCAAATGAGAGCAAATTTTTTGTACGACTTCAAAACGGGCGGTAAAGCAGCAGAAAATGCTCGTAAACTGAACGACACTTTTGGTGTAGGTACTGTTAAGGAACGTACGGTGCAATGGCGGTTTCAAAAATTTCGAGCTTAGGACGAGAGTTTCGAAGGCGAAGAAGGTCACGGGTGTCTTTTTTAAGTTCATAACGACCAACTGAAGACGTTAGTTGAATCAGAACTATGCATAACAATTCGAGAGCTTGCACAAAAGTCAAGCGTTAGTCATCCAATAGTTCTGGACCACTTGAAGCATAATATTATAAAAAATTTATATGAATTCGAAGGTGACGAACCGCAATTATTTTTCTACCAACCTAAAATATATATATATAATTCAGATTATAATTCAAATTGTTATTGTATTCTCATCTGTATTTAAGTAGACTTACGAATACAGAAATGAAAAATAATAGTCTGTACAATAAACTATTATATCGTTTATCATTTGATTAAATCTGACTCAATCGATAAAAACATCTGTACTGTTTTTAGATCTGAAAAACACAATTCAATTTTTATATAATTTAATAATTGTATGTTATGAATTGTTAACGAGCAATTAAGAAAAATAATTATATGTTTTTAATTACATAAATAACAACAACATTATTGAATTTTTATGAAAAAAGTAGTATCTTGGAGTGATGACATTAAATATACGAACACAATGTTATTGTCAGTACAAAAAAAGCTGACAGATTATTTGATGAGGTCAGGGACAATAGCTTCGTTCTCATGACCTTCCTTTTTGTATGATAAAAATGTTTGCAAATTTCAAACAAAAGTTTAAACTTGTACAGTATATATACATATATATATATATATATATATATGTGTGGATTTTCCTAATGTTAGTTTCTAAATTGTCATGCGATACATCCTGTTCGTTTGAAAAATATCTAGACTTGTCTTTTTTCCGTGAAATACAATTAATAAATAACTAGTGGATTGTTAAATCATTCTGTTATCAAACATTTATGTTATAAAGTATTCATGTCTTGACTGTAAAGGAAATTAATCAGATATTTAATAATAAAAATAACTTTTCCCACGTATGGAAGAACAGAAACGAAAATATTATCTAATTATTAACGGGTTTATTTAAAACTTTAACTCTTTCAAATCTGGTGTACATACGTATGTACTACCATTTTTTTATGTCGGTTACTTCGTGGTATATTTTTTGTACCACTGTTTCAGAGGCCTGGCAGGCCGGTGGTATAATTTGTGAACCACTTAAAGAGATGGCTTTTGGTAGTTCTGTAATTTAAGAAATGGCAGCTGTCACTCGGAGCTTAGAAACGTGGCAAAGCCTACTGCACTGCATCAAAAAAATCTATTAAAAAAGCTTTACAGTTCTAAGGTCTGTTTTTATTCAAATGTACAGTACTTGAAAGAGTTAAAGAAAAATCAAATTATTTGACAGAAAATTCAAACTGTTTAAAAATATTCTGTTTCAACATCTGTAAGAAATGTTAATTTTTTATTAAATACTCGATCAGTTACCTTTATACTCAATGCATGAATCTTTCATAATATCAACGTTTGATAATAAATTGTTTTAACAATTCACTATTTATCTAATAATTCTAATGGACAGAAAAACGAAAGCACGGATTGAATTTTCGAATAAATCTTATGTGTACTTTCGGATCTTATGTTATCTTCATCTATCCGTAAGTACTAATTAGCTACAAACGGCTACGTGCAGATGGTGTAAGAACTAAAACCAGTCACAGAAGGTGAACAAAAAACTCGCGCTGTTTACAAGGAACCATCCGTCAGGACGACATTTCATATTACATTGTAAGAGAATGTTCGAGGTTCTTATCGAAATGATGATTTCTTTTCTAACGTCATTTCCTTATTTAAACAGTTACATAAGTGTATATTTTTTAGGAATGAAATTAAGTTGTATTCTTTCAACATTTTTCTTGTACGTGCCCGTTACAGATTACCAAACTTTTTTTTACGAAATTGAATTATTCATATCCATTTCTGTACTAGTTTCCGGACATTTATTACACTAACCTTGTTGGTCGACTTATCTTGCCTACACTTTGATTATTGATGTATTTCATTATTTTTTAAGTGCATGTTCGATTGAGTAATAAATAAATAAATGTTTTCAAGTCAGATAATCATTTAATTAGAGATTAATATAATCAGTGACTTTATGAAATGTCTACAATAGGATTCGTTTCAAATAATTGTACCGGAACGCTTATCTTTTGCACACAAAAATTATACATTTTGTATTCATTTATTCATATTTTATGACTGATTAATCTATGTATTACCAAGACTGTCAGTAGAGTCAATAAATGGAATAATTTAAAAATATAATATTATTATATTTTACTATAATGAGGAATTAGAATTTACTGTTAAATTAAATCACCTGCATTTCATTCTTTTTCAGAAATTTGTAAATAATTTTTCTTGTTATATTTATATCCGTAAACTGTTTAAATAGCTCCAGCGACAAATATTTTTCTCTATATTATAAAAGTGAGACAGTGATGCCGTTCCCGTGACCCTCATTCGTTTTCTGATTGATTGATAACAGTCACGCAGCCTATGTTATGAGTGGTTACTATGAATCTGTTAATTTCTATTTGTTAGGGGGAGGGGTAGATTTAGTGAGCGGACGGTGAAGCCCCCTAGTTTTTAATAAAATGAAAAAATATCGAAATCAATCTGGAAGCGAATGTGAATTTCATTAAATATTAATCTAAGACCAACTCAAGCCGATAGAGGCGCTTGTATATAACATCACCATTTTTCTGTGAGAGATTCCAGTATTACAGTTTACAATATTTGCTTCTACCTAAAATATTTAATTCAGTAAACTGCTTAAAAAGTTGAATATACTATAGAAAATTGTATTAAGTATTCACAAATTCCAAAAACCTGTTTCACCACTAACTTCAATCATAGAAAATAACTATTTCCTAGTGGAAAAAAAATTATATGATTGTACGAGTAAACAGCGTCATAAATTTAGTAACGCTTGACTTATCGACTAATTTAAATCGCTATGGAAAAAAAAACAATAATTTACGTAACATGTGTCAGTGTTTGGCTTGAAAGATTCGTAAAAATAACTTTTATGCCCACATTGTGTTAAAAGTCAACAGATAGGAACCGCCTTCAAATATAATTAAAACATTTATTTTATTACTTATATTCGCTTTTTTGTTTCATCGATCTACGCTACATGTAATTATATGCATAAACCGATTCATTTATTTCAATATACTTTATATATATATATATATATATATATATATATATATATATGTATGTATATATTGAATCAGTGCAAAAGTTCGTATACGATTTGAAATTGAAATTCAGGCGATTATTTTTCACAGAAAACGTTTTTATTAATCAATTGTGCATTCCTGTCCATTTTTCGTAGCAAGATTTCTTATGCTTGTTTTCTCCTCCAAAAAATTTTCTGAGTATTACCTGATAAAATTTGTCGTCGATGTCAACGTTCTTAGTTTTTAAATATATGTACAGGTACTCTGAATGTGTATCTAATATGGAATTTATTTTAAAGCCATCCGCATAAACGTATTAAAGCGCTCAAACGGAGTTATCCGTTTTTGCTAATAATTGTAACATGTACTATAACATTTTTTTTATAGTACAAAGTTTTTTTTAATTGCTTCGTTCAGAAAATATCTTTCATTGTGAAATTTCAGTTTCATTAAGAACTGTCCTAAAATTTGTTCGAATAATTTCTTCAACAACTCTTGCTTCCTTTAATTCTAAAGTTTCTTGTAAGACACTCAGTACTTCTATCATAATATAATATTTATTATCCTTCCATCAATTTTACAAATCAATTCAAGACTACTTGAAAAGAATATTGAAAATTATAATTACATAATATTTTTAATTTTATCTTTTCATTCAAACACGGGATATTGAGCTGTCTCTACAAGTACAATACAGGACAGCAAATTCGATGTAAAATACGGGACAGTACATATATATACGGGACGTCTGGCAAGCCAAATTTACATATATATATATATATATATTTATACATATATATATATATATATATATATATATATATTTATATATATATATATATTATACACACACGAGGGTGGGATGAAAAGTTTCCGGCCTTACTGATCGATGGCTCAAATTGTCATGAATCGTTTATGGTCTTGTGCAGTGTCATTCTTCATTAATTTGACTCTGAACTTTCATAAAGTTATGCCATGTAGTTTGAATCTGACAGTCTGTTAAATTGAAGAAGTTTTACGTTTTGTGAACAGTGGAGAAAATCGAAGTGTGCGCAGTGAGAAAAGACTACAACATTAAGGGTTTATCCCCAACTGGAATAAAATTTGAACTGGATTCTACTTTAGACGAGTCTGTTCCATCGTTTTCATCTGTTAAAACATGGATCGCGGATTGTAAACGTGCCGGTACGAGCACTGAGGATGCATAACGTTCGATGAAATCAAAAACGGATATTTCCGAGAATGCTCAAAAAAATATACAAAATTGTATCGAACGACAATCGATTGAAGTCAATCGAGATATTTAAGGCTGTAGTGAATATCAAAAGAGCGAGCACATCACATCTTGTAAAGTTCTGAGTATGAGAAAGATATCCATGCGATTCGCTGAGATTTCTCACACCGGAACAAAAACCTAATCGTATACCCATCTCCGAGGAGTGTTTGGCGTTGTTCAAGTGCAATCCGACAGAATTTTTGCATCGATTCGTTCACATGGACGGAACTTGGATTCATCATTAAATTCCGGAGACCAAGCACGACAATCAAAACAGTGGACATCGTGAGGTGAATCAGCTCCGAAGAAGGCGACAACGAGTCGATTCACCGGAATTGGTTATGGCGTTTGTATTTTAGGGTGCGAATGGTATTCTAATGGTCGATTATCTTGAAAACGGTAAGACAATAAAAGTATATTACTGCTCCGATTTATTTGATCAGCTGAACCAGAAAGTTCGGAGAAACGATGCGTATTGTCGAGGAACAAAGTTCTGTATCATCAGGATAATACTCCTTGTCGCAAGTCTGTTATTACGATGGATAAAAGTCATCAATTGGGCTTAGAATTTGTTCCATCGCATTTTAATTTGTTCCTGAATCTGGAGAAAAATCACACTGGTAAAAATTACAGGTCGGATTTCGAAGTAATTGCCGCCATAAAAGTCTATTTTGAAGAATTTCAGTTCGAGGTCGTGACTGCGCTGTGTGGTGCGCTTCGCGTTTAAGTACGAGGACCTATAACTTAGGCAGATGGTGATGCTCGTCTCCCGATACAAGTATTGGGAAGAGCGGATGGCACGAATTGAGCAGTGATTGGTGTAAGTTTACAAGACAGTGTACGGGGGGGAGGGGGTCGGCTCAGGTCGCGAGAGAGGCTCGCTGCGCACGACCCACGACCCGTTGCCGTGTTCAGATCTCGTCAATCAGGGGAAGGTCTACCCATCACAACGTCAGTAGCTTCGGCCGCTTATAACGGTACCACAGGCTAGACGGGCCGTAAACGCTGAGTGAATTTGAGGGTTTTTTAAAGAGTTGGACGAATCAGACTATAAGGATGACAAAAGGCTCTTGAATATCACTGGAATAAATGTACTGAGTTAAAAAGAGATTATGTCAAAAAATATAATCATTTTTCGTTTCGAATATTTTGTTTTCTGTCCTAGGCCGGAAACTTTTCATATTTATATTTATATATATATATATATATATAAATATATATAAATATATATATAAATATATATATATATATAAATATATATATATATATAAATATATATATATATAAATATATATATATAAATATATAAATATATATATATATATATATATATATATATATATATATATGATGTTTGAATTAGTTTAAGATACTTTTGAACAAAAAAGAAAACAACTACTTTCTTTGAAAGGACTATTTACTATAACAATTCCAGATATTGTATGCGTTAAAAATAACATTAGATTCTGTAAATAAGACACGAACAAAATTATAATACTACTCTGTGCAAACTTGTTCTAAAATAAAATTAACATTTTTTTCTATTTTCCGGTACACATACATTCGATTAAATACGAGACATTTTTTATTAGATTTAACATCTTATTGCTTGCATTGATCTAACAAACTAATTTAAAAATAAATATCAAAACAAATAATTTGTCTCTTAGGTTGATATTCGCATAAAACTTAAATTTGGTCTTTAAGATCAAGCAAATTATAAAAATGTTTAACGAATTCGTTGTTTATCTTAATACTTAGTCTGCAGTTACTTGTTATTTCTTTGCGTTTTTTTTTTGTTCTAATCAATTAAATGTGGAAAGTTTTTTAATTAAATTTAAGAAACTAATTTGAGCATTTTCCTAGAATGTTTTTCAAGGATCCATTACAAAAATATATCTTTGAAGAAATTCACAGATTATTTAAAAATAACAATTTTTGTTGAAATTTATTTTGTTGAGTTAAATCTTTATTTACTTGATAATATTTTCATCACAACGAATTGTTTCACGAGCGAAAAAGGTTATCACTATTTTGATGAATGTCTGTATTGCTCGTACGCATCGTTTATTTATATTCCAAATCTGTGTCTTTTTTTTTAAGATTTCTTTTATACATAGATTTCATAACACATTTCATTTCTTAGACAATCTTTATTAACTGAAAGTTTTATGATTTGAAAAATGTACTTATTTCATATAAAACGTTTAATGTTTTCTAATCAGGGGACGAATATATTTCTAATTAATTAAAATGTGTATTTTTATTTATAACAGGTGAAGTATGTCCATTAACGAACGATAACAGTACGACCGGTGTCTGCAAGAAACTTTCAGAATGCTCGTCGGCGAAACGACAGATACGAAGACACTTTTATCCACCGATATGTTCCTATATAGGATTCGAACCTGTCGTTTGTTGTCAAATGATGTCGAATAGTATACCTAATTCTAGCACGACCACAGTCACATCTCCAGCGACGAGTAACAGAAGAGGACAAACGCCCGTCCACGTACAAAGTGAGTTTGATTTTTATTTATTGCTGTGAAATAAATATTTTATTAATCACTTTTCATTTTATAGAAATCAGGACGTAATGGAATATTTACAGGAATAATATAATCAAGAAGATGTGTATTTCATTCCGTAGTAGAAAAGAACTCTCATAAATTACAATAGAGTTCTGACACTGTGTCTAAATTCATTGTCACAAATAAAGTATTTTCTCATCTCATAAACCACACAACTTTTTTATGATCAAAAATATTCAATAATCGATCATTTTTGGTTGTTGCTTATGCACATTTCTAGTGACGCCATCATTCTCAAATCATATTTTCTCCACACTCTGAAGATGGGTAACATTTCCATTAAAATAGATAGAAGTAACAATCAAAAATTATCAATTATTAGAATGTTTTGTTCATGAGAATATTTTAGTTGTTTGTGGACTAAAAAATGATTTATGTGTAAAAAAATTTACTTAGAGATAAAATCGTTTTTTAAAAAAATAATCGTTTACTGTTTATCTAAAAAAATATAAACTACCAAATTAAGTACAGAACAAATCATCAATTTAGTTAACAAAAACGGATGAAAATGTTCTCACTAGTATATAAAAAATATGTATATTTTTTTAACTAAACTATCAATATTTTATTTTAAATTTTAATTAAGGTACTAGAACTCTTTCAAATATCTAAAACAAACAAAAAAATTGTCTAATATATAAAAAGAAGTTAGCTGTAATTTTGAATTAAACTGTTAATATTTTATTTTAAATTCTCAACAAGATATTTTATTTCGAATTTTTACTTTAACTCGAAACTGTTTTTTTTTTGTAGTTTGTGAATTGAGTGAAAAATTCAATTGTAAAGTAAATGTAACCCACAGCGATAAACACTTTATTGGATTTTTAATTAATTTCCTTTAATATTTACAAAATTATGTTTGAAATTTAAAAGAGAGTAAAGTAATAATTTAATTAATTAAATCCAGAAAAAAATGTTTTGTCTAATATACATATATTTAGTTTTTTTTTGTGTTTTCGAACCAAGCCCCTAGTCAGTGATGGGCCAGACGAGCATTTATCCATCTGGTTGCTCCGTTTCCCACCCCTAATAAAATCAAAGATTTTGTGAGATTTGAAAATTATGGAGAATCATTGAGAGACTTTTGCTAATAGGTTTACTTTAATAATTGAAAACGTTTCTACGCGAAAAAAAATCGTTTCTATGAGTGAGTTTCCACCATAACCCCCAACAATTTTGACATAAAAAATTTTACCCCAGCAAAAATTGTGTTTGTTTCCTCCAGTGTGACAGTTGTGCTATCAGCCTGTTTCGAATTGAGCTGCCAATCTTTAATTTCAAATTCTTAGAAAAGTTCCACAACTGTTTGAATTCTTAGAATTGGAATACAAATTATAGACTTATTTACTAACACCCTGAACTGTGAGTCCTATAACGGAATTTCAATAAATGAAACACAAAATACTACGAATTTTGTGACTTGATAATAGTATTCACAGATTTTTTTTAAAGAAACACGTGGAGATAACCGGAAAAGCTTAACATGTATACCGACATAACATGTTAAAACATCACGAATACTTAAACCATATAGAAAAGTTCAGTCTCCCTTGTAAAAGTTAGAACGGGATTAGTGGCATCGAACTCGTTTCCTGGGATCTCTTCCAATAAACACAGACGATCCTTAAATCCGGCATAACGATTACATTCCGTTAAGACGTGCGACACTGGTAGAGCAGTGTCGCACGTGCCACATATCGGTTGGTCTTCACTTTTTTTAAAATATAACTATGTGTCAATCTCGCGTGCCCTACACGAAGCCTCGTGAGAACGATTTGTTCCTATTAGTTCGAACGGATGGACGTCTTCAAATCACGGATGAGTCTTTAAGACTGTAACTTGTTGACGGTTACCGTCGGTCAGTTCTGCTACCAAGCTTCTTTAAATGATGTTTCAAGTCATTAATCTGAATAGCCGGAATGTCCGTCAGGATAAGCATGGACGCATTATGGGCCGCTGCACTGGCGTTTTCAAAATAAATTTTCAAATAAAAATGTTTCGCTAATATGAAATACACTGATAGTTCAAAAATATTATTAATGTACGGACAGAAGTGTTATATACAGTTTATGTATGCAAGATCAATCAGAGACACGAATCACAATAGTAAAATCGTAGATTTAATCTATATATAGATTAATTCTGTTAAAATTCCTAATTCTGTTAAAATATAAATTAAAATTTTAATCTTTTCAAATCGTTAATTTCTTGCAAACTTCTTGTCAATAAAGAAAATACATCCAGAAAGTACGAACAGTCTGTTTATTTTTAGTAGACTGATTATGATCAGACTCAATTATGAATTATTCCATTCACTGCACTGAATACATTTCATAAATTTGTTTCAGATTGTAACGTATACCGAGAAAACTTCAAATCATTAAGTATCCAAGCTAGTGGAACCCTCGAAGTAGGAGACATTGATGTGAGGATAAGTGGCGGGTTTCAAGCACAAGCTCGAGAATTTCCTCACATGGTTGTTGTTTTTTTTAAATAATTTTTATTTCAAGTACAGAATGTGTAGAATATAGACAACAATTGTTTTGAAACGATTTTTTTGCAAACATCTTTGAAAATGAATTTTATTAAATTTCATAGTTGATTTTTTATCTCGCCAGACAACCCTTACAAAATGTTTTGAACAAAACTGTTCAATAAATGAGCGTTGATTGTTGCTTATGAGTATTAAGATGATGATATCGTCATCTGCAGAAATTTAAGGTACAAATAAACTTTGCTGATGATGGTATCGTCGTCGAAATGAGCATATTCAATAAGCAAAAATGGCCAATAATCATTTATTGAACATTTTAATAATAAATAAGCACCTGCTTGTAATCATTCAGGTTGATAACCCCGCTTCAATACCAAAAATAAAACAGAATTAATCTACTTTCAAAAAATAAATAAAATCAGAAAAAATATTTTATTTTTTCTATAATCCACAAAATTATTATTTTAAACAAACTATTTTCTGATATTATTAAAATAATTATATTAATAAACTTAATTTTTATCCGAAATCTTATTCAAATAAATTATCTTTAGTTATAGGATTAACTTTACTTATTCAAACATTTAATATGTGGTTTGTAGGATGAGTGAGAGATTCAGATGTGGAACATCTACTTTTCCAAAACTGATAGGAAAGTTATTCAGTTTTTTTATATATTTATTTTTAATTTTAGGCTCTAATTGGATATGAAACGGGTCCTACGATTGAATGGCAATGTGGTGGTTCTTTAATTAGTGAAAGATATGTAATGACGGCTGCACATTGTCTTAACACAGGAACTTAGTAAGTATTCTAATTTATTTCTATTCTGTTGCTTGATTTTGGCTAGTTATTTTAAATTCTTACAACAGTTCTATAACTCTTGGAATTCTTATGACTGGAGTAGAGATTATATATTTATCTATTAAGACTCTGAACTACAAGAAAAATAAAGAGTTTTAGTGAAGTTTCACAAATGAAATCTTTTTTGAACTCAAAGCTACAGAAATATTTCTGTTTAAAAATGTTCAATAAATATTTTTTGATTATTAGTTATGCACATTTCGATGGCGATGCCATTGAAATACGCATAAGTAACACGATGCTAGAGCTTGGTAGCCAGTAAGACAGTAACTGAACAAAGTGATCGACGGTTCGATGCTAATCCCGGCTGTTTAGGAGCTAGGCAGATACTTGACAGGTTACAACGATGTTTGGACAACGAGAGACTGTGATTTGTAAAGTAATTCAATTGTGTTCATAATCACTAGATCTATCAAGGGGGTCAAAATGACTTGTTTCGTCTTTTTTTATAACCATTATTCATTTTCAGTAAATCTTATTTTCTAAAAAAATTTCTGACTTTTATTGAAATATCTAAATAATTAATTCTGTAAAGTAGTTTCCTTTTTCCTTGCTTTTCTGTAAAATGTATATGCAATGTACCTACATATACCGCGATGAGTCATTTCAATCCCAGACGGAATGCAGGTAAACTTTTGATCTCAAAAGTGTGGAAGAAATGCGTTGAAAATAGTCAAATGCGTTATATACCAGGAGCTCTCATTACAGTTTATGAAAAACTATTTCTGACTAAATCCAGATGCTGGTTTACACAGTAAATGCCAAATAAACCGAATAAATGCGACATAAAATTCTGGTTCGCATCAAATATAGAAAGTAAATATGTTGTAAATGGATTCCTGTACTTGGGAAAAGATATAGTGAGATCATCAGTACCATTGGGTGAATTTTTCGTCCTAAAACATATGGAGCCATATACTGGATGCATGAATACAGTAACAACAGATAATTTCTCACTAGGAACAAAACTAATAACTAAAATAACTAATTTATTTGGTACTATTAAACAAATTAAGAGAATTACCTAAACCTGCAAGTATAAAGAAGGACAATATGCCTCACTTCTTGACAATTCTGTATAAATCAGAAAATTGTACTCTTACTATATATGAAATTAAACGAAGTAAAATAGTATTGTTATTGAGTTGAAAAATAAATCGGTCAAAATTGAAAAAAGATGGTGAATGTTTTCCCGAAACTGTGGTATTTTATAACAACACCAAATTTGACGTAGATATGATAGACCAAATAGCTAGAAAATACATTGTGAAAGCTGGACCCCGAAGATGACCTTTACAAATATTTTATTATATCTTAGATCTTGCCGGAATAAATGCTTGGATATTATACAACGAAACGACAGGTGAAAATATGTCAAAAAATACTTGTTATTTCACTTATCCGAAGAACTTGCAAGTGATTATAAAGATCTAACTGGACGATCTTCAACAGAATCAGAACCATCAAAAAATCAGATACATATTTCGATGAAACGTAAACGATGTCAGATAGCATATTGTACAAATAATAAAACAAATAATATTTGTGGTACATGTGATAAACGTATCTGTGCTAAATGCACTGCTAAAATGATTTTAACAAGTAAAAAAGTCTTGAATTCCGTGTATAATTATTTTAAAAACTATTATTATTAAGTTTATTTTCAATTTTCGTTAAATAAAAGAGAAAAATATATAAAAATGCATGAAATGATATTTATTTTTTTTAAATGACCTGTTCTTTAAAAAACAAGTCATTTTGACACATCCGGTAGAAGTAGGTATTCGTCAATCGTCGATTGTTTTAATATTAATACTGTATGAAGAGTTATTGAAAATTCAAGATAAGTTAAAAAAGAACAAGTGTCTGGATTAGGAACTGGATGTGTTAGAGATCTTCAGAGAAATTATGTAAAATTATGAGAGAACTATAACTTCGCTTTTCACTTTGCTTAAAATCACAACTAAGAAGTAATTTAAGCAGATTATTATTAGAAACGTATGCGATCAACAAAACAAGCTCAGTCGATCACTGTCTAGCAAGATACTGAGCTGTGAGTTGAAACGATGTGAGCTGTTGGCCTGTTCGTGTGGTATGGGAGGGCGAGTGAGAAAATCAAAATATTTGAATTAGCTCGCATGTCAGATACTGTCCAATTTACACGGACAATAACTCAGCCGATCTGTTTATATGACGTCATTATCTGGCATGCAGTAACCAACACTATAGATTAGCACGCCAGATTGGACGCTAATGATCTTAGTTTTTAAAGTGCCCTACAACTCTAATAACAAAACCGACCATAGTGCGCTATCTCGCATCGTGTTAATGAGCCTCAACAATCAAAAACAATCATTAACAGTTTATTGAATATTTTTGACCGGACTTTTGTTTCTTGTTTGTAAAGTAAAAAAAATTAATTCATTTCTGAAACAGAACACTATGAATTTTCGTTCGCACGATTCATTATTTGGTCAAGAAACACTCTTCACTTTTTCACTTAAATTCGCATACTTTATTCAAAATAATGAAATAAAAACGTGTTATTTATTTTACAGCGGCGTCGCAAGGTACGTCCGACTGGGAGATTTCGATATTTCAACAGCGGATGACGACACTGGAGTACAACAATTCAATATAACCGACCGAATTCGACATCCGGATTTCAATCCGCCTTCGCGATATAACGACATCGGTCTACTGAAATTGGACAGGAATGTAACATTCACCGAATATGTACTACCGGCATGTATACACGACGACTTCAACATTCCAATATCACAAGTCGTGGCGATCGGATACGGTGCAACAGAATTTGGTGGAGATAAGAGTAATACGTTGTTGGCGGTACAGTTGGACGTGTATTCGCAAGAGACATGCTATTCAAGTTATGATTCCGAAGTTGGCGGCAGTGTGCTTCGAACTGGAATCAATGCAGAAACGCAAGTATGCGCTGGTGGCACTGACGATGAAAGAGACACCTGTCAGGTTAGTTCAATATATGTTCAATATTTTTTTTTTGGAAAATATCAGAATATTACCCAGAGAAAATGAGATAAACGCCAAAGATTAGAACGCAAGTTTGTTAAGGAAAATATAGACATATTTATATTTAGTCGTTGACGGTCCTTTTCTTAAAACAGTTTAATATTAATTCAGGAAATTTGAAAAAAAATGCATTCAAAATCAAATTATTCATTAATTTTAGAAATTAGATTCATTAATGTTTCATTAAGAAAAGTAAAACTATTAAAAAAAAATTACAACAGAACAGGACAAGACACATCTCGCTTTTTGAGCAAATTCTATACTGATTTTTCAATATTACATACAATGAGTAAAATGTGCTGTATACGAGGGTAGTTTTAAGTGTTACTTGATTCGTGTACTCGCTGAAGAGCTGGGAGACAGATATTTGTATTTTCATATAGTTCCATCCCGTTTAGTAAACGTGTGTGAAGTTACAAGTCATTCCGCCATTAACTCCTTGTTTGACAGTTGTTTCAACACAAGCGTTTCGTGTGAAAGTACAAAATGGATAAAAGAGCAATTCGAGGTGTGATTCAGTTTTTTTTTGGGATGGGAAAACAGTGAATGGAATCAATGAAGAGGATAATTCTTACATTGAATGAATCTTGTCTTTCTTATATATTTATAACAGTTAACTTTAGTTAACTTAGTTTTTTTTTGTTAACTTTCTTATATTTTAACACTTCGACTTTGGGTGAATAAATTTAAATGTGGTAGAATGAGTATCGAAGATATAGAATACTCAGGAGGCCCGAGAGCAGCTGTCACGTCAGAACTCATCTATAAAGTCCACGATATGGTTTTGTCCGACCGGAAAGTAAAAGTGAACGAGATAGCAGAGGTCATCAACACATCAACAGAGCCAATAAATTTCGTCCTGTATAATGCATTATGTAAGACATTTTTTTTCGCAAGATGGATTTTTCCACGTTTGTTCACTGCAAAGCAAAAACGAATTCGTGCGCGAAATTTGGAATTGTTTAAAAAGAATATGAAGGTTTTTATGCAGTGTTTTGGGACCATGAATGAAATTTAAAATGACTATTACACATCAGAATCGAAAACACCATCAAAACAGTGAACTAAACGAGGTTAAACAGCTTCGAAGTAGGCAAAGACGGTTCACTCCCCTGAAAAGATGATGGGAGCAGTTTTTTGGGATGTGAAAGAAATTCTATCGATCGAATATCTTCAGAACAGTAAGAAAATTACTGGATAATACTGCGCAGCACTTTTGGAGAAGTTAAAGGAAGTAATCTCAGAAATGGCTAAGAAAAAAGTGTTGTTTCACCATGACAATGCTCTGGATCATTGAAACGTTGTCACTCAATAAAAATTGGACGAATTGAAGTCTCAAATCCTTCCATATCCAGCATATTAGCCTGATCTGACTTTCTAAGATTTTGATCTGTTCCCGAACTTGAAAATTTTCCTGTCTGAAGCGCGATTTGAGTCGAATGAAGAGGCGATAAAAGCTACTTCCGAAAGACAATCGCGAAGCTGGAGAAAATTTATACCAAGTGCATTGTGCTTCATGGGAATTTTATCGAAAAATAAAGTACACTTTGAAAACTAACACTATCTCTAATATCGAACCAAGTTATTCTTCAAATATATAGATTGACAATTTCAGTCTAAAAATTCCGAATAGAAAATTAAGAGAAACCCAAATATTTCTTCGTAAATATCTATCGAATTTAGAGTGTAAACAAGTAAAATGGAACGATTATTTTTTGAGCACGATACTGTCCTGACACTGTAGCTAAATTCACTTTCACGCCACAAGCCACAAAAACATTTTTAGAGCGTAAATGTGCAAACTAATCTAAATTTTCTGTACCTTGACGCTTTGAAGATGATGAGAGTATGATTTTTTCATTCAAGTTATCAACATTAATTTACTAGTTAGATATTATTTTCAAGTCGTTTCTCTAGAATATAATTTGAATAGGAAGGTAATAATTTAATTTCAAATCAGAAGTAAATTTTTTTAGGCTTTATGATGATGGAACGTTCATTAAAATGCGCATAAGAAATAATAAAAAATATCAAAATTTTTTGTTGAAGATTTCATCTGGAAAAAATGTTTAGGTTTTTGAGAAGAAAGTATAATTCATTTATGAAAGCAAATATGATAGTTTCTGCTTCAAAAATGTACCAATAATAAATAATATGTTTGAAATAAAAGAATAATTAAGTATGCGAATTAAAATATCACAAAACTATCTTATTTTTAGGGAGATTCTGGCGGTCCTCTTCAAGTACGACCTGGTACAGATATTTACTACATCGTCGGAATAACATCGTTCGGAAGAGGATGTGGAACTGGAACAATTCCTGCTGTCTATACAAGAGTGTCTGCTTTTGTACCATGGATAGACAGTATCGTCTGGCCGTCGTAAATAAATGAATGTTTTTATGAATATTAATAAAATGTCTGATATATGAATGTAATTACTAGGTGTAAAAAAAATATTATACAAAAACATTGCACTAAGATTTATATTTTGTTATAATTTGTGAAAAGAATTTGATTAGTAATATTGTTGGAAATTTTCAAAGAAATTCTATAAATAAAGTATATATATATATATATATATATATATATATATATATATATATATATATAAATATAAATGGCTGTTTAGTTAAAGTGTTTGTATAAGAAAAAATCATTTTCTCCAGTCAATTGTAAATTATTAAAGACTGTTTGAATACAAAATTGCATGAAAAAGTATAAAACAGTCATTAGTGGTAAATAAATGAAATGAATTAAGAGTGTATTTAGTTTTCGTTGTTAAAATTTTAAGTTATAATTTCTCAAAACATACCTAAAAATAAAAGATTTGGAAAACCGTAATTTAAACGACTTCAAATACTAATAATCAAGATTTTTAAAATGGTTCATTTTCCATTCTTCATTATATTTTACTACTTTATTAAAAGTTATATATATATATAATTAAGATCAGTTCAGGTTAAATCTGATCAGATCCAATCAAATGTAATTAACTCCAGTAATATCCGTTCCGGATATATTTCTTCCACGCATGTCTGTTGCGTTCATATCTGTTCCGGTCATGCCTGTTTCACTCATGTCTGATCTGATCAGATCTAGTCAAACCAATTTTGGTCACTTATTAAATCTGATCAGGTCGAGTTCAATCATATACAGTCAACTTAATAAAAAGTTAGGTCAGTTTTGAAAACTATTTTCTAAGAATTAGTTTTCTGAAGAGTTAAATGTTCGAGGAATTGAATTTATGAAGAACATTTCAATGAATGTAACTCTTAACACATTTCCTATTACGAGAGTAACACGTCAGATAATCCAACAGGTTCTTACGATTTTAATATAATTAAAATTCATATGTTTTCAGTGTGAGACGGACCGGTATGAAGCTATGACTTACTGTCGAGTCTGAAATGTCGAGCCCGTCAGTCTTTTATGGTGATGTATAGTAAATTCAACAGTCATTTCTGAACGGAGAACACTTATAAGTCAATAGAATCTGTGCTCGACGCTTTTAAAAGAGTGAGTGAGCGCTTTGGATTTCACTAGTTTTTCAAAGTAACATAGAGTTGGTATGCAGGTGTAGCAAAATCTACTGTTTTTGTACTCTTCACACACACGCACATACACACATACACACACACACACATACACATATATATATATATATATATATATATATATATATATATATATATAAACAATATCGACTTCCGAGCATCAATTGTTAGAAGCGTTTTATTTGGCCTTAGTAGGTTACTTTAAACAATGTCTGCTCATTATCACGCGTCTTATGTATGCGAAAATGATTGTGGTGCCAGTGAGTAAGTTTTCATCGTTGTGCCATGAATGATTTACAGAAAAAGCAGCGGTATGTCGTTCGATACTGTTAAGTGTAATTTAAGTGCCCCAAAAATATATAAATCATTTATAAATTAACACTCCCAACTATTATTTGTAATAAAGACATTTGAAATTTCAGTGCAAGTGCTGTGTTTTACTTCAAAACTAAAAAAAATATTTTCTAATTAGAAAAATCTGTATATATATAATACATATCTACCTACCTACCTATCTATTTATCTCTCTCTCTTTATATATATATATACATACATAAATCTCATTTTCATAAATCAATTCTTCTTCACGCCATAAACCATAAAAAATCTATCAACAAATCTTCATTTAAGCATTATTGCCAAAGTGTAGTAAACTCAGATTTTAGTGTACTCTGATGCTCTGAGCATAATGTACTTATCATCAAAATTCGCATAAATAAGAATTAAAAATTATCAGTAATGATTTATTGAACATTTTTGAACACTTTGTGGAAATTCGGTGTTTTTTTCAAATTAAAAATTTGCATTCCATATCAGAAACCCTATATATATATATATATACATATCTATATTTATTTATCTATCTATAATATATATATATATATATATGTATATATATATATATATATATGTATATATATATATATATATATGTATATATATATATATATATATATATATATGGTATTTGTTTCTACATACATGTGTGAAGAGACTTAATATTTCAGTTAATATTTGTAAAGTAATAGCCGTATATCACAATTTATTGGAACGATAAACAAGAGCACTAACTTTTTATTTTCTCAAAAAATAATGTTTTTTTCATGAAATAGATTATCGTTTACAACTGATGTGTTTGTCTGTATACATATATATATATATATATATATATATATATATATATATATATATATATCTACATATACACACATATACATATGTATGTATGTATGTATATATATATATATATATATATATATATATATATATATATATGTATATATATATATATATATATATATATGTGTGTGTGTGTATACAGGTTTCAATTTAAAATATATTATAAACAAGATATTAATACATCTACTACCGAAAGTATATTGTGCAATCCATTATATTGTGAAATAATGTTTCCACACATCCTATAAAAGACATCAGGTATAGTTTCGCTGAGTAGCCTTCAAAGTATTTGATAGTCCATTCAATGTTATTTATTTTTACTTAAACCGCTAAAATATTTTTTATCACTTATCAACAGTTAAACTCAAACACATTAAAACCGCAAATAAAAAATTTGAACATTACATTAACATTATTAAATGATATACAAATTAGTGCTTATCTTACGACGTCATTTTAATGTATCAACTTCCTTTATAACTATATTTTCTTATAAACAATCTCTGTATGCAGGAATTTAGTTTTTTACATTTTACCATTTAGTATGATACATTTCTTTACACATACTTATATTTGTAAGCATGATTTAATATTTTATAATTTTATATACATAGATGTTCAACTGCGCAAATTATTCATTATTCTTTTCAATAGAAATTCTTTATTTACACATGTTGTGAATTCACAGAAAAATACATGTCTTTTTGAAGAATCTCTGAATTATATGGAATGTTTGTTGATAAGAATACCTCTGAATTGTGTTGAGTTCCATGTGATTTCTCTTCGAGTAGTGTTGAATATTATTACTTTATGTTTTAGATAGATTGTATTAGCTATTAATAGTTTTTGCATCCATGTAGTAGTTATTGACAGAATCGATTTTATCGATTTAAATAATTATTATACACACACACACACATACACACACACACACATATATATATATATATATATATATATATATATATAATAATAATAATAAAATAAAAAAGTAGCAAAACTGATACAAGTAAATACTTTTGCAAGGTATACTAACTTAACATTATTATAAATTTTTTTTCTTTTCTACTTAATCAAGTAAATATTGAATAACTGGAGAATGTATGAATAATTTTGAGAAGCGTATCCTTATTATTAGCTATACAAATTAATTCTGTGCCTTTTCTTATAGAAAATGAATGTTTATGGAAAAAATGAACACATTATATTTCAATCCTCAAAATGTCCTCCATTATTTTGTATAAATTTTCTTCATCTGTCGAGTAACTGACGAATGCCTTGACGGAAAAAAGATGACAGCTTTTAGTCGATGAAGTCGCAATGCATTTTCGGACCTCTTCCACTGTTTTAGCATATTTTGCATGTTTTTCTCGTCACAACGCCGTCCCTCAAAGCTGAACAAATCGTTTCGGCTGGAATGCGAAAAGTACGCAATGCCTTATATACCGCTTTTCAGACGCCATCTTAAATGCTACATTTCGGACGCCATCGTGCTGACTACTGTTTTGTGAGGTTATGTCGACTGGTCGGACAAGATATGTAGTGTTTTTAAACGTTAAGGTCGGTACTTCAAAATACTAAAACGACGAGAAAATATTTTTATATAAAACAGAGTAATGATTAAATCAATGTAAAGGCACAGGAATACTTTTTTTACCTAATATTTAATTTGATATAATTTTTCGGTATCTTCCAGTTCTTCACTTTTAAATTGGTCAAGATAGTAATAAATTATAAGTATGTTTACTTTATTAGTTTTGAATTATAACGAAAAAATATATGATTAAGCAAGTATATACATAAATAGCTACACTTTTGTAAAATAATTTTTATAAGTGAAAGAAAATTACACAAAAAAAATTCTCGTTTTATAATTCGAGACGATCATTTACTCTATTTGTTTTAATAAGAAAAAATAAATTATTTAATATCAAATAGAATGGAAGAATTTAAGAATTTATCCTTCATCCGCCTACTGAAAATGAATCTAAAATACTCTCTAGTATAGTTCAATGTGTCTGTTTAGTATGACCTTGCTTAACGCTAATTAGAATTGTGCATGTTGAAAAAATTGCCGTGTCTCAGTGAGTACCACTATTCTACAATGAAACAAACATATTGTCAAAAAAAGTGAATACCCAAAGTATTCAATATGTTATTTAGAATGACACACATTGCAATACGCATGTAACTGTTTCAGTTATGAAGAACACATTTTTTTATCTTAACAATTTTTAATTAGTATTTTTCATGAAGAACATGAAATGTGAAGTTTTATATATTAATCTGTTCATAAATCTAATTACTAAACGTTGATAATATCAACGGATATGTATGATTTGATACCGGAAAAATCAAATGTATTAAAATTCTTATCAACGTATCTGTTTCCTTAAATGCAATTATGATGACGATAAATGTTAAATAATATCCGATGACAAATATAAATAAAATACGGATACGAATGAGATAAATGGAAGTTGTTTAAAAACCTACAGTGTGTTCCATAAAAAAATAGTTAATTATAATGAATAGTAGATGAATGACATTTTGTATTATTTTGGTCAATGGCATAGGTTCTGTTTTTTGTTTGGTTCTATATTTTATTGAAACGAGAGCTTTTTATCAGTAAATTGATATTATTGGTGAAAAACAGAACGATATTTCTCATTAATGTGAATGTATTAAATAACAATGTCATTATTATATTACAATTTACTATAATCGAGAGATGTCTCTCTCTTTCTCTCCATATATATATACATATATATATATATATATATATATATATATAATATTTTACAATAGGGAAACATTTTTTTAAGAGGTTGTATTTCACAGGTGTGAAACTGACATTGTATTTTTTTGAACATTTGTCAAGTTTTGACTTTGCTACTTTTAGTTATAGCTTTGTATACAACAAAATGACTCACTGAAATAATACAATTGTATTATGAAAACGGTCGTTCTACAAAAAATACATGTCGTTAATTACGCGATATTTATTCTCGACAAACTCATCCATCTGAATCAAAAATTCTTCGATCAGTGAGTAAATCTGAAGAGACTGGAATCGGTCCAAGATAAAGGAACACCAACATATGTTCGTGGTGCTCGTTATGAAGAAAACATTGACTTGGTTCATGAGAGTGTATCGGTAGCGCCAGGAATGTCAGTTCCACGACGTTCACAGCAATCGGGACTTGCACAGACTACCACATGGCGTATTTTGCATAAGGATTCATTGCTAAAGGCTTATAAGGTTAAATGAATACATGAATTGAAGCTAGCGGACCATTCAATGCGTCGGAGATTTGTTAATTGGATACTGCAACAACAACAGTCACTCTTTTCTGAAAAAGAGTGACTGTTTGGTACTCACTTCTTCCCGGTGGAGTCATAGCTCCTAATTTTTTTGAAAATCAGGTTGGTAAAGCGATTATTGTGAATGGAAAAAGATACCGAAACGTGATAATCATTTTTTTGTGTACAGAATTAGATGATATTGATCTGGAGGACATGTGGTTCTAGCAGGACGATGCAACAAGCCACACAGCTGGTGAAACAATTGATTTATTGAGGAAGCTATATTCTAGTCACGTTATTTCCAGAAATGGATACATTGATTGACCATCGAGATCTTGCGATTTAACACCGTTGGACTATTTTCTTTGGGGTCACGTGAAAGAACATGTGTATATCAATAATCTTAAAACAATTTTCGACCTAAGAGATAAAATCCGAAGTGTAATTGTTGAGATAGAGCCACCGCTGTGTAGGGATGTTATTGAAAATTTTAACAATATAATGGTTATTTGTAAGAAAGCACGCGGCGGTCACTTACATGATATTATTTTTTATTTATAAATAGTATACCCCCAACTATTATTCACAATAAAGAAAGTTGAAATTTCAGCCCAAATTCTGCGTTTTATATCAAATTAAAAAAATTAATTCTTATTGAAAAACACTCCATATATCAAAAGTTTTGTCTGTATGACTTACAAAGTGTCTGTGGAAACGGTTGTGGAGTCTGTATGCAGGATATCGTTTTGTCATGAATCGTTTACAGTAAGAATAGCGTTATGTCTTCCGTTACTGTGTCAACTGTGACTTAAATGCATCAGAAACACTTAACATTTTAGCTGTGTAGCCCTATTTTAAAAGTGTTAAAGAAATAAGTGAAGCTTTTCGTGATGAGTGTGACAATATTTGATAAAATCTGACTGACAAAACCTAAACTGTCATTCTAAACCCGACAACGATCACGATTAAACTGAAACTTGATAAATTCTGTTCAGGAATTGTTTATACAATGAAAGTGTTTAATGTTTTCGTTGATTTTTTACCCAATTTAACCTGATCTGCGGTGTTCCGATCACATCTGAATAAATCTGACCACACCTAAACACATATGTTCTTACTTCATATTTGACTATAGCTGAACATACCTTGATTAGAATTGACTAATTTTACTAAACGAATTAATCTGACTAGACCTAACTAATTCTACTTAAATACTCTTTAATTTTGAATATATTTAACCCTTTCGCGTCTAGCACCAGCTGTATCCGGCATACACAAAATGATTCACAGTGGCTAGTGCCAGTTATATCCGGCATCTGTAAAATGATTCACAGTGATTAGCACCGGCTATATCTGGCATCCACAAAAAAAATGATTCACAGTGGCTAGCGCCGGCTGCATCCAGCATTAGTGAACTCTAGCGCCACACCACTTGAGTGCCACGTACTAAACACATTATTTAATTTTAAATATGTCATGGACCCTTTTTATCAAGCATAATTTGTACACGAGCGTAGGTGTGCTCTGAAAATGCGAGACACTTTATACGTTTACAGTGTGCACTTATGGAATAACGACACCTTCTTCGGTAGCGTACTGACAGCCATTCCATTTTCGTGAAAGGGTTAATGTTCCGGTTGATTTTTTAAAAAAAAATTTAGGGACAACAATTCATTGTATAAAATAAAAAAATATGAATTTTTATTTATGACCCGTATATATATATATATATATATATATATAAATAGAGAAAGAGAGAGATAGATTGATAGAAGTTCTGATTACAAAATAAATCTGGAACATTATGTTCATTTATATTGTGCCTCTCTGTATATAATATTGGATATGTATCCGTTTGAATATTATTGTTTACAGAAAAATTTCTCTATAAACTAGTGGTTTTTATTTGCGAAATGTGCACCGGGAATAACCGATACAATGATTTCTTTTTGTTAAGAAAATAGGTGTAAGTTTTATGACATATTATCGAGTGTAAGATAACGTCAGTTCGATTGCGTCTGTGTAGTGGGTTCTTTACTTTTCATCAGATATATAAAATACCTTGATCTTTCTCTCATATTAAATGTGTACTCACACCGTTGTCAGCTTAGTTTTTATGATCATCTCCAGCCAAATATATCGCATGTGTACCACATCACATCCAGCGAAATGTCTTTCCAAATCAGTGTTGTTTTTTTGATCTGTGCAATTTCGATTTCCTTCCAATCGCAACTCTACCTTAATTTAGGTAAGTCGTTCATTTTCTTTAATACAATTCTCTATTTTCATGTAAAGCACAGTTTGTATAAAAATAAAAATCAATAATGTTAAATGAAACCTGATCGTTTTCATTATTTTTATATAAATATTTTATTTGTTTATTAGAATCGTATCTAAGATTTATTTATCACCGCTCTATCCTGATTTATGTTGTATTATACTTTTTTAAATCAGTCTTGAATTAATTTCAGGACAGAGAACAAAGTGTACTTTTCCTTCAAATTATTCACATTTATTTAGTAGTTAAATATTATTTCCGAGTTGTTCCACTAGGAGAAAATTTGTGTAAGAAGAAAATAATTTAATTTTAGATAAAAAATAAAAATTTGAAAATAATATCCACATCTAACTGTACATTAACAACAATCAAAAATCATCAGTCATTATTTATTGAACATTTTTGATCAGACGGTGCGTTTTAAAAATTTTTTTTTCTGTATTTTATGATTAGGCCTGTTTTTGTTTTTCTACAATTATTATTGCTTGTAAAAATTCGTCTGTTTTATTTATATATTTACTTTTATTTATTAAGACACTGGTGTTTGATTTATCAGCTTCAATTAATATATATATATATATATATATATATATATATATATATGTATTAAAGTTTGTCATATCGTTAGATATTTATTATTTGCGTTGTTAAATTACTTGCAATACTTGTTCCTCTGTTGAAAAAGCGATAGAAAAAATTACAATTCATCTAAAAGTACGAATACTTCAAAACACCATATTAAAAATGGTACAGATATAAAAGACTACAGTTACTATTTGAACTTTTTCATACTGAATAAAAAATACTCATGTTTCAAACATGGTATGGAGAATACTTGAAGTATTTCTCTTAAATAATATATTTTTACAAAAAGAGCATGTTTTTTATTATATTTGGATAACACTTTTAGGTATAACCATTTACTTATTAGAGTGTAAAGTTATATTGTATGGGTTTTTAAAAAGTTTTCAATTAAAATAAAATCAAACTGTAGTTCATTTCAATCAAACAGTGAACCAATGATTGTCAACTGATCGAAGTCAACGACAATGAAGCTTTCACAAATGATTTTTTTTTCGTCTTACAGACCATAAAAAATTTTCTAAGTAAAAATGTATAATAAATGATCTTGGATCATTTTCTGATTGTTGCTTTTGTGAATTTATACCATTTTCCGAGTGTCGAGGTGTAGAAATACTTCTTTATCATTTTTTAATAGTCTTTTAAGTATTTTAGTAATCTAAGTGCTGTCATAAAATAATAAACAATCATTTATTGGCTATAATTGATCAGAGACTATTTATAGTTTGTGGAATGAAAAAAGAAATCAATTGTGAAATTAAAATTAATTAGTGTCAGAATTTGCATTGTGCCTAATAACAAAGTTTTTCAGCGTTTTCAGAATAAAATCTATATCTTTTGAACATATTTTATCTAAAATGTATTTAATTTGATGATTTGAAACGTTTGTCAATGATAGTATTTTACATATATTTTTTATTTTCATTCAAAATAAAATTATTTAATTATAATTGAAATCATAAAAATGAGCACTCATTAAAAATAAACAACGAAATTCAATTTTGCATCTGAAAAATAATTGAACAGATTACAATATTAACATTGATTTAATAATGGAGTATTTTTGTTTCACTTATTTATTTAGTGGATACGATCTTTGATTTTTGAATAAAACAAATATAAGTGAAACAATGAATGATTTTTTCTATTTTCTGTAACTGGACAGAAAATTTTAGTTATATTATGAAAATTTAAACATTTTGTCATATAAAATTGGTTTTGAATGAACATGTCTTCTCTAAACTGGTTAGAAATAATTATAAAATATTTTTCATTCCTCGTTCTAACGATATAAGGACTGAATTATTTAAGAGGATCGAGTAATCGCAAAAATGCTTGATTTGGGATTTCTGAAATATCTATTCGGGCATGATGGGTTTATGTAAATATTGTTTTAACCGCTTAAGACATAAGAACCATTAAGCAGGACATTTTCCATTTTGCAATAACCTGAGGAACGTTCGTCAAGCTTCAATCTACTCGTCCTTGAAATAGGCGCAAGTGACTCACGTTCATTCTTGATCAGTTGTTGATCAATTTTATTATTAATAATAATAATAGAAAATTTAACATTTTCAAAAATATTTTTTTAAAAACCTGATAGTTTTTTGTCCTAGTTTTTTTTTAAAAAAAAACAATAACATTAAGTGATCGAAATAAATTATGAAAAATATGTATATATTTATAATTCTCTTTTTAGGGTCTGAATGTCCATTGGGTGCCAGACGATTCGGTGAATGTCAATTACTATCAAGATGTGAAAGTGCTCAAGCTGCTTTACAAGCGCATCAAGTACCTATCACATGCTCTTTCTATCAACTAGAACCGATTGTTTGCTGTGAAACGGATAGAACCGAAATAATTTTAACAACGCCCATGACAACTACAAGAAAGTATGATGGGAATCAACAGAAATATCTACAGAGTGAGTTTAAGGTTTAGTAAAAATATAATTTTTTCACTGGATTCTCTCTCTGTGTGTGTGTCTGTATTTGTATGTATATTTGTGTATGAGTGTTTATATGTTTTTTTCTTGTTTTGATAAAACTTTGTAGCCACCGTCAGTAGTTAAATTTCTAGAAAAGTTAGAAGATACCTCCTATAATTCATGTGTTATTGATACTTCAAATATGCGTGCATAAAACTCAAACGAAATACACGGTTTTCACAACAAAAGTGTGTTTAGAATAATATCCCACCACCGTAGTGGATACTCAAAAAGTGCAACGATATTAGAAATTATCAATAAAGTGGACGATATTATTCTAGAGGATCGTTAATATTATAGGTGTTTGAAATTTCTAAGGCTGTGAGTAACTCAAATGTGCATTATATATTGTAACTGAAGAATTAGGTACGATAAACGTGCCGGAAAGATGGATACCGTGTTCGCTGACAACTGAGCAAAAACGCAACCGAATTCAAATTTCACAAAAGTGTTTCGACCGTTTTATGAAAGACACGATTGATTTTTTTCATCGATTTTTACTTCAGGCGAAACTTGGGGTTTATTATTACACACTGGAAACAAAACAGCTGTCAAAATAATGGTAGTAGTGGCGCACCCAGAGGGAGGGAACAAAAGCCCACCTAAAACTTCTTTATACATAGAGAGATTAATGTAATCTCCTATCACTATACCCTTTGTATACACATACAGATTAATATAACCACGACTGAAGTATAATTCAAGTTCTCTGTGAAAAGAAAAGAAAATGGGATTTTATTCTTTAAATAAATGTTTATAATCATCTAATGAAGTCTAGTGAATTTATATTGAAAAAAAATTATCCGTTTTACTCAGTTTATCTATTTCATTTTTCCGCAAACATTCATTTTCTATGAAAAGTGCACATATTTAATTGGTACACCTAGTATATATATATATATATATATATATATATATATATATATATATATATATATATATATGTATATGTATATTATCCACTATCTGTATCAAATTTATTTTTCATGGCTGAATATAAGAATATATTTGCATAAGGTTATAAGTATTTCTTTTTCATTCATACACTTCTTGTGATATCGTAATGTGATTAATGGTTAGGTATGAAAATATATTGAAAGAATTGTTTAAAAATAAAGAGAAGAGATAGTATCCGAAAGAACTGATAAACTTAATTTATCAAAAACATATACACATACCTTAAGAAACTAAATAATATCATAAGCTATATAACGTTACTGTTATATGAGCTACTGTTATTAATGCAAATAATAAAATAAACTATTAATTGTAAAAAAATTCGGTGCTTGTAAATTGAATCAATTATAACTCTCCTTTAAATTAAAATATTTTCACCTCATTTTAATATTTTTAAGTGTCAAACTAAACATTTAAAAATACTATGTATCTTGGACAAGCAATTGGAATAATCTTACAGCCGAAAAGCAGTATATTAGATATGGTATATATTTCGCATTCGAGTTGAAAAAAATACTGCTGAAGCCACGGAAATGATTTGCTAAGATTTGGTGGAAGGTGTTGAATGTGTCGCATAGAACGTGCAAAAAATGCTAAAACAATGAAACAGGTCCACAAAGCATTACTAATTCATTGTCTAAAAGCCGGCATATGTTTTTCGGCAAGCGATTTGCCAGTTATTCGACTGATGGAGAAAACTTATACAAAATAATAGTGGATATTATTTTGAGGATTGAAATGTATTCCATTATTCCGCAGACATTCATTTTCTATAAAAAGCGCACCTATTTAATTTTTACATCCAATATATATATATATATATATATATATATATATATATATATATATATACATATACATATATATATATATATATATATATGTATATATATATATTTGCATTGAATTTATTTTTCATTACTAAAAAACGCACAAATCATTTCAGTCGTTGGTTTCATTCCGTTCATAATGTGCTGAGAATAAAAGAGAGTTTCATTTCCGCAGAACAAGTATTTCAATTGTCTTGTACGAACATAACCAATATTCAAACAATCTTATACCCTGACACGCTATTAAAACTATAAATGTCAAACGACCAATCCAATAGAAACATGAATAAAATATACGTACAGAGTATGAATATAAATGATAATTAAAAAGTAAACAGAATGTACTTACAAATATGAAAAACAACGATTGTTCTGTATAGAAACACACACTTCACAAGAACAGAAGTTGTAATGCATTACGTAATATTTCACCACACTGTAGATATACTGTTTGTAAGAGAGAAACGATTTGAAACCAATCGTTGATAATATTTCAAAAAAGTAGAAGTGCTTGAGAAATGTCAAGTAATGCAATTAAAAAACTGTATACAAGTTGACAGACTCGAACTAATTCCTAATCGGAAATTTTATGTATCTTCTATTTTACATGAGTGCAGACCGAGCATCATGACGTCACACAACAATTCGTATCTCTTTTGTTTTCCACTGTGTATGCGTTCAGGATTATTCACAGAACTGTACATGTCTGTCAGAACATAGAGAAAATTTATTTTTTCTATTAATTTGTATAAAAATGTAAAGAATATCACAGTACAGTTTGGATACTGTGTTTTAAATTCACTTTCACAAGCGAATTCTTTTTTCATTTTATAAATCATAAAAAAATCCCTTAGCAATAAATATTCAATTGAGAATTATTGTCAAAGTATGATAAACTCAGATTTTTCTGCACTTTAATGCTCTGAATATGATATAATCATCATTAAAAACGTATAAATAAGAATCAAAAATAATCAGTAATGATTTATTGAATATTTTCGATTAGAAAAAGTGTGTATGGTTTGTGGAGTGAAAAAAAGAATTCACCTATAAAATTTAAAAAAATATATATTTCTACACTATGAGATTTATTTCATGATTTTCGAATTTTATTTCGACTTGTAGAATCTTCTTAGCAACAACGATAAAATGTATACAAATCATACAGACGTTTCCAATGAATATTTTATATCGAAGGTTATATTCTTTGAATTATTACGTGTAATAAGTAAATATTTACAATCCGTGCCGAATGTAAATATTCACTTTAAAACTATCTAAGTAAACGACTTGAATGAAATATACTAGACTTGTTTAGATAAAAGTACGCAAGTACAGAATTCGATGAAAAAATGTACAGTAAGTGATGAACGTTAATTAAAACGTGGCATGAAGGTGCGTTAATGTCTACTTTCAAACGGTATTAAAAATGTTTTTCAATTGATGCGAGAATTCTTCGTGTATCTCTCTCTTAATTATCTGGGTGTATTAAAAATCATATTTGATAAAATTTAACTCAGTCATTTTTTTTCTATATATGAATCTTCCTTTCACTCCAGAAACAAGAAAAACATTTTTGATCAAACTGTTCAATATATGATTATTTTTTATTAATGAGCATTTCAATGGCAATGCCATCATTCTCAGAGTTCCGAGCTATACATTTTTCTGTGTGTAACAGTAGATCTCGAATAGATTTCATTAAGAAAATAAGATTGTCAATTTCTGATTGATTAAATTTCATTAATTTGAAACCATCTTATGAAATAACTATTTAAGTATAAAAAAATATATATTCGTACATCTTTTATGCTGATTTGTTTAACCCTTTGCAGCCGAGAGTGAATCTAGGAATCCATTGATGTTTTTCAAGGAAAGTATGATATGAGCGTTATCTTTTGGATGATATATTTAAAGGTCACTAATCTGTTTCTATAGAGACTAAATTTGTAACTCTTTCTTTCATTAAAGAGAAGTAAGGCCGTCCAAAAATCTTAAAAATCGTGTTTTTTTTTCCATTTGAAACCCTATAAAAATTGTGAATATGAGAATTGGGTTGAATAATATTTTTTGATTCAGTTTTTCACACTCAACAGTAATGTTATTTCTGAAAATTTTCAATTGTAATCAGTTTTTTCGCTTCTAATTATATGTTTCCAATCCAAGAGATTTATGTTTCCCTGAATGTTATCAACGATTTTCCACGATATATTAGATAGATGATAAATTTTTAATGGCTGATCTGAAATAACATCTTTTTTCTTGTAACCGACAAATTTGCAATTTTTATTTTGTTTACGGTAAAAGAATGTCCAGTTAATCAAGAAATATTTGTTAAAAAAAATTAGCACTATTTCCCCCTCCACGGCTCTAAAGAGTTACTTATTTTTTTATAATTTTTACATGAAATGAAAAACGGTAGATTTTTTAAGTACTTTATTTAGATTTGAGAATTATGTATGGAAAATAATGTCGACTTAATTATCATCTCTAGTCGAGGTGCAAAAGTGGAGTTTTTTTATAACATTTTTAATCACATTTTGATATAATTTCTGGGATATCTTACAGATTTAGACGAATATTTTTCTTTAAGCTTCCAGTCGTCTCACGATTGTTCCTATGGCCCTTGTTCTTGAGGAATATTTACTAAAAAAAATCTGGTATCTTTTAATTCTGGTGATATTGTGTGCCAATCGATATCATCAAATTTCGAGGTAATTACTTTGGAAACAAGTCATTTTAAACTGTCTTTGTATGACACAACAGTGTTTTGTTGAAACTACATCTTCTTTAAATTCATTCGTTCAATTCTCGAGTCAAAAAATTATCAATCATTTCACGGTAATGTTCATCAGTCACTGTAACATCATTTTTCACTGGTATTCTTCGTTCATTTGGATCGTTCGAGTGTATGTTCTTCACTACTAATGTCAGTACGTGTGCCATCTTCAGATAGATATACGAAATCAGTTTCTAATACCTAAAATTGTAAGATTGGTGAAGACAGTCAGATGAACAAATAAGACGAAAACCACTAAGATAAATTATTATAAAATTTAATTTCTCGTTGTTTACAGAATGTCTCGAATATGAAAACCTGTACGAACAATTTAATCAGAGACCGACACCAAATCCGGTACAAACCACCACAACACCGAAAACAACGACTTCATTTCATTTCAGAAGGAAGCCAACATCCTTTCTCAGGAGAAAAACCACAACGAAAATTCCAGGATACGACGATCTAGCCACACAAATATATTTTGTTGTCGGTGGTACAAAAGCGAAAGAGAAACAGTTTCCTCATATGGTTAGTGCAAGTAACACAAACGCCTTAACACTTTTCTCATTTAATAATCATCATCTAGTATTTAATAAAGTTATTCATTTCAATCTTACCGTTTGAACAATTCGGTTCGTTACTTATCTTCACACGCCTATTAAATTTACCAATCTACTTGTTAGTAGAGCCACCATATCTACTACGTTAAAATGACGTCATAAAACTCATGTAATCCTTATCTGCAAGACATTCCACGGCTCATTACTAACGATGCTTTCGACTTACAACAATGCACAGAACGTTATCGAATTTCTATCCAGGTTTTGATGTTTCAATTTGACTCACTCTCGTACTTGTAGAAGTATTATTTGACTTTTTTTACTGAAAGAGATATTCATGTTGCAATTTTAAAGTGCACAATCAAAACTGATTTCAGTTTGAAGCGTGACATCCTTGCAAGATTCGGTCATGAAGAAGTGATCGTAGTCCACTGAAAGCGCTGTCTTTTAGTTTTAAGGCCGTACTGGGTTCATATTACTTGTCACTCACCATATTTCTTATGATAACTTATCTGAGACAAATACGATTTTGCAGATACTATAAAAACGTATATTTTCATATATTCTTAAGGATTAGTCGCTACTATATTTAATACTCGTCTTAGATCCGTCTAGATAATTTTACCCTCTTCTTTATTTTTTCTGTCTCAGTCTATCTAAGATAACTTTATTACATGTCTTGCGCAACTGATTAAACAAACTGTCGTACGACAAACTAAAGATAATTCGTCGTGCGCAATATGCAACCTGAGTTTTTGTATCCATAGCTTCTGTTTATTTTCACATCTTTTATATTTTCCATCCCTCTGTTATTATATATCTCATTCATTTATCTTTTATTCTTTTCATTACTCAAATATAATAAAATTGAACTTTATATTGAATGTTATATAATTCTGATCCTTTTTAAATAGGCTTTAATTGGTTTCGGAGATCCAAATCAAATATCTTGGTATTGTGGAGGAACGTTAATCAGTGAAAACTTTGTCATGACTGCTGGACATTGCTTGTACTCATCTGAACTGTAAGTTCTAATATTAAATATTTATTTAATTGCTTAACGTTACAGGTTATTAACATAAAAATCACATTTTATCGTTTGATTCTACAAGATCTTGAATTATATTTGCATAGATCTGATGTGTGACAGGAATCAAACAAGATTGAACGATTAGCTTACACAATCTAAACAGATTGAAGAATCGCTTAGTGAAATATTTTCTAACGTTCTAACAAATGCTCGCATGTTTGAATCGTGTAAAAAATATTGTGATATAAATTAATATCAGAATTAGTACAAAAATTAACCAATTCAGCGTAACTGAAACTTGCAGTAGGTGTATAGTGATCACATAATGTTTCGTGATCGGATATTTGAGTAACAGAAATATTTTTGAAAGGTAGATAAGGAATACCTGATAAATTTAGTTAAATTTAACTGATGAAAATGAAGGATATTATTGCCAGTGTTATGACCCGAGTGTGTATGATGGGCGTCAGAATTTTGTAATCAACAATTAAAAGCAGTAGACAGCCTGGCCGGTGCCTATGAAGGCATATTGCATTGTTATAGCAGGCTAGTTTTGTATACACGGGTTTTGAGGAGTCTTTTTCGTGCTGTCAACAAAAGCAGTTGAGTTTGATGTTTGAGCCAGTCCACAATAGAACACAGCACAATTCAGAATCTGATCTGCATTGATTCATTACTTAAAATAAAATACACTTATTTTTAAATTAATAAGTGCGTACAGTTTTGACATTACAGAAGGTCTGCATAAGTTTGCTGCACCAACTCACACTTGTACAGACAGAGATCAAAAATTGGTTTGAAATAATCGTAATTTGACTAATAGAAATGTTACTAATGAATAAGGAATCAATTCGAAAGAATTCCATCAGATTTGTACATGAAGAGGGGAAGGAACAGGTATTCTTGTTCGTCGATTTGTAACCACTGATGAAACTTGAATCCATGACTAAAAACCAGAAACAAAACAGTATTTTAAACAATGGAATCGTCGCGATTCGCAGTCATCAAAAAAATCTATTTTGTCTACAGAAAAATGTTACGGTTTCCGTTTTCTAGAATGATTAGAGGATATTGTAGGCTGGTTATCTTCCAAAGACAACAGATAACAGAAAAATATTTTCCTAATCTTTTAGAACAACTGAACCAAAAAATTCGTGGTAATTTTTTAAAGTACTGCACACTGTTTTGTTCCCAAGTCGTCTCGTTTAAATATTATTCGATGAAAATATTTTTTATGAAGTGGATTGAGATCAAAAATGGTAAAATACAGCGATAGTTTATTATATATTATATATCATATATATATATATATATATATATATATATATATATGTACATATATATATATACATATATATACACATATATACATATACATATATATATATATATATACACACACACACACACATATATATATATATACACACACACACACACACTCATATATATATATATATATATACAAAATTACGTAAATACATTTTACCTGTAAACGACTTGAAAAAATTGAGCGGGGAAATAGCAAAAATAGTTGACGCAGGCGACGCATCTGCGCGCGTCAGGTTCTCTGTGGTCCGTGGTAGAAAGTATAGTCGTGGTCATGATGAATGTTTTTATATTAATACGATCTAATTGTTTATCGAGTATGTGTATGATTTTATCCCCTCTCTCGCCATATATATATATATATATATATATATATATATATATATATTAGGATGTAACATACGAAATTGCGGAATTTGTAGATGAGAATTAAAACGCAATATTTTTAACAAAACAAAATGTATTTAATCAAAATAAGCTCCATCAGCTTCAATGATCTTTTGCCAACGAGAAATTAGATTGTGAAATATCAATTCGATCTGTTAAATAGCTTGTTATGAAAAGAGAATTAAATAAATTAATCTCAGTGTATGTTTCGAAATGCATACAACTGAGCATCATGCTATAATAACGTTTTTTATTAAAAAATGTTTAACATGAACGGACATTATTAACAAGACGAATGTGTTAGCTGATAATGCACTTGCATACACACCTCTAAAACATTGTCAATAGAATTTAAACGTAGTCGTATAAGCTTAGCGGATGATCTCCTTAAACTAAAGAAATCAGTGTTCTACTTAATTACTTCTTTGATATATATAGATAATTTAATTCTTTATATAGAGCTTCATTGTGCATTTAATTTTTTTAAAAAAATAAAAGTTATATCAGAGCAAAACACGATGCATTTTGTATATGTTACACTGACTTTATTAAATTATGTACAATCAGTATAAATGAAGAAAAATATCGACATGTTTATACGAGGTCAGTCAATTAAGTAATGCGACCGATTTTTTTTCTCGGTTTGTGGTAACACTGCGAACCTGTAACTCCGTCACCGTAATAGCAGATCCCTACTCTCTCGATTGAGACCTTGATCACCCTCGTACGATCATTTCTTCGCCAGCTGTTTAGTGTTTTGTAACAACGCGCGAGTAGTGCATGTCACGAAATCCCACCGAATGAACATCGCTCAACATTGTCTCGAGCAGGTTGAAAGTGATCCTACTCTTCTCGATCGAGTTATTACTGGTGATGAAAGTTGGTTCTTTCAATATGACCCCGAAACTAAACGACAAAGCCAACAGTGGCTGTCCCCTGGAGCACCAAGGCCAAAGAAGGCGAGAATGAGCAAGTCCAAAGTGAAAACCATGTTGATTTGCTTCTTCGACAGAAAAGGGGTGGTTCACAAAAAGTTCGTACCACCTGGACAAACTGTAAATCAAGTATTCTACCGCAATGTGCTTGAAAAATTACGAAAAAGGGTGCTCAGAGTGCGTCCAGAGATCGCGAAGACTTGGGTTCTGCATCACGACAATGCTCCCTGTCACAGTGCGTTCAGTGTCTCTCAGTTTTTGGCATCTAAAGGCATCGCAACGTTACCACAACCGCCCTATTCACCGGACATATCACCCTGCGATTTTTTCCTATTCCCCCATATGAAAAAATTCGTCGAAGGTCGACATTTTGACTCCGTTGAAGATATCCAAGAATCTGTGACGAGGGTACTCGGAGAGGTCCCACAAGAAGTGTTCCAGAATTGTTACGAAAACTGGAAAACTCGCTGGAATAAGTGTATAGATGCGGGAGGGGACTACTTTGAAGGGGATCGCAGCGATGTACCTTAATTTTTAAATATACTCGATTTTTGAATTTTGTCGCATTACTTAATTGTCTGACCTCGTATATAAACGAACAATAATGAACTTGATTTCATAAAATCTATTTATTTCTTTCATTACAGGGGCGAAGCAAGGTATGTAAGACTCGGCGATCTCGATCTCGCGACGACATTCGATGGAGCTAAACCGCAAGAGTTCAATATCATAGAGAGGATCAAACATCCCGATTATAATCCACCGTCGCAATATAACGACATTGCGTTGTTGAGACTGGACAGAAATGTCGTGTTCACTGAGTACGTCTTACCAGCATGTCTTCACGATGAATACCACGTGCCTCTGTTCGATTTGACAGCGACTGGTTGGGGCGATACCGAATATGGTGGATCGAGGAGCAACTATTTATTGTACGTCGCACTACAACCATACGATCATTCGTCGTGTAACAAGAGTTATGTCAGTTCGATCAGTGAGAGGAAACTGAAATATGGAATCGTCGATGAAACACAATTTTGTGCTGGAGGAAAAGGAGAAGAAAAAGATACTTGTCAGGTAATTCTCACTCTCTCTCTCTCTCTCTCTCTCTCTATACATATATATATATATATATATATATATATATATATATATATATATAACATAGATTCCAATCAGCAACTTTGATATAAGATTTTCACCCATTTTGATTATTCCTGATCCGACAATCAAGACTACAACACCAATTAAATCTGAAAAATTATCTTTTTGAAAAATAAACTGTTTTTTTTTTGGTTCAGGGTGATTCAGGAGGACCTTTACAAATTCGAAGACCGACAGGAATGTACGAAGTTGTCGGTGTAACATCATTCGGAAAAGCGTGTGGGATCGCTGATGTTCCTGGTGTCTATACAAGAGTATCCGCGTTCGTACCTTGGATTGATAGTGTTGTATGGCGATAAACCTATTAAGTAATCAAATATCAGACTTAATCTATGTTAATGAATATGTATACAACGAAATTTAAGTCACGAGTATACGAATAGAGTCCAATAGTTTGAATTTATAATCGAAAAACTCTTACCGAATCTATAATTTAATTAAAAAAATTACTCTAAGATGATGTTTAGTATATTATTACACTTAAATAAATTCAACTGAGACATGTGAAATTCTTTTTTCTGCGTATAGAAAAAGTTGAGATTTTAAATTTGTATTGAAAGTGGAGAAACGTTTAAGGATCACAACAGAGTCTTGATAATTCGATCTGAACAAGGATGGGGAAATTTCGGATTATCAGGATAGGAGTGTGTGCAATGGAACATGAATTTGAGGCGTGATATAAATATAAATCACTTTTATTAATCATTATTCTAATATAATAAAGTACAAAACTATTACTGAACTCACTGTACAAAAGAGTCAATAATTAGGTTATGTTCTTATACGACATATTTTATGGTTATGTCGGATTACACGGAATGATGGACATTGAAGATTGGATTATCAGAACTATACAATACACATTTTTTGTTTCGTTTGTTTTTATAAAAAACTACTGCCTTTTTTATAAAAATAATTTTAATTTAATTTAAAAAACTGTTCATCAATGTGCTACAAATTTTGTAATTAAAACCATATGTATACCAACTAGATACAATTACCAAAAAAATCTTGGTATATTAAAAGAAACAAAACATGAATATGTATAGGTGTGAATGCGATTTAAAATTTTTAATATTTTAGTTTTATTATTTAAGTTCATCTTTAGTATTAACGTTGATTTATTCAGATTATACATTTTTTTTTCAGAAAATATAGGATTTATATATATATATATATATATATATATATATATATATAATCCAAAGTCCTTATGTATTTTAATATATAATTAATTAATAAATTTATTTATTTACTTAATACTTGATACACTGAATTTATTACTAAATTAATAAGGCATTTGTATTAGGTTGGTAGGAAAAAAATTCGATTTAAATTTTCAGTAACACTAACCTTAATTTTTTTCAATGAAAGTGTAATTTCATTGTCTTCATGTTAATATCATTTTAAAGTACATTTTTCGACATTGATCGACAATCGTTTTCAAATTCATTTGCAAAATCTACAAACTGTAGATTTTGTAAATGAATTTGAAAACAAGTATATTGATGAAACTATCAATATACTTGAAACTTTTAAATGTTTACTCTTTTCCGAGCGATCACAGAATACAGTTTGATCGATAAATTTGAAATTTGCATTTCTGAATTGTTTCATATTGACATAATTAACTGAATTTCGAAAGAAAATTAAAAACGTTATACATCTGCCTCCGTTATATATTAGAGAGTGACAATTCTCTCTCTCATTCTTAAAAAATCTTACCTTCTAACTGGTTAAATATAACAGTAAATATCAATCTCAAGGATATAAAAGATTTGATATTCTAAACTTAGATACTATTTAGATTTGTAATAAATAAAAATCGTACAATCGATCCATTGAACTGAAGATATTGTCATTAAAAATGAAATATAATATTTATAAAAAGAGTATCAAATGAAAAATAGCACAGAAGATAGTACAACAATAATTGGATTTATTTTTATACTTTTATTATGTTTAATACAGGTGAAAAATAAATAGAAATAATCTGTTACTTCCTTGTGTATATAAACTGCGTACAAGATTTAAATTACTTGTCGTAACCTTGTGATTAGTGAATCTAATAGGTAATTGACATGGGAAATAGTTACGAAACTAATTCGCCTTTAAGATATTTTTTTAGATTAAATTATGTATAGGGTGTTTCTTACTATCTGTCTATGTATCTCTCTATCTATCTATCTATCTATCTATCAATCTATCTATATATATATATATATATGTATATATATATATATATATATATATATATATATATATATATATAAAGATGCATCATTCATTGAAGGAGTGAACAGGAGAATAAATATGAGATGGAGCTCATTTGAATGAAACGTCTTAATATTTAAATTGATAATCCCACTCTGATCGAAGAAAAAAATATTTGATCAATGTATACTATCAGTCCTTACCTACAGCAGTAACATGGGTCCTTAACGCCAAACTCACTTGAATACTCCAAACAATACTGAGAAGTATGGAAGGATTAACAAGAAAAGATAGAAAAAGAGTTGAATGGATACTAAAACAGGCAGGTGTCACAGATGTGATGAGAAGAGTAAAGAACCTGAAATGGAAACGGGTGGGGCATTTTTCAAGAAGAGAAGACAACCGATGTGCAATAGAAATTATTAATTGGGAACCAAGAAATATAAAAAGATCAAGAAATGAACCGGTGGAATTACTCTGGCCAGGTTTTGAATATTTCCGGACCAAACACACAATACAAAAATACAAAAACACCACACATACACACACACACTACGGACAGAATTGCATTTACTCTAAGGAGAGGTAACGAAACACAACACACACACAATGTACAACTATGTATCTTGTATTCAATCTACATGTCAATAAAGTCATTATTTTATTATATTATATTTTATTTTATTTTTTACCGGTGGGATAAGGAAATTAAAAATTTTATTGGAAATCAGTGGAAAAGAGAGGCATTCAATCGTACAAAATGGAAAGTCATGGAAGGGGCCTCTATCCAGCAGTGAATTGACAGAGGCTGATGCCTATGATTATATATATATATAATGTAAATAAAACACACATAAAAAAGTATAAATTCTTCAATTTGTTTGAAAAATCCAACACATTTTATAAAATTACAATTCTAATATAAATGTTACCAAAAGTTATTTATTATAAAAATGATTCTATATTGTGACTTTATTTGAAAATAATACTTTCTATACAAGATATATATGCAGACACCCTCGTATATACTCCAGGAACTGAAGCGATTCCGCAAGCCTTTCCAAAAGATGTTATCCCTACTATTCGATGTAAACCGAATTCTTTAAATTGTAGCGGACCACCTGAATCACCCTTGAAACAAATAATAGTTAATATACTACCGTTCTTTGCATTTCATTTTAATTTTTTTTCAAAATGTTTGAATATCGTTTGAAGTAAAAGAAAAAAATATTTTAATTAGCTGTACAATGATATTATTTTCATTCAACTGAGATCTGCTTCTTACTATAATATACAGAAGGCCACAGGTAAAAGACCAACAATGCATCGACAATATTTATCGTTTATTAACACTATCTGTGTTTTAATAATACTCTAGTACGCGTTTTGATAATTTTTGTTAGAATAATGTTTAAAAAGTATTCTGAAAATAATTCAATTGCCGTGAAGTGTTTGGAATTATAGCTAAATTCAATTTCACAATTGAATTTTACACACAATTCACAAACTCAAAAAAATATTCAAATCCAAAAAGTTGATTAATTAATTATTAATCATTTTCGGGTGGTCTTCGCATTCAATTAAAATACCTGAAACGCGTTATGAGATTTTCTTATATGAAGGAAATATAAATTTTTGAATATTTTATGACGATAAAAATGAAACGTAACTCAAAATAGACACTTTATTTCTACAGGAGGGTGCAATATTCACGCAAGAGTTTAAATAGTCAATATCTTCTTTTATTTTTAATTATTATAAAAAAAATTAGTAGATGTATGATTGAAAAAGGTATAACTGAGGATCGAACTAAAGTTGAGAGCCCTTTATTCAGCAGTGGATTAACAGAGGATACTACTGCTGATATATATATATATATATATATATAAATATATATGATACTAAACACTCTATACATTAAATATCAACTTTAATGACATTCTTTTTAAAGATTAATGTATAGTTAAGATAGAACTAGAGTATAACTAGTACAGATTTTTTAGATTAGTGATGATAATTTTTTTACTATTTATACGTTTGTGTTGTGAATTATTTGTTTCAAAAACTATTTTTGTGTGAAAATAAAATTAATGTTAAAACGTGTGTCCAAGAGTTGCTCTCGGTGATCAGTTTTGAAACGTAAAAATGTTTATTGAAAATATATTCGTAGTACTGTGTGTACTTTCAACGTGTGTTCTATTCGTCTTGTGTCAAAATTATCAACTTTATCTCAAAGCAGGTAAAATAATAGAAACATTTCAATCAATTAGAACTGTTGTATCGGTAATCTACGCTGTACTAGATGCATTTTTTACTTATGTAAGCTGTAATATAAAACGTTTCTGAAAAAAATGTTCAATAATCAATCATTGTACATTTTTGAATGTATGAAAGTAACAGTGGATAAGATCATAGTCTTCAAGAAAAACTTGTCTCTTTTGGTAATATAACTGATTAGTATATAATTGATTAGTTATCAAATCAAAGATTGATCATCACATTATTGAATTTTATTCAGATACGGTTTCAATAAAGAATTTAAAATTTGATGTATTTGTTGAATCAAAAATGACTTCCTGTGAAACCACATATAAGAAACTAGCTATTCTCAATCCGTTTACCAAACGTGAAATGTGGAATATAGTACATAAAAAAAGCACTTATATATATATATATATATATATATATATATATATATTTCTATAGATGTTTCTTGTTTATAATATTGTATGATATTTAATTTATAGGTTCGACTTGTCGTTTAGAATCCATCAATACTTATGGAATATGTAAACCGTTTCGCCAATGTCCAAGCGCAATGGCATTAAAAAGTAGGAGACAATACCCTGTCATATGCTCATTTCAAGGATATGAACCGATTGTTTGTTGTAAAGACAGGAGTAAAGTTTCAGGACAACCGCTTTATAAGAAAAGTATGCACTATAAGTTAAATTTTATAACAGTATATGAGGAATGAGCATTTTTATTTTTATCTCATGCAGAATGTGAACAGTACTCAAACATCGATTTTAAACGGATTATTCCTACAATATTTAACGGAGTGAGGAGTAAGCCAGCCGAGTTTCCTCATATGGTACGTTATAAATAAATCCATTAATGATACTCAGCAAGGAGAATTGCATTTGGAATATTAAAGAGTTTTAGAAAGCACCGCTGCAGAGTTTTGAAAGAGATTTTCGAACCTTGATTGTGTTGAGATAATTGAATGAAATCAAAAAAGAAGAAATTCAGTTTAGACTGTAATATTTTAAATAGAGTATTTCATTCTTGATATAATTATCACCATTTTCAATGCACTTTCATTACAATATAACAAGTTTCTTTAACCGTCAGTGAGAAATCTAGTATTTGTTGCTACAGCTAATCATTTATGATAGCTTCAACTATGTTGTTAGAATAGAAAAGAATTCCTCTGATCAATAATTGATTGATTATTTGGGGTGTAAGTTTGCGTTGATCCTTTGATCAATATTTAATAATTGGAATAAATGAAAATCAAATGAAATCAGATGTGGACTGAAAGTAAATGCGAAAGGACAGATGAGTTGCAAGCATACATACATTCTTATAGGATTTTATAGAAGTTTTATCTATAAAAAACATCATTCAATATTTTGAAAATAAATACAGTAACAAAAATAATGATATTCTATTTTCGATCAAATTTTTATAAACAGACAGTTATTGAATTCAGTAATTATTTTCACAAATTACTTATTTTTTCATCCCATAAACTGCTAAGAGAAATTTCTGGTCCAAAATGTGCAATAAAGGCTCTTTTATTGTTACTTATGCATGTTTAGATAGGGATGACATCATTCTCAGTGTTCCAAGACACAGAAAAATCTGACTGATCTGACCTGACAAGGGCTGGATGAATAAGACTCGATATGACCTATCCGGGCTTAAAATGACTTGATTTACTTGACCTGATCTGATTTATAATATATATATATATATATATATATATATATATATATATATATATATGTATATATAGGAATTTTGAGTCATTACATGATTTGTTATTTGTTGATTTGATTATTTTAGGCTGTTATTGGTTATAAAAATGGTTACAACAAAGTATGGTTGTGTGGCGGAGCTTTAATTAGTGAAAATTTTGTACTGACAGCAGCTCATTGTTTGTATTCGAAAATGTTGTAAGTATAAATACTTTTAAGATTAAAAATAAGAAAAGAACTGCGTTAAAAAATTACCAATTAAAAATCTGTAATAGAAAATTAAATATTTCATGTATTATAGTCTTGAGAATCGCTTTTCACTGAAAGTTTAGAACGGAAACGTGTTCAAAAATCTACTGCAATGTTAAGATTCGAAACGTTGTGTAGATCAAAGCGCGTTCTTGTACAATTTTTAATTTTTTTCATAAACACAGATAAACGTCAATCAAAATCGATCAATACTAGTTTACTGCACATTTTTGGTGAAGAAAAAAAACGTGGTGTGGTTTGTGGTTTGTGGAGTGAAAGAAGAATACATTTATGAACGTGCATTCAGCGACATAGTCAGAACTGTATTGAAACTTATTTAATTTCAGCGGCGACGCAAAGTATGTCCGTCTCGGGGACCTGGATATACATTCTCACGAAGATAACACACTTACGCAAGAAGTGAATGTGTTAGAAAGGATCGTTCATCCCGATCATCGTCCACCATCCGTATACAACGACATCGGTCTTCTGAAACTAGACAAACGTATAAAATTTTCTGAATACATCTTCCCTGCATGTCTGTACGGGGATCGTACAGTACCGACATCGAAACTTATAGCGACCGGTTGGGGCGCGATCGACTTCGGCGGTATGCAAAGTTCTCATCTTCTTAAAGTCGATCTAGATTGGTATCCGTACAGCAAATGCAACGAAAGTTACAAGACGGAATTCAAATCGCGACGAATGTATTTCGGTATCGATCCAGAAACGCAATTGTGCGCGGGAGGAAATGGAGATACTTGTGAGGTATTTGTTAATTAATAAGAGGTTTCATTGAAAGCCGCTGTTCACGTGTGGATGGCTCTAGGTGCGTATGCTGTGGGCAGTGACAGATGTCTCTTATGCCATTTTGAAGTGTGTACATCTCCTAATAAAATTCAGTCATCAGACGCCATTCTTTGTTTACACAAATGCTTTTCTATAACCGAATTAAAATGGAACGCGATAAGTTGTTCTCCCGATGTGTACTTCTACACTACTTTGATTTGAAAAAAAGTGCAGCTGAAGCTCATCGATTGCTTGCGAAAACTTATGGTGAATCTGCTCCATCGGAAACAGTATGTAGAGATTGGTTTCGACGATTCAAAAGTGGTGATTGTGACGTTCACGACAAACAACGGTCAGGTCAATCGAAAAAATTCGAAAATGAACAACTGTATGATCTATTGGAAGAAAACCCTGCTCAAACATGCAAAGAATTGGCTCAACAGCACGAAGTCGATAAATCCACCATTTCATGACAAACTATTGAAAATATCTTTGTAGATATTTTCAATTCATGTGACAGCCATCTCCCTTCTTTGTAGAAGGGAGATGGCTGTCACATGAATTGAGCGAAAATGCATTACTAATCGTTTTATCTATAGAGAAGTCGAAAATTGGGTTGATAAATGGATTAGTTCAAACGACAAACCATTCTGTCGTCGCGAAATTCAACTTCTGCCAGAAAAGTGGGAAAAAGTCATATCTTATGAGGCCAAATACTTTAATTAATCTATTAATTTTTTTTTCTTGAAATAAATGCTCAAAACCCACAAAAACGGCGGAATTCAATGTAATATCCTAATATTTCATTGTTCGATTATTAACTCACATTTCATGTTTCAGGGAGATTCTGGAGGACCGTTGCAAGTGCTCAACAACAGAAGGAGCTACGATATAGTAGGATTAACATCTTTTGGTAAACCTTGTGGTATAACCAATGTTCCTGGTATATATACAAGAGTGTCTGCTTATATATCTTGGATTGAAACAATCGTTTGGAAATAGAAAAAAGAAAATGTAAAAGATAAAAATCGTATAAAACATATACAATATAAAGACTTTTATTTATTATAGAATTTTCAATTTTATATATATATATATAGTAAATAAGTATATAATTACATTGTGAGTTTTAAATGTAAGTGAATGAAAATAAATTTAATAAAACTATCAGTTTATATAATGTCAAAGTTATTTATAAGTAAATAAGGATGATTCAATTTAGGCTTCCACATGAAAGTATTAAAAAAAAAAATTAAAAAAAAACATGTTATTTTCTATTTAGTATTTTATTTCAATTCAATACAATTATGTATGAAAGATTATATCGTTCGAATGGCCACCGCGGCTCCTGTGGCATGATGTAATGAGCTTATCATAATTTTTGATTACATCACGGCACAACGCAGACTCTATGTGGGCAATTTCGCATCGTATTTCCTGTTTCATCTCTGTAATCGTGTTCGGTTTGTTCTCGTAGACTTTACTCTTCGAATAACCGCAAAGAAAGAAATCTACAAAAGTTAGATCGGATGATCTCGAGCGCCAAATGATGTCGCCGTTTTGTGAAATCGTGCGACCTGGAAATTTTGTGTACAGTAGCGCGATTGTTAACTTACACATGGCGTATTTCACATGAGAATTTATTGCTTAACCTTTATAAGATTCAACTAATACGAGAATTGAAACCAGCAGACCATTCACTGTCTCGGAGATTTGTTAATTGGATACTGGAACAACAACGCGGTTCTTCTGAAAATGTCAGTTTTCACGATGGGACTCCTTTCGAATCTCTGGCTACGTTAACAAGCAAAACTGTCAAATCTGGGGGAGACAAATCCGAGGCTGATCGTTGAGAAGCCAGTGATTGTCTGGTGCGCACTTTGGTCCAGTGGAGTCATTGTTCCTTAAATTTTCGAGAATCAGGCTGGTAAAGTGATTACTGTGAATAGAGAAAGATACTAAAACGTGATAAATACTTTTTTGTGAGCAGAATCGGATTATATTGATCTGGAGGACATGTGGTTCCAGTAAGACGGTGCAGCAAGCCACACAACTGGCAAAAAATTGATTTATTGAGGATGTAAATTCCTGGTCGCGTTATTTCCAGAAATGGAGACATTAATTATGCACCGAGATCCTGCGATTTAACACCGTTAGACTACTTTATTTGAGGTCTCGTTAAAGGAAAGGTGCACGCCAATAATCCTAAAACAATTTATGACCTAAATGATGGAATCCGAAGAGTAATGGTGAGACAGAGTCCCAGTTGTGTGGAGATTTTATTGAAGATTTCGACAAAAGAATGATTACTTGTAAAACAGCGCGAGGCCAGTTACACGATATTATTTATTATTTATAGATGGCATATGACCAACTATTATTTACAATAAAGAAATTTGAAACTTAATCGTAGAGTCTGTGTTTTATTTCAAATTAAACAATTGTATTCTTATTAGAAAACCCTGTATTATTTTTATATATATATATATATATATATATATATATATATATATGTACACATGATAAACATTTTTTATTAAAGAAAATTCAAATTTCAACACAAATTCTGTGCCTTATTTCAAATTAAAAAAGTGTGTCCTCATTGGAAATCCCTGTATATATATATATATATATATATATATATATATATATATATATATATATATATATATAGCTAACAAATAGATAAAATAAAAAATGTTCGATGATTAAAAAAGATAGGAAACCGCATGTTAATCTATGTGACATTAAGACATTTCTCTGATAATACAAATATATAAACAAACATATGCATTAAATAAAATTTGATTTGGGAATCAGTATATGTATTCAACACAATAACTTGTGTTATAGTTAGAAATTGGCAGAAAAAGAATATTAAATAAAAAAGTTGAGAATAGTGTTTATGAATATTGAATTATTGAAAAACGAAATAATCAAATCGGAGAATACAATGAAAAACAGTTTATTTCAAACATGCATCGTCATTTTTTGTGCTCTCGCAGTATGTAATTGTAATCAGCTTTATAAAGAGGAAGGTAGGCTGTTTTATAAAACTTGTATTATTACAATTTATTTATTTATTTATATTTATATATATATATATATATATTTGTGTGTGTGTGTATTTATGCAAAATCATATATTTATCCATGTTTTTACTTAAGATACGAATTTGAAAATTTTAAATTTGCATTTATTTTTTAGGTGAAAGTTGCGCACAGGATGACAGTAAAGTCTGCACCCTATTAGATAATTGTCACAGTGCAAAAATGGCAATAAAAGACGGAAAAATGCCTAAAATTTGTAAATTTAAAGGTATAGAACCAATCGTTTGTTGTGATAACAATCAAAATGTTATAAAACCACCGCATAAGAAATGTAAGTGAAATATTCTTCTATTAATCTATACTCGATCCTCGACTGTTGTCTCGTTTAAATTATATTTATTTTTTATAAAATTTAAACTCGATTCCTTATAATATAGTTTTATCGCTCTGACGAGACCGATTCTATATTTTTTTTTAATTCTGTTACAGTTTGTGAAAGATATACGACTGTCAGGAATCGTTTACTTCCACCAGGTTTCATAAACAGTGAACTGATAAACAATTATGGAAGAGAAAGAGATCGTTCAAAAAGACAAATTTATAATGGGGATGAAGCCAGTTCGGGAGAATTTCCTTATATGGTATTCATTTTTTTATCTAAATATTTGTATTAATATATTACATTGAGATATATAGATAATTGGTTAATATTTGATGCTTATTTCGGTTATTAACTCATTTATTTGGAGACTGGAAACATTGAAAAAAAAACATTTTTAAATTATGTATATCAGTGTCTTTATCTCATGAGAGACAGTTTTTAGTTTGACATAAGAGCTCATAACTCTTGAGTAGTTTGAGATATCAGGTTGTTTAAATTGTGGAAAAAGTAGAATAAACCATAATTTGCAAACAAATTAATACAAAAATTGATTTTAATCTTGGATATTTGAATAAATATATTTTTCTTAGTGGTGCTGTCTCAATTCTGTGAGTGAATGTATATTAAATTCTTTTTAAGGCTCATATAGGATATAAAAACAACACTGGAATTGCATATTTGTGCGGAGGGTCATTAATAAGTGCAAAATTTGTTCTAACAGCCGGACATTGTCTCTATCATCAAGTTCTGTACGTATAATTTATATTTTTATTGTCGGAAAATTATTTTCATATCCATCTAGATATTTTTGAGTTGTGTATTCAACTTATTTCTATTTCAATAATTTCTTTCAACTTTCTGCAAACGATTCAACCATTAGATTTGATTCATAATGGGAAATAAAATATGGTTTTGACACTGTGACTAAATTTACTTTCACAAATGAATTCTTTTTCCATCTCACAAGACAAAAAAAGTCGGTCCGCAGTGTATAAAAAAATATTTTTGTCCTATAAATTTTCAATCATTTTTGTCTATTGTTTATGTGCATTTCGATTGCAATGCCGTTATTTTCAAACGGTCAAGGTACAAAGTTTTCCATATCTTGGTGCTGTATAGATGATGGAATTACCATCGAAATGCACGTAAGCAACAATAAAAAAATGATGTTTAATCTTCATTGATCAGATAAACGTTTCGAGATGAAAATCGTATCTATTTTGTGAAACTGAATTCAAACTTATTTATTTATTCCAATTTCAGAGGTGATCCAAAATATGCTCGTTTAGGTGATCTGGATGTAAGTAGAGATGACGACGATACCATGCCCCAGAACTTTTTTATCACACAGACTTTTTTACATCCCAACTATTCGACGAGTCTTTATAACGATATCGGTTTGTTACGTTTGGATCGAAATGTAATAATGACAAAATTTGTGATACCGGCATGTTTGTACAGCGAATTAGAAGTAAATACAACGAGAGCACTGGCTGCCGGATGGGGTAATGTCGGTCATTTAGAAAATCCGAGTAATCATCTCCTCAAAGTTGAGCTCGGTTGGTATACAACGGCAGATTGCAACGAGAGTTTCAAAAATGTGCCCTCGACTAGGCAACTGAACCGTGGCATTTTGTCAGACAGGCAGATCTGTGCTGGAGGTGTAAATGAAATTAGAGATGCTTGTATGGTAAGAGTGTAACTTATTATTTTTTTATGGATTTAATTAAGTACCTCTATTTTAAAATTCTTGTGGTGTTTTGTATGAAGATAAGTCGAACATTGTTTCTAGGAATAAAATAATAGTACGCATGCCACTGGGAATACCTAAGATACCGAAATTATATATTTAAAACTATTCCAAAGAAAATGTACACTTATATATATATATATATATATATATATATATATATATATATATATATATATTAGATGTACAAATTAATTCAGTGCCTTTTTTTATACAAAATGTATGTTTGCAGAAAAACCGAAACACATATCAATCCTGAAAATATCTCTCGTATTTTGTATAACTTTGCTCCATCTGCAAGCAATTTAAGAAATCCTTTTGTCAAAAAAATTAAGTCGTAACGCACTTTCGGACCTCTTTCACTGTTTTAGCATTGTTTGCATGTTTTGTGCGGCACAAAATCTTCTCCCAAAGCTGAATAAATCGTATTCGGAAGTATTTTCTTTTCAACTAGAATGCGAAAAATATGCGATGCTTAAAATGTTACATTTCGGACGCCATCATGTTGATTACTGTTTTGTGAGGTTATGCCGACTGATTGAATAAGGTATATAATGGTTTTAAACATTAAGATTGGCACTTCGGAATACTAGAACGACAGAAGAGTACTATGCTGAAATTTTGAAGCAACCGTACCAAAAAGTTCGAGAAAAAAAAAACGAAATTATCAAAGAAAAAATGTTCTTTCATCACAATAATGTACATGGCTACACAAGAGTCATATACTTATAAAAAAAAATGCTGAATGTAAATACGATTTTCTGTCCCATTCGTCTTATTAACTTAATTTAACTCCTTTTGACTTCTATTTCCAAAACCTTAAACAATTGGTGGTTGGTTGTGATTTTCTTCAAAAAATGAGAAAAATAAAATTCGGTGTATACTCACTACCTTAAATGCCGATTATTAAACTATTCTTATATACAAATATAAGGTTAGTTTTATCATATGTCATTTAATATCATTGTAATATAAATCCACATATATCAATTAAAGAAGAACGATGAAATAAAATCAATCGTCAATCAGTCAACATATCATTTAATTTCCTTATTTCTAAACGTACTTATTCTAAAACCGTATTCGTTTTTATAAAATATCAAAAAGCATGCAGTAAAGAGTCAATTGCAACTGGAAATTACTGTGAGAATAAACAAGTTACTTATACATCTTTCATAAATGAACACTTTTTTCACCTCATAAATTATAAAAAAATCTTCTACTGAAAAATGTTCAATAAATTAATATGTAATGTTTCTTGTACTTACTTAAATGACGATGCCGTTGTTTTCATTGAACTCCAGTTAATTTAGCTCCTTTTGACTTCCATCTATTTCCAAACTTTAAACAATTGGTGGTTGGTTGGTTGTGCTTTTCTTCAAAAGATGAACTGAAATCAGCAGTGATAGAAAATGATTAGGTTCAGTTGATTCATTAATAATTCTTCTATTTAAATAATGATACATTATATATATATATATATATATATATATATATATATATATATATATATATATATATATAGGAGCTTGATAACAATATTTACTTTACTATCTAATTTATTATCTAGATTATTCGTATTTAAATTATTAGGTTGACAGGAAAATATTTGCTGTTTTCTATATGAATTTGAAGGTCATAAACCGTAATTATTTTTCTACCAACCTAATATATCTGGATTCTAATTTTAACATCATCTTATACTTTTCGCATTTAACAAGTATTCAACTAATTATGAATAGGCCTTTATATGTCGCTTCTTTCACCCGATTTAGCTCTATCTGACTTCCATCTATTCTCAAACCTCAAATAATTCTTTGGATACAAATGATTTTCTTTAACACATTGACTACCCAGCCAATTTTTCAGATATTCACCAAGAGGCCAGCATATTTTTTTTTTGTAATTTGTGTTTTCTTGAACATAAAACTATATACTTAATAGATATCATTCTTGATAGCCATAGCCTGAGATGATAGCTATGCCTATCATATTTGATAGACATGGCTCCCAGGGAAATATCACTGGTTATCAGAAATAATAGCCCTGGCAATCAATGAGTTAAAATATGATTTGAAAGCGGCAGTAAAGGATTGTTTTGAGGTTGATGATTTGAGTGATGGAGTTAATCCACTAGGGAATTGTTGAACAAAGTGTGTTGAAAGTCAAAGAGATTTTATTGAAAAATTAAAATGTTTCCTAAAAGATAAATAATATCTTTCAATATCAGATAGCGAAAATTTCAAATTGCCCTCGTATATAGACTGTAAACATAGTATACGGATGGAGGAGCATAGAAATTCAGTTGAAGTGTTCATAAATTCAAAGTGAACTAGCAATTTTTCAAACGACGAATTGAAAAATTGATTGATAGATGCAATATCATTATAATTAATAGAGTTGAAGAGATATACTTGATAAGAAGAAAAATTCAATATCCGTTCTTATTATTTAGAACTTGTCTAAAGAACTGCACATTTTGTGATCTTCATGGAATATTTTTCATAAAATATATTAACGTATACGAGATCTGACAATTAAGTAATGCGACACAATTCAAAAATCGAGTATATTTAAAAATTAAGGTACATCGCTGCGATCCCCTTCAAAGTAGTCCCCTCCCGCATCTATACACTTATTCCAGCGAGTTTTCCAGTTTTCGTAACAATTCTGGAACACTTCTTGTGGGACCTCTCCGAGTACCCTCGTCACAGATTCTTGGATATCTTCAACGGAGTCAAAATGTCGACCTTCGACGAATTTTTTCATATGGAGGAATAGGAAAAAGTCGCAGGGTGACATGTCCGGTGAATAGAGCGGTTGTGGTAACGTTGCGATGCCTTTAGACGCCAAAAACTGACAGACACTGAACGCACTGTGACAGGGAGCATTGTCGTGATGCAGAACCCAAGTCTTCGCGATCTCTGGACGCACTCTGAGCACCCTTTTTCGTAATTTTTCGAGCACATTGCGGTAGAATACTTGATTTACGGTTTGTCCAGGTGGTACGAACTCTTTGTGAACCACCCCTTTGCTGTCGAAGAAGCAAATCAACATGGTTTCCACTTTAAAATCGCCTTTTTTAAAATGGCCTTTTTTCAAATCGGCATGCCACCGAAGCACCTGACTACGACTCAGGGCATCACTACGATACACTTTAAGCACTTTTTCATAAGTTTCTGTCGCGGTTTCGCCGAGTTTTGCACAAAATTTTATCGCGCACCGTTGCTCCAAATTTCTCTGTTCCATTTTCGTGACATGCACTACTCGCGCGTTGTTACAAAACACTAAACAGCTGGCGAAGAAATGATCGCACGAGGGTGGTCAAGGTCTCAATCGAGAGAGTAGGGATCTGCTATTACGGTGGCGGAGTTACAGGTTCGCAGTGTTACCACAGGCCGAGAAAAAAAATCGGTCGCATTACTTAATTGTCTGACCTCTTGTATTAATTGTATTATTTGTATAGTTTGTCTACTGAAATATTCTTGTACACAAACCGTCACCTTATCTGATTAGTTTCAGAACGATCTCTGTTGATTTAATTGTATTCTATCAATTAGTCTGGAATTAATATAAATTCATTCTATTTTTCAAGGGCGATTCTGGAGGACCTTTGCAAATATTCGATGAGAATAAAATGTTCACGATTGTGGGTGTCACTTCGTCGGGAATGCCATGCGGCTTTACCAATGCTCCTGGTGTTTATACAAGGGTATCTGCGTATATAGAATGGATTGAACGCATCGTATGGAATACTAACGCATTAAATGACAGTGAACTATAGAAGAAACGTTATAACAGTAATGGAATGAAGCACGCTAGCCAGTTATGTACGATGTATATTTTATTTTAATATAAGTTTTTCTAACGCTATTGATTGAAAGAAAAAATGTATTTTTTATTACACGCACACAAATATATATATATATATATATATATATATAAATATATATATATATATATAATTATTAGTATCAATTGAGTGATAAATTTGAAATATTTCTAATCTAACTCTTCCATAACAAAGTATTTTATGTAGAATTAACTCTTTGTTGTCGATTTTGCTCACAAATGAATAGATATTAAAAAAAATAACAAAACGGTAATCGAAATAGAATTTAATTTAACTAAATACGAGAATAATATAGAAAATTAGTTAGAAGTTGTATCGTTTACGGCCAGCACTAGTCAATCGAAGAGGACCGATTATTCTTCACGACAACGCCCGACCACACGTCTAACAAATGACTTTAAAAAAGTTAAATAAACTGAGTTATGGAACCTAACCTCACCCACCTTATTCTCAGGACCAGTCTCCGACAGACTATCATTTTTTTAAAAACATTTTAATAATTTCCTACAAGAAAAGGTTTTCAAAGATCAAGCATCAACTCGAAGCACTTTCGACGAATTCGTTAATTCCAGGACTGCAGAATTCTATCTTGTAGGAATAAACAGACTTGTCTCCCGTTGGGAGAAATGTGTGCAGGCCAATGATCTTTATTCCGATTAATAAATATAACTTTTTAACCGTTATATGCGTCTCTATATACGATACGTAAAAATTGCAATTATTTTTACACCAATGTAATATTTTTTAAAAGACTCTTGAATACAATTTACATATTTTAAATGTTACTGTATGCATTCAGTGCGATTTTATTTAAATTAAATGTTATATACGAAAATAAATTCGGTTTTATTCAGATTACATTCAATTAATTATAAAATGTGTTGAAAAAAACAAGAAGTTGTATATATATATATATATATATATATATATAAATGAACTTCTACAAACACAGATAATTAAATCATTAAAAAATATTCCTATGCATTTTAATCACTGTACACTGACTCAGAAGTTCTATAAAAATAAAACGGTGTATCTTTTGTCAGTCGTGCTGTAGCTTCAAGGTAAACACCATGTCTTCTTTCGAAATAAGCATTTTTATATTGTGTAGTTGTGTGGTTGTTATTAACTGTGAACAACAACTTTACTTAGATGCCGGTAAGTATCTTTATATCATCTTGTAAAAAGAATACGTTGATAAAGACGAAGTTAATATTCAGTGAAAATCTTAATAGGTTTTATAACCTTCTCTTCATCTTTTCGATTCGTTCGTATAAGTTTCAAGTTTGCCCCATGTATCAACACAAACTGTTTATTTTTTATGGGATTCTTCGTCATTTAGAAACAGTCGAATGTCTGATTTCCAGTTTCGATACATGTGCCATCTTCAGTTTGGTTTTGAAGACGTCGAAGTTCTGAAGTTTTCAGAATCCAGCTGAAGAGGACACATGTGCCGAAACCGATTGTGGAGAGCAGATATTCAGATGAACCTAAATAATGAGGATTTCCAGAACAACTAGCTGCTGGGGTTTCATATGCATCTTTAAATTTTATTCATTTATGATCTTATGTATGGAAAGATAAAGATAATAAATAATTCTAACACTGTTCTCATTCTGACAGAAAAAGCATCGCTGTGTAGAATTCGACGACTATTCTGTTCTTTAAAATACATTTCTATTCAAATCTACAAGAGATGGAAATAATATTGACATTTTCATCATAACAGTGATATGTATTTCTAATCTTTGGAAATTCAAAATGAAAACAGTTTTTTTAGAATCTAAAAGAGCATACACTTCATTCAAATATAAGAATCTACGAATCATTTTCAATTAGTTTCAATAATCATGAATCTTTAAAAAGCATGAAAAATATATATATATTTATTCAAACTCAGTATATTTTATGGATCTACTGATATCTTTTGCTTTAATTCTGTCATTGCTTCAATTGTTTAGCTATATTTAAATTACAGGAATTTATATTCTAAATAAGATAGATAAAATGTGAAATTTATTTTTCTCTTATTCGAACTTCTATTCGGAATACATACACACCCACACACTCATATATATATATATATATATATATATATATATAAATAGATAGAGACAGAATCACTCCGAGTCATATTCGTACACGAGAAACATTTTAATAAAAAATCATGCACATTCGATTAAATCAGAGTATTTGTATTATATTTTTTTTTAAAAAAAAGACATTCTGTATAACAATAATTTTTTTAAACATTATACGATTATAAATATTAACTCATTAGAAACAATAAAGAGACAAAATAATATAAAATCAAAAAAGAAAATCATCTAACATTCATCTAACACTCATAATTCTTATAAAATAACTTTATTGCCAGAATACAGTTGATAAATTTTACAAACGTTGCAAAACAACTAGTACAGGGTTTTTTTTAATAAGGACGCATTTTTTTCATTTGAAATAAAACATAGAATTTTCGTTGAAATATCAAGTCTATTGTAAATAATAGTTGAGGGTGTGTCATTTGTAAATGAAAAATAATAGCGTGTAAGTAATCGCCGCGTGCTTTCTTCGGATTCCATCTTTTAAGTCGAGAATTGTTCTGGAATTATTGGCGTACATCTGTTCTTTAAAATGACCAGAAAGAAAGTAGTCGAACGGTATCTCCATTCTAACAATATGTGTTGTGGTTATTGTTGGAAATGTCTCCATTTCTAACAATTTAATCTTCAATAAATCAATTGTTTCACCAGCTGGGTGGTCCGTGGCATTATCTTACTGAAACCACATATCGTCCAGATCAATATCATCCAATTCTGTTCTTAAAAAAATGGTTATCATGTTTTCGTATCTCCTTCCATTCAAAGTAATCGCTTTACCGGCTTGATTCTCTAAAAAATAAGGATCAATGACTCTACCGGATCAAATTATGCACCAAACCGTCACTGTTTCTGTATGCAGTGGCTTCTCAACGATCACCCTCGTATTTTTTCATCCCAGATTCGGCAGTTTTGCTTGTGAACGTAACTAGAGAGTTAGAAATGAACCACATTGCTAAATATGACTTTTTTTTAGAAAAAAAAACATGTTGTTGTTCCAGTACCCAATCAACAAATCACTGACTCTTGCCGGCTCTAATTCTTGTTTCAATTGAACCTTCTGAGCCTTCAATAATAATTGCTGTGAACGTCGTGGAATTGACATCCCTCGCTCTCCCGATACACTTTCATGGACCCAGTCAATTTTTTATTCAGAAAAAGCACTACGAACACACGTGTTGGTGTTTCCTTATCTTTAATCGATCCAGTCTCTTCAAATTTACTCACTAATCGAAGAACTGTTGATTCAGATGGACAAGTATTTCGAAAATAAATAATCACAAAATGTATTTTTATAGAACGACCATTTTCATAATACATTTGTATTATTTCAATGCATTGTTTTGCTGTAAACGAAACCATAATTGAAAATGGCAATATCAGAATTTAACAAATGTAAAAAAAATACAGCTGTCAGTTTGACATCTGTGCTGTATAATCTCGTAAACAATTTCGCTCCTATTGGAAAACCTTTCAGTTAGTTTGGAAGTTTTCACTTCTAACTACTCCACTTAACCTGTTTTACATCGATTTTATTAGTGCTGATATTTATCCAATCCGCATCGAGTCTCTTTTTTAATTCATTGGTGCTTGTAATTTTTCTCTTTCTTCGATTGTACGACTAAGCTCTGTCCACAAATTTTCAATTGGCTTGATGTCGAGTGATTGGGCCGAGGGGGCGTTTACATAACCTTAGGACAATTGTATAGAAGTAATTCTCGGGTTATATCAGCCTTAAGCATAGTACTGATATCCTGATAGAATATATAATTGGTTTAGGTTCCAAAACGGCTAGCACTGTATTTCATTTCTTCTTTAAAACATTGATATATTTCAATTTGTTTATAAAATAAATGTCTCTAATAACAGAAGTGGACAAGTAATCTCACACAAAAATTATTTACTATCCTATTTTATTGTAAGTTGACAATTCCATACGTATAACCCATCACCAGACTTTCTTCAAACCGTTCGCTTCCCATCAGATTGAAAAACTTTAATGTTGCTCTTTTCGTTAAGTGTTAATTGCATCCAGAATTCAAATTAGCAGTTTTTGAAATTCAATCAAATCTGCACTTTTAAATGTATGAATATGATTGGGAATTACTATATATATATATATATATATATATATATATATATATATATATATATATATATATATATATATATATATGTCTATGAATGTAAATAAGGTTTAGTTTTGAATTTGTTAACATGAATGAAATTTATAAATTCTGAACTGATAACGTTCGTATGACATGTTGTTCTTTGCTAAACATATAATTCTTCTAAAATGTATATTGTCATGACGTCAGTATACAAAAAAATCCTTATTAGAATCTAACAAGAATTTATTTTAAGGTGAATCATGTTACAAAGGAGTGTGCACACTTCTACGAAACTGTCCGAGCGCAATAGCTGCTATCAAGCGATGGGAATATCCTCGGATATGCTCTTTCCAGGGACTTTCGATCGAACCAGTCGTCTGTTGTAGTCAAACATACGGACCGCAGCCCATCAATAACATTCCAGGCAAACGAATCAGTGAACAGAGTATGTTTATGTTACTAATTTGAATTACAAAATAACATGTAACGATTTTATATTAGCATTAATTAAATAGTGATACATACACACACATACACATTATATATATATATATATATATATATATATATATATATATATATATATATATATATATATATTACACTGTAAATATTATTTATTGACAAAATTATAAGAATATTGGCACGGTAATTATTATGAATAATAGTGGGTTTTCCTTATGAATGAGTTGAGACTTTAAATTCGTTAAAATTTACATTTATTACGTTTTAGGTTAATTATTCTAACATTCAGTGACTTGTTTTTTGAACAACACTGATTATGTATACCTGTTATTTGAGATTCCATTGCAATGACGATTTTTCTTTGTTGTTTTGATATATTTCCAGTCATCAGAACAGTTGCCTGAAATATTATTATTGTATAAGACTGATGTATATGTGATGATTTGACCTTCGATCGTTTGAAATTCCCATATATTACGGCACGAGACTTGTCGTTCAGTCCATAGCAATTCTGTCCGTACATCTCTTTTATTTATATTGTGATGTTATTTTTTTTTAATTAGAAAAAAAATATTTTTAGTATAAATTGTACAAGGGAAAGTCGAATAGTAAATGTTTTTTTAAGAAGTAAAAAGTTTTATTCTAGGTACAAGATTTTTATTAAGGTCATCTTCCTACATAATTCGCCCAGACTTCTCTATCCATTCAATCTAATGTTTAGTGTACTTCTGGATATTGTCCTAGAAGAAACTTTTTCGACTTTTGAACAGCCACACTTGCGCTGTATTAACATGACTGTTCTTATTGATGAGATATAAAAGGTTTTAACAAAAACATACTCGGATAGGTGTTATACTATTTTATTTATAAGCATTTCTCTTAATTAAAATGGATCCTTACGAAATATTCTTCTATAAACCGCTGCTAACAATTTTTCTGTTTTAAGAAGCACTTCTTGTAGCAATTTTTGAGACTTTCTCTGAAGCCAAACCTCTGAATTTTCATTTATCTCTTCAGTTGTTTAAAAATATCGACCTTTTAACCAGCACTGTAGTTTTGTAAAAAATAACAGTCACACTAAACTGATTCAGGTAAGTGTACCAGGTGAGGAATGAAGGTGACTCTGTTTTTCTTCAAAAAGTGGCAAACCAGAAAGGAAACAAAAGGTTGTGCGTTTTTATAACACTACTCATGGTCAAAAGCATCGGTCAAAATGTTTTAGCGAGATATGTACGATATTCCTACTGATTCTGCAATCTCTCCAATACTCGTAGTCATTCGCCGATTGGCACGGATAAATTCGAGAACTTCGGCCACCTTTTCGTCGGTTTTGTAAATTGAAAACTTTGAATAATCTTTGACTGAAGTTCTGGTTATTTTAAACCGGTCGAACCGTTCAAAACAGATATATCAGAGCATCTTTTCCAAAGGCCATTTTCAAAAGTTAAGATGTTTCTGTTCCTGACTTTCTAAATTTAAAACAAACAATCAAACGGACACACTCCTCTTCAATCAATTCTATTTTAAAAATCGACGAAGTAAAGAAAATCTAATTACGAAAAGTATCACAACTGTCGAAAGAAATAATATTTACTACTAGTTTTCATTGGGTAAAGAGTTTTAAAAATTGTATCAAGACATGCATTTTTATGCTATTAAATAGAATGTAAAACAAATATGCAGACACGATAATAAACAAGTTCTGCTTGAGAATAATGTTTTATTTATTTAAGAGAAATGCTTAGGGTATCATCCATATTCCGTTCGAAACACAATTTCTTTCCAACGTTTATAGTATGTTTTTAAATAAAGTATTAGAACCTACTTAACATTAATTAATCATTATTATGAGACAAAAATAAAATATCTCTATATCTATGTAATAAAATCTCAGAGACTGGATATCTATAAAAGCTATTTTCTTCCTGAATCTACATACAAACTAACGGAACATCTTTCTAGGACCCATCTTGTATATAAACAGATAAATAATTCAGGTAATGTCCCGCATATTAATCATCAAATGTACATCAATAATATAAATATTGTTTTAGATCATTATTACAGAATGTAACGAGTATTCCAAAATACCTGTAAATCAAGTTTATTCAATTGTTGGAGGCATGGCTGCATTACTCGGTGAATATCCACATATGGTACATGTTTTTAAACATAAATTTCATTTTATGTAATAAAAATTAACACTTATTCAAAACGAGTGTCTTATAATAAGAAAAATATTCCAAATTGTTTTAACGCTTGGAAAAATTCATTTTTAGAAATGAATTTTTACACTTATATCAAAATGATCAATAATTGATTGATGATCATTTTTTTTCAGTATCTTGGTGCTTTGAAAATGATAACATTGTCAACAATGAGCTTATGTAACAATGAAGTAATATTAATGAGAAATTATTGAACATTTTTGATCAGTAGAATTGTTACAATTTATGAAAAAGTCATTTAAAAATTATAACACCTTAGAAACATTAATTTTCAATTCTGTACCTTTCAAATAGTTAATATTTTTAATGTATATGATTTAAATTCATAATAAGATACGTACATTTTTTTCAATAATATTCTTTTCATTATTAGTAAACTTCTTAAAACTATTTCATAAATACAGTGTTTGAAATGTAAGTTTATAAACTTTGACTGGTCGCCATTTTGATTTGGTGTGTTTGTGAAGTAAAAAATAAATATTTAATAATTTAAAAAAAAATCTTATTATACATACAGGATTTTTATCAAGAAACTTTTTCTATATAATCTCCTCTAACTTCTATTTATTCAGTGCAACACTTAAAGTACATCTGGATTTCATCCTAGAAGAATCTCTTTGTTCTCTAGCTCTTCTTTTACCTTATTAATATTGACTGGAAGGAATTTGTTTCTGATTCGTAGCATAGGTTCATAATTTCGAACCAGAGAAAAATGGCTTAGTTCAGAATTGAAAAAACCGTCATCGTGAACACCGAACAATTTCTAGAGAGTCTTTGCAAAGAGGCTGGCGATGACAACTTTTTGAGATATTAAAAGAACAATTTTAATGAATTCCACATCTAATGATCAAACAATAAATAGTAGTTATTATGAACTTTTGTATGGACTGAATTCAAAATACAAGTCAAAGAAGTGTAAAAAATCTAAAAGTTTTGATTCTGCTCTAAGAAAACGTTCGATCTCAGAAGGCTAATAAAACAAATCAGTGTATTCAAGATCTAGGTTTTGAGTTCCCGGGCCACTCATTATATAGTCTCTATTTTTCATTAACTGCTTTACACCTTTTTGGGACATTAAAAGAAGAGTTGGTAGGGAAAGAGTTTGTGTCTGATGAGGAAGGAATGTTTCTTCTAAGACTGAATACAGAAGTTTTTTAAACATTAGACTAAATGTATAGAAATCAAGCGAATTATATAGAAAAAAACTAACAAAACTCTAATATATATAATAAGAATTAACTTCTTAAATTCACTTTACTTTTCCACTTTTTCTCATATGAAAACTTATTTTTTTATTAATTTTCATTTCAATAATGTCGAATAATTAATATCTGCGAAAAAATATATTTTTCCAGTCAGCATTTTCTATTGTTTCCTTTAAATTTCAACTTCTTACAATGTCTGCTGAATATTTATCTATCATTGATAAACCATTTATATTACTATTTTTAGGCTGTTATCGGTTATGGAAATGAAAATAACATATCGTGGCAATGTGGAGGAACACTTATAAGTGAACGATATGTTTTAACAGCTGCACATTGTTTATATTCAAGAGATTTGTAAGTATTATGTTACAATTAAACTTTAAATTTATATTTTATTCGTTTGAAGATTACAAATTCGAATCAAAATTATACAAAAAGAATATTAATTCTTTTATTTTACCAAATAAATTTTGTTTATACTTTATGCATCCTGGAGAGATTAAGCAAAAAATCAAAGAGTTTCTTCCAGGACTACTGAAACTTATTAAGCTTTGAATTAAGTGCACGGGTATTAGGAGAGATTATATAGAACAATTATCTTAAAAAAATCCTGTAAGGAGGATAAGAGTTTTTTATTTCTTAAATACCTTTCTGATTTTTCTCATGCATTGAAATTTTAAAATCTCTTCGTAGAATCGCCACATAACAGAGGAAAATCAGAATGAAATAATGTATGAATTAAATAGAACCCAAGTATATTTCTCATCTATTTTATAATTATTTCGAACAGTTATTGTGCACTGATCAGTGAATGTTGAAATATTTAAATCGATATCATCATATAATTAATTTGAACATCTTAATTTTGATGGAAAAAAATTCAATGAAATATACAGAATGTTTGAATGAACTTTGTCCGATTTTATTTTGCTGCCATTTTCGTTTGTTGTGTAGCTGTCAGTTGTGATTTAACAGTGGTGTATTTTAAACGCATGCAATTTATTATGAAGAGTTTGGTACTACAAGAACGGAGTAATAAAATGTTACAGCTCAATATTGATAACCCCATTTTTTTAAAAAAATAAATCATGAGTGACGAAGCTCTCTTCGATATATATGGATATGTAAACAAACAAACCAGCCATTATTGTGGATCAAAAAATCCAAGACGACCTCTTCACCCTCGTAGAGTGACTGTTTTATGTGCTATTCAGGCTGATGGCATCAATGGAGCATTTTTTTTAAGATTCTAATGGAAATATTGTTACTATTACTGGAGACCGATATCCTGTGATGCTGTACGACCTCTTTGTGCTTGAAATTAATGAACAAGGTCTACAACATATATGGATTCAACATAACGGTACCACATTGTACAAAATTCGCGTTACCATGCATATTTTACACGATACATTTCCCTGGACGAATAATTTCAAAATTTGGTCGCATCGATTCAGCCACCTCGTTCATCTGATTTGACTGTGTCAAATTTTTTTCTTTGAAGTTACTTAAAGGAAACGGTTTACGCTAACAAACCAGTAATAGTTCAACAGCTTAAAGGCAACATTCAACAAGAAATCGCTCAAATAATGCCAGAAATCTGAGAAAAAGTCATGAAAAATGTGATTAAAAGAGCCCATTTTTGTAGCGCGGCCAGAGGCGACCATTTGACCGATATTATTTTTCATACATAATGCCACATGTTAAATAAACGATCCATAACAAAAATAATTAAAAGTGTTTTATTTAAAAATTATTAAAAAACAAAACGGTCGAAATTCTTTCAAACACCCTGTACTAGTGATTAAGATAAATCATTGTCATTATCTCGAAATTAGTCATCATTATTACGTTATTATCCCATTATTGATTGATTAATATATTCGAATAGTAACCAGTTAAACAATTTGAATGTATTTCTAAGAAAAGTTTTTTTTTAAAAAAAAAATAATTATCTATAAAAATGTTCATTTGTTTTTTTTTCAAAAAAAATTACAGAGGAAACGCAAGATTTGTACGTGTTGGCGACTTGAACCTAGTAAAAAATCATGACGGTGCCAAACCACAAGATTTTCACATCGAACAGACGATACAGCATCCTTATTACAGTCCGCCTGTAATATACCACGATATCGCTTTAATCAAACTGAATAAAAATGTAATCTTTGATGATATTCGACCAGCTTGTCTGCACAGAACTCATGATATACAGAGTCTATACGCGACAGCTACTGGTTGGGGTGCAACTGGTTTCGGCGAATTGACCAGTGACGATTTAATGAAAGTCGCGTTAGAGATCTTCTCTCAACGACGATGTAACCAATCGTACAGTCATATATCGGATCGAAGAACTTTACCGAATGGTATTTTGAACGAATTTCAATTATGTGCTGGAAGTATAGATTCAGAAAAAGATTCTTGTCAGGTATGAGTATCATGCATTCATTTCAAATATGGTATAACGATGAAAGGTGTTTAAAAAAGCATATGGTAAATTTATTTACAAATATAATTCATCATATCATCAAATTAAACTTACAGATCCAAACTGAGGCCAAGTTCTTTATAAAAAAATATAAATTCGATGACTAGTCATCGAATTTATAGAAATTTTTGAAACCGTTACAGTAAAACCATGTTATTTTGTAATATCAGAAGATATAAATTCGAATTATCTGAGTTCAAAAAATCTAAATACATCATGAAATAACTCCAAATATAGTATGAAGATAAAAAGTGTATATAAAAATCATACGGTACAATTTTTTTACATGCAATTCAAACTTAAAACCAGAAATTGAGCCCAAGTTCTTCTTTAAAATAATAAATTTGAAATTCAGTAATCGAAAGTATAGAAATGTTTATGAGAATTACAGTAAAATTCAGTTATTTCTATTTTTAAATATTAATTCGAATTGTCTGGATTCGAAATCAACGATTTTCTTTCCATCTGAATATTTTGCAATCCTATTTTTCAAATGAAATCACGATAATGTTTTACTCATTTTTACAACGTGTAATGAAAGAGAAACGTGCCAATATTCAGTAACAATTAGTTTAAATGATTAGAAATCAAAATAGTATTTCAAACAGAAGTAATGTGTGAAAAATTAGCAGATATTTTAGAAAGGATAATTTCAATTCTATAAGTTACAAATTGAGTATTTCTTAACAATCTAACAATCTATTATTACAAATAGATTATCACCTCTCTCCACAAAAACACACTTTCCTATTGAAAATTGTTCAGTAAATGATCACTGGTCATTTTTGATTATTGCCGATGCGAATTTAGATACCGATACCATCTTGCTTAGAGCACTCTGATATAAACAAATATATATATATATATATATATATATATATATATATATATATAATTTCCAAATACAAGACTTTTTTATATTTTAGAGCAATGAAAATGATGGAATCGCTACCGAAATCCACATAAGTGACATTCAAAAACGATCAATAATCATTTATTAAACATTTTTGATTAGAAAAATACTGGAGGAGTTGTACTTTCTAGTTTAAGAAAATAATTTATTAGCAAAGTGAATTCCAGCGCAGTTTGTAAACATTTTAACATGCAATTAGATTTTTAGATTCGATAAAAATCTAATTACACGTTCAAATATTAACAGATCAGTTGACAAAAATATCTCAATCTCTGAAGATTATTCTGTTTTCTTTTCAGGGCGATTCCGGAGGCCCTTTACAAATTTTTAATGTAAAAATGCAAGTAGGCGTTTCTGTCGTTGGCGTCACATCGTTTGGTAAATCATGTGGGGTGGCTAATGTACCGGGTGTCTATACAAGGGTGTCTGCTTACGTGCCATGGATAGAAAGTATTGTGTGGAAGACATAGAATATTATTCGTGTGATTATTTTTTTTTATAAATATTGTTTAGTTTTTCTAAGGTTATAGAAATAAAATTTATATTATTTTTATGATTTTCATCACTGAAATGATCAGAACTCAATTTAAATAAGAATCTGTAAACTAAATTGATATTATTTTCAGGATGAAAATATACAGAACTGTCATTTTATTCTTAAATCGAATTAACAGACATAAAGGTATTCTTTCAATTTTAGATTTTCATTACAAACAAAAAAATCTATATTTAGAAGAACTTGAATAGGAGGAAAATTAATAAGTCAAAATTTAGCTGAATATCTCTCATCGTTTACAATAGCTTCAAGCCTATTTGGTCTAGACTTCATTAACTATCACTTGATGTGTTATCCGAATTCATTCTTCAAAAATTTGACTACTCTATATTTTTGTTTTCGTTTTATATTACTGCATAGAATCTATTTTTGTTCTTCAATGGTTGATCGGAATGGAAAATGTATCTTTAATATTCCATACCCAGAGCTAATATCAAAGCGATTTGAAAAGTGTTCGAACTCATATTAAAAGACAGTATTTATCTTTTTAAAATTAATTTCATATTTCAACATAATCTCGTTGTAGTTTAACACATTTTGTCTAGAGATACTCCAATGGGTTCGTCCGATTCATCAAGGTCTTCAAAATAGCCATTCAGTGTCGCTTTCAGATTATCATTTGAAGAATCGATTACTAGAATCGAGTTTTTTGAGATTTAGGAAGAGATGGAAGTGAAATTGAATAAATTTACACTTATACAGGCGATTTTCGTACAATTTTCAAATAATTTCAAAAAATGTTTTACAGTTTGTAGATTTTTAGAGGAATTCTTTGAGAGATGTGTGTGAAAGGAGACATCTGAACTAATATCTGATAAGAAATAAATTTCTCATTGATTTTTCCAATAAAAATGCATAAATAAGAAATGTTGCATTCCTGATTTAATTTATTATAAAATAAATACCTTTAGTCATATCATTTTGATCAGTTCTGTTGATTGATGTCCTTTAAGCTTAAAGTATAATACGAAAATGTAGAGAATGAACCGTATTAGACTCTAGACATGAATATACTAAAGAAGTTCGAGATAAAAAAAATATTTGAGATTTTTTTATCGATTAAAAACAGAATATTTTAAAAATAAATAAAAATATAGAATTTTTATGCATGTTAGGAACATTAAGTACCTTTAAGTTTGTATTTTTTATGAAATATTTTATAATTTAGAAATATCTATAATGTTGTTACACAAAAAAAAAACATTAATTAAATAAAAATCATCAACCTGACGTGTGTCATAGTGAACTTCAAATGCACACTATATAACAAATTAATGTTTCTAAATTATAAAGTTTTCAATGTATATAAAAAAATATATTGGTGTACACATTTTATGCTTGAAACTCAAGTAAAAAGTAGAACATAAACCGTAATGAGATAAAAATTAAAAGAGCAAAAAATACAGAAAATGTCAAAAATCGATAAACAGAGGGAGTTTGAAATTTATTTTAGTTACAATTATATGTAAAAATTAATAGATTATAATAAATAATAAATTAATACAATATAGATTCTGTTATATAAATTTAAAAGATTTGAAAAGTAACGCAAGTCATTAATTAATTTGTAACGTAAGATTCAATAAGTTCTAGATAAAATATTAAGTGAAAAAATTAATTCTGTGCCTTTAAATTGAATCAATCATAACTCTGTTTTAAATTAAAATATTTTCTTATCGTATATATATATACATATATATATATAAATATATGAATCGTGCACTCGTTGGAGTTGTTCACTATAAATGTTTGCCGTTAAGGTTTGACCCAATCGTAGAAATTCATGGTGAACGATTCCTTTTGAAGTCCACCAAACACAGAGAAAAAGTTTTCGTGGTGTTAACTTTTCTTTAGGACTATGTGGGACAGGATTTCCTAATGAAATCCAGTGATGAATACGTTTGTAGTTGGAATAAATAATCCATTTTTCATCAGTGGTCAAAATTTAATTCAAAAGGTTTTCTGATTTTAGTCGCGAAATAACAGGTGTACAAATTGTAAGACACTATAATTTGTTATTGGGAGTTAATTCGTGTGGTACCCATTTCCTTAATTTCCAACTCTTTCCTATTTTGTGTCAATGCTTCCGTATTGTTTCGTCACTTACTTTAAACAATTCTGCAAGCTGTTGACACGTTAAACTGGAATTTGTTTCAGCCATTGTCTCCAATTCGTCGATATTTAAATTTGATGGCCTGCCTGATCTGGTCTCCTCTTTGATGGATTCATCCCCGGCAGATTTTTTTTTAAACCATCTCTGGGCCGTTCTTAATGTAACTGTCTTTTCTCCAAACGCAGTATAATTTTTTTGCAGTTTCCGTAGCATTAGTCCCAATTTTAAATTCATAAAGCAAACACGCACGTATTACACTATTTTTACAGACGTTTTTAAGGGTTAGAATATTTTTTTAAATTAAAGTGAACAGTTCGAGATTCATTCAACAATTAACAGTAAAACACATGCTGTATAATTGATAAACAATCCTTGGAATTATTGTACGTTATAACAATGAAAGAAATTTCTTGGTTTCCTAATATATATATATATATATATATATATATATATATATATATATATATATATATATAAATATATATATATATATATATAAATATATATATATATATATATATATTTATATATATATATATATATAAATATATATATATATATATATTTATATATATATATATATATTTAAATATATATATATATATATATATATATATATAAATATATATATATATATATATATATATATAAATATATATAAATATATATATATATATATATAAATATATATATATATATATATATATATATTAATATAAATATATTATAAACATGCAAACCAGTCACAAAACACGTTTATCTATGAAACAAAAAAAATCTGCAATACATTTAAAGATTCAAATGCACTTTAATATTCAATGTTTGCATTAAATCACGACCCGTTAACAAAAAAATACATCTATCTCACTGTACCGGAGTAAATGCTGCGTGAAATATTATACTTTCTTCAGTCGTTTTACTACCGTCAAGGTAAACACCATGTACTCTCCATTTAGTGTCTTCAATATCGTGTTGTTATTCAACTTTATATTTTTTATTTACTGTCAATCAATTCAGTTTGCTGTGAATTTCGGTAAGTATTGAAGTGTCTTTTTTTTAAAAAAAATAAATAATAGGACGATATTCAAGTCGTCAGATCAAACTCGACGTTCTTTTTTTCCGATCTAGTGAATTTTTCAACACAATATTTACTAACAGGATACGTGTCCTGTTTATTAACACTTTCACTGCCTCTAGTTATTTAAAAATCAAAAATTGAAATACTGTCAGTGTGAGCATTGATATATAGAAATATTTTAATAAACAAAACATATATATATATATTTAATTATTTTCATCAACAGAATTTTATTATCTTATTGCTGATACTACTCGTTTTAATTTTTTAACTATGTATTTTCATAGTTTGATGGTACTCAATAACGCACATTACAGGAGATAGTTTAAAAGATGAAACCAAAGTCCAAATACAAAAAAAATCCGACATTATGTAATTTATTTGTGTTTTTTTTCCAATAATTATATTACAAAACAATTTGAAAAGATCACGATCTGGTATTTAAACACAATTACTAAGTCTTGTACTTCCACACCTGTTTTATGAATATCTGTGAAATATCAAGTCTACCTATCGAATAGTTTGTTGGAAATGGCTGCTTAAATAAAGTCATCTCAGTGTATTTTTTTTCATGTTTAAAATTAAACAGTGTGCTGTGATAACGTGTTTGTTAAAAAAGTTTTGAACCCGTCGACATAAGAATGTGTTGGATGATAGTGCATCTTTATTTGCAACTATAAAAAAATGAGTTGTAGAATTTAAACGTGGTCATACAAGCTTGAAAGATGACTTCTATGGTGGACTTCCCAAAGCGCAACTGTATCAGAAATCATCAATAAACTGGATGATGTTGTTTTAGAGGATCGACAACTAAATATGTCTAAAATAGCTAAGGATGCTGGTTTTTCAGATAAGCAGGCATTTTATGTCTTAATCGAAGAAGTAGGCACGAAGAAACTATCGTCAAGATTGATGCTGGATTTTTTGATATATGGAAAAAAATTCTAGCAGCTCATACCAATACAAGGATCGGTCAAAAAAAACTTCCCAGATTTTAAGGGTTAAGTTACGAAAAAGGCATGGTGAATGTTATTCAAATTTTAGTGCATAATCTTAAAATGCATGGAATACAGTTTATTTTCAATTGATTTTGAACATGATATCGTCCAGATGGTGGTCTTCATTCACGATACTCGTTTGTAGCCGATTTCTGAAGTTTTGTATCATTCGGCCGGTGATTTCCGGTGTAATCGATATAATTTCTTGGCATATAGCAACCTTCAGTTCGATAATGGTTGTTGGTCGATGTTTGTAGACATCATCTTTCAGATAGTCATAAAGAAAAAGTCACAAGGGGCGGGATCGGTTGAAAGTGCAGGTCCCCCAACGTCACTTCGTAACGAGATCAAGTGTCCAAGAAACAGTTCTCTCAAAACTTCCATTGATCTGCTCGCCTTGTGAGCGGTGGCGCCGTCATGTTGAAACCACACATCCAAGTTCAATGAGTTTCCAACAAGTTTCGTAGTATGTGCACATACCAAAGAGGATATTGTAACCGTTTGATCTTCCTCGTCAAAGAAGTAAGGGCCATAAACACCAAAATCTGCAACACCACACCAAACAGTGACATTTTGGCTGTGTAGAGGCATTTCATGAAGCTGATGAGGATTGTTTAGAGTGATTGCGTCCGAGCGCTCCATGGTCTTCCGGGTGGTTCTTTTTAATGCCGAATCTATGATCCTGAAATTTACAACACATAGCAAAACAGTTTTTCTGTCCAGAACAGCAGCATTTCGAATGAGCGCGAAATGGATTCAAAAAGCTCTCTGCGCAGCCTTCACAGATCTGTCGTTTCGGATAAATGATTCAATAACGAACGCACGGCGCACACCTGTCCAAGCTATGACGGAAATTGAAAACGGTAAGGTACATGCTATCAGAAGACCTCACTACGCCACTCGTCTCACTTGACTAGCGCGAACCATTGGCTCAGGGAAATTCGAGATGTTTTTTACCGCTCCTGTATAAAAAAAATCTATGTACCAAGACAGCACATTGTTCTCTTTTAATTCGGAAGTTTTTCGCAAAAAAATACAGTAACATTCATTATCGACGTACTTTACTCATCTGATTTGACCTCGTGTGTCTTCCTTTTGTTTCCTAAAGTACAGAATTCGTGAAAATATGACGTTTTTAAGCGATTGAAGGGATAAAAAGATCGGAGCTAGATCTATGAACGATTTCCAAATATGCCTTTAAGGAATGCTTCCAGAAGTGGAAAAAGTGTTGGTAGCAGTCTGTAACAACTGCATGGCACTATTAGTTTAGAATAATTCTATATACAAAATTGTTTAGGTTGCTAGTCCATATATATATATATATATATATATATATATATATATAAATATATATATATATATATATATATATAAATATATATATATATATATATATATATATATATATACATATATATATATATATATATATATATAAAAATATGTATATATATATATATATATATATATATATATATATATATATATAGATATATATGTATATATATATATATGTGACAACCTTAGAAAAATTCAGATATTATAAAAAAGGCTTCTGAAAAACTAGGCTACTTATATTAAATATTCAAATTCATAATTGATCTCTCTTAGTATTCTTTTTGGATATACACTAGGAATTCTGAGAACACATATAAGATAATTTATTGCTTATTTCCAAAAAATACTGAATAATATGTATGTATATATATATATATATAAATATATATATATACATGTATATATATATATATATATATATATATATATGTGTGTGTTAATGTTTCAAATTCCAAGTAAACTATTGTAGTAAATGATAAATTATTTTCAATGAGATATTTTTACATCAGTTCTACTCTGCTGTAACTGTATAGAAATCTGTTTGGTTTTGGATTTTGTAGATTGTTTTATATAAAATATTTAATATATTTTATGAAAAACATTTAATAAAAATCAGAAATATATGACGTTTTTCAGAATAATTTTAAATGATAACGAAGGACATTAAATTCTACTTCTAATTGGTTGTCTTTTTCACTCTAATTTACTAAAATATATCAGTGCATAGACGTGTTTTGCTATTATTTTTTTATAGTACGGATTGTAAAGTTATTCTTTTGTCAAAACCAATTAAATTTTATCGTTCCGTAACAAAATGATGAACTTTATACCATCCATTTGGATGATGTATTATACATTAAACCGGCATGAACACATACGCCATTGTATGCTGTTTCATTTTCGTTCAGTATTTAAAGCAAAAACAAGAACAAAAAAAAAATTGATATTTATGAGAATGTGTTAAAGGTGAACAAGTGTCAGCGTTGGTTTATGAAATTCAATACACTTGATTTTTGTTTGTCTGATAGTCCTTGAAATGGATGATCTTTCAAGATCGATAATGATGTCTTAAAATCGTTAATGGAATTCAGTCTAAAATTAAGCATATTAAGTTATATTTTTGATATTTTATATATGTTAGTAACATAGATGCTGATAAACAACAGGTTTGAAATAAAACAACGAATATTTGCTTACTATTATAGTTTAATGGTTATACGAGGTCAGACAATTAAGTAATGCGACCGATTTTTTTTCTCGGCCTGTGGTAACACTGCGAACCTGTAACTCCGCCACCGTAATAGCAGATCCCTACTCTCTCGATTGAGACCTTGACCACCCTCGTACGATCATTTCTTCGCCAGCTGTTTAGTGTTTTGTAACAACGCGCGAGTAGTGCATGTCACGAAAGCGGAACAGAGAAATTTAGAGCAACGGTGCGCGATAAAATTTTGTGCAAAACTCGGCGAAACCGCGACAGAAACTTATGAAAAAGTGCTTAAAGTGTATGGTAGTGATGCCCTGAGTCGTAGTCAGGTGCTTCGGTGGCATGCCGATTTTAAAAAAGGCCGTGAGAGCGAAGAAGGCGAGAATGAGCAAGTCCAAAGTGAAAACCATGTTGATTTGCTTCTTCGACAGCAAAGGGGTGGTTCACAAAGAGTTCGTACCACCTGGACAAACCGTAAATCAAGTATTCTACCGCAATGTGCTCGAAAAATTACGAAAAAGGGTGCTCAGAGTGCGTCCAGAGATCGCGAAGACTTGGGTTCTGCATCACGACAATGCTCCCTGTCACAGTGCGTTCAGTTTCTCTCAGTTTTTGGCGTCTAAAGGCATCGCAACGTTACCACAACCGCCCTATTCACCGGACATGTCACCCTGCGACTTTTTCCTATTCCCCCATATGAAAAAATTCGTCAAAGGTCGACATTTTGACTCCGTTGAAGATATCCAAGTATCTGTGACGAGGGTACTCGGAGAGGTCCCACAGGAAGTGTTCCAGAATTGTTACGAAAACTGGAAAACTCGCTGGAATAAGTGTATAGATGCGGGAGGGGACTACTTTGAAGGGGATCGCAGCGATGTACCTTAATTTTTAAATATACTCGATTTTTGAATTTTGTCGCATTACTTAATTGTCTGACCTCGTAATTCTTATTGCTGCAATGAATGTAACCACACGGGTTCTGTTACTTGACTGACTGACTAACTCGTTGCGATCTCAACTACCGTTTACATATTGTCCTCTGTATAATGAAATTGTATTTGTTTAAGTGTGTGACCAGAGGGATTACGACAGACATGTGACAAGTGCTTTAGTTAGGACAGAAACATAACTCAGATAACGACAGGATTATGATACTTTATACATAAATAAGTATAGTAATGAGGATGGATACATAACACATACAGGATTTATCGTATAGTCCTTAGTCTATTTGGTCGACTACATAATGACTCCTACATATAATTAACAAGGTTAAGAAATAAAAAATGAGGATTCCAAGCCAATTATCAAATGCGAATAAATATCAGTGACGATAATTTGCGTTTCATTACTGACAAGTTTTGATAATGACTCTTTTTTAACAAGAGTTCTCATCAGAGATAAGCAATAGATTCTTTATTTGAACGTTAAACGTTCTAAGCAGTGGATTTCTGCGAAGAAAGGACCAAATCAAGCATGTCTTTGCGTGTATGTTTATCGGGATAACACTGGCATAATTCATTAAGTTGTTAATTATAACGGAACTGCATAAAGAGTCGTTTAAAAAGAAACTTTCTTTAATCAATAGAAAAAAAGGATCATTCTTCAACACGACAATGTTAAACCACATGTGGCAAGAATCAGCCAAACTCGAATGGGAATTTCACCACACTCGCCATACATTCCAGATATCTGATTATTATTTGTACCAATAATTAGAGCTCTCCTTGGCAAATAGGCATTTTAAATCTAGTTAATGTCGGAAATCATCTACGATCTTCTTTGACATCACAACTACCGGATTTTTTTCGACAAGAGGATTGAAAATTTACAAAAAATATAGCAAATTGTTCTCGAAAATCACAATTATTATAAAATTGATTAAATGATAAAACCCTTTTTTAAACTTAAATTTATCTTTTTAAATAAATATAATTTGTACCTTATAGGTATACACTTTTCTTGTTGATTCCTCAATCTCTTTTATAAGTTACTTTAAATATATATATATATATATATATATATATATATATATATGTATATATATATATATATATATATATATATATATATATATGTATATAAAGTATTGATATTATTTACAGATAATCCTTGTGAAGATGGAGAATGTGTACCACTAAGAAATTGTTCGGAAGCAATAACACTTTTATTAAGAGGCGAATTTCCATCGATATGCTCTTTAAAGGGACCTTCCAGAGAGCCAATAGTATGTTGTGCATTTATTGAAAAACAACAAGAACTGAATGATTCTGGTAGAGCTTTAACACCATTTCCATCGATTTCGCAACAAAGTATAAAAAAATATTTATTTAATTATAATTTTATACTTTTAAGCAGTTTGTTATTTAGAATTATATCACATTTTAATCGTTCATTTAAAAAATTGTTCCAATTTAAAAATGGATTATTAATGTATTTGTCATATACAGAAAAATAATTTACTAAATGTGTGTAGTACACAGGGTTGTACTTACAATATATACTATTTTTATTACAATACATTCAAGCAGTATGAGCTTGCATGTAAAATGTTCAGCGTCCATTGTAATAATAAAAAACATTAGTAGAGGGGAAAAATGTCAGTTGTAACAAAGACATGTTTTCCAAACATATATTTTCTAATATCTGTTAATAAATCCGTCGCATTTTTATCTAAAAAGCTGAAAATAATACCAAAATTCGTATTATACTCTTTTTATTTTTGTTAAATGTTTATATGTGAAAAGTTAAACTGAATTAATAACTTCATAATTATAATTACATGTTTTAAAAACCTGTCAATAATTATCCTGTTGGTTATTGTATTTTGGTACAACTGCCTGTTCTTCGCTACTAATTTCTGAACGAGTTCCATCCTCAAAATATTAAAGACCAATCTGATGTTAAAGAGTGTACAATATATATATATATATATATATATATATATATATATATATATATATATATATATATATAAGGATAACACTTGTGCTAAAAGGAACAGTAGTGAACAGACAATTATTAAATTGAAATATTTAAATTGCTGATATAATATCTGGAAAGACTTTAATGGATAGTCCCAACTCTCAACGATTCAAAAATGAAAGATGTCGATTCAAATCCCTAATCAACATTTATTTAAAATAGAAAGTTAAATCTATATTTTCACAATTATTAAACTTGAATGAACGTCAGTTTTTCAACACTTAATTATTTTTTTTTTCAGAATGTGAAGAATATTCGAAAATCCGTGTCAATCAAGCCCATTCGATAGAAAAAAGCATCAGAGCAATTTTGGGCGAATATCCACATATGGTACTAATAGTATTTAAAAATAATTACTTTAGTTATATTCAATTATGAATCGAGTATTAGCGTTAAAAAAAAACTGTTTTATAATTCCTAGTCTTTTATCTGATAGTAATCTGACAGAAATTAAAAAAAAATATCTTATAATCTTAGCTTTTTTCATGAAATAACGATTCAGTCTACCCCATTGTTTTTCCTCAGTCGATCTATAAACATTCTAGTAATATTATTAAAGTCGAAAAGTCTCTAAATATTATTAGTGTCGAAAAGATATTCCATCAACAATCAATAAACAATTATTGTTTTTATTTTAGGCTGCTATTGGATATGGTAATGAAAATCATATATCGTGGCAATGTGCAGGAAGTCTTATAAGTGAAAGATTTGTTCTAACCGCTGCACACTGTTTATATTCAAGAGAATTGTAAGTATCATACATGAAATTATATCAAAGTACTATGATTCTTCAGTATTAAAAATGAACCAAAATTATTATGTACAAAGATATAGAACACATATTTTTATATGATCACACTTTCTCTCAAACCGTACTAAATTTATTATAAATGTGGCCATTAAGTATTATTAAACTGAATTATAATATAGATAATGATTTAATAAACATATTTTCGTAGTCACATTCCTAAATCGATTCAAACTATTTGTAACTTTTCGGAGTAACCAAAGTAGGCTTCTAGTTTAATGAAAATACATTTTTCAAAACTGCCATTTAGCTTTTATCTTACTATAGGAATCGATTGAAACCAGAGGAAAGATTCTAAATTTTTTCTCGACTGAAAGAGAGAGAGAGAGAGAGAAATTAAGTTTGATGAAGTTACTTGAAACTCAAATGATTATATTTTGGAATTTTTTTAAATCATGTTAATAGGTGTGTTGTCTTACAAGCGTTAGTCATCCAACAGTTATAGACCACTTAAAACAGGTAGGGAAATCAAAAAACCTTGGCAAATGCGTGCCTAAACGGCAATTATTTTTCTACCAACCTAATACTTCCAATAAAGAATTTGCACATTTGCGACTTTGACAGTTTAGTTTAGTTCTTCACCTATTCTTGTGAACGTTAATCATTAAATTTATTTTTATTGACTTTAATGTATTTATGTCATGTTTAAAAGTGCCCTGTTATAAGCATCTGTTTCCATAGAACGTCAATATTTACAACTGTGAATTTATATCAAATATTAACTTTGATATATATATATATATATATATATATATATATATATATATATATATAGCAATACATTCTGTAAGAACAATGCATATAAAAGTATAGCTTACACTAAACAGTTATTTTAGTAATCAATAAATCTAGTATTGAGGAACCAATCCTGAATGTGTTAATATTTGCTGTGAGAGTTTTAAATTTACTATTTCTTTTTACACGTATTTTCAAGTACGCTTTTTCATTTTATCTTGAACAACTTTATATAAAAAATATAAATGGAATCAAATAATAATTGAGTATATTAAATATTCCAGTCTCGAAGACATCTATACAATTACAGAGGAATAGATAATTTCCAAGCTATAGGTTGGGGTCCACCATGATAGATTTAATAAATGAATACATTTATATCAGACTTGTGGCTTTCACTCTGTGTTATTAGTTTTTCAGTTATATAAAATTACACCATAGAAAAAGCTGTCTCAAAAACAATTTTGATTTAATATTTTTTTTCATTCCACTGTTTTTCAGTGTATTTTTTTTCATTATTCTATATGAATCCAGTAGACCATGTTCGAGTTCCTTTCTATTCTAGACTATCGTCATCCTCAGGTAGATCTTGAACTTTAGTTCAAGACCTTTTCTTTGATATCAAATCTTTTCACATACTGTCTATCAGCGCACGTACCATGAATTAATAATATGAAAACAATAACATGCAAATCTGTCCATTGTCGGTTGAAATCTGTTAAGATTGGAATGAATAGTAATTTTTTATTATCAATACGTTATCTTTTCTTATAAAACTATTCTGTCAACCAAATATAAAGATCAATAAGAGACATAGAGATCTTCAAATATTTTCTGTTACAGTGGACGTCCACAGTATGTACGGATCGGCGATTTGAATCTTGTAGATAAACAAGATGGTGCCCAACCACAGAATTTCTATGTGGAAGAGACGATACAACATCCCGATTACCGATCTCCACTCTTATACCACGATATCGCATTGATAAAATTAAACAGGGATGTGCTTTTCATTGACATTCGACCGGCTTGCCTCTATACTAGTTCGAAACTATCAGAGAAATACCCAACGACAACTGGATGGGGAGTGACTACATTTAATGAAACGAATCGTCACGGTTTGGCGAAAATTACACTCGAAGTATTATCAGAGTATCGATGCAATCAGTTCTATAAAAATATCGCTTATAATAGAACTTTACCGAACGGTATCTTGAATGAATATCAGATATGTGCAGGAGATATTGATTCTGAACCAAATTATTGCCAGGTATGGAAACTGTATCATTGGATGATAAATTGAGATGCACATGTTTTTTATAAATTTGAATGTTCGTTTGTTTCATATGATAACATTTTCGAATTGAGTCGTGGATAAACCATTATACTACTGTCCAAGTTAAAAAATCATGAGAGAGTAAATTTTATAGGGAATTTTTAATAATATTATTTTTCACGATAATCCTTCTTAAGGTCCATGCATTCAGTCTAACGCTTAATGAGCTTCTGAATTCTGTCCTAAGAGAAATATGTCGGTTTCTTCCTTATCCACTCTTGCATCATATTTCTCACATCAAATAAACCAATTCAGTTTATTAAAGATCTAGGTTTTTATCTCATTACCATCTACCTTATACTGCCGATTTAGTATCAAAACATTTCCATCGTTTTGTAACATTCAAATAATAGTTGGAAGGACAAGAATGAATGAGGAATACAGTTAATACCGTGCAAGAATCATTGCACAAAAAATTACAACTTTCTTCCAAGATCTCATTAAGCGTTGAAGTAAATACATATAACATTATGTAGAAAAATTACCTTAATAAAAATTCAGCATGTAGAATAAGAGCAATTCAATTTTTAAAATGCCTCTTTACTTTTTGACTTGCCCTCATATTTAATTCTCAAATTGTATAACCTTTAATTTTTAGAGAGATTCCGGAGGTCCATTGCAAATATTCGACGAGACGACAAGAAGAAAAATATACATCGTAGGAATAACATCTATTGGTAATTCGTGCGGAATTGCAAGCTTCCCTGGAATTTATACAAGAATTTCATCGTATGTACCGTGGATAGAAAGCGTAGTGTGGGAGACGTCGAAATAAATATCAAAATGTACAGGTGTTGAATGTATAATAGTAATTATGGATGTGTAAAATGTATGTTAGTTTTAAATAAAATGGTCGTTTACAGCTGAAGAGAGAGCATTATTCGAAAGACAATTCTTTGAAAGATTCATGTTCGAAAAGAAAATTTGACATAGTAAAATTTCTTGATATTCTTTGTAGATTTGAGTGTATTTTTGATTAATTTGGATCAGATCTCTGTATGTCGAGATTATGCGGGGTTCAAGAAAACTTTCCTAAATACACATGTTCTTCAGGACTAGCCTATTCAGCTCGAGTGCTAAAAAGGCCCGTATCATTACGTTATAGCGGTCAGTATTAACTGTAACTACATTTCCTAGCTCATCTTCAAAGAAATATCGCCTTAGGATATATTGGAACTTCTCATCACACAAAACTGCCACCTTATGCGGGTGCAATAGTCTCGAATGAATTTCTCTAGGATTTTCCCCTTCCTCAAAACGGGTATTTTTTTGTTAATCGAACAATTCAGCTCAAAGTGATCTTCGACCGGCATAAATAGTTTCGAATGAAAATCGATTATTTAAGTATCAAGATTTAATAGACCTTTACAGTATGTAAGACATGTTTGAATATCATCCGGACTTAGTTCTTGTACCAACTGTATCTTATATGGGAACAGATGTAAATCGAGACGCATTATTCTGTGTAGAGATCAATCAAGAGATAATATTGGGATACCCAACGGTGCGGAACGTCTTCTTAAGGAAGTTGCTGGATTTACTTGCACATTTTCATCAATATACTAACTATCGAACGGTATGAGCAGTAGGCACATATTGATGACGGTATAGCCTTCGAACTACTCGCTGTGTTACTACCATTGATGAATTGTTTGCAAAATAAATCTTGACTATTGAGACGCAGTATTCATGAATGTAATGATTTATTTAAAAACTTGAGTTGCTATTAAAGAAAATGCCGAAAAAAATGAAAAAGTCATAAGCCAAGTAAACAAGATGATAAATTCTGGGATACCTAGTAGAAAAGATATAGAAAGCCTGAAAAACTAGTCTTCTTAGAATTCTTAATTGTTTTTTTTTAAAAAAAAAATCAGTCGTATAAAGTATTTTATTTACAGAAATTGTATCTATTTTGTACAAATTAAACGATCTGTAAATATATAATTATTTCAATAGGTATTCGAATTTCAATGATCAACCTTGAATATGAGAGAAGAGAAAAGAATCGAATATAAGTCACAGACTAGCTTAAGGTCAATGCCTTAATATATCGATATAATGTTGCAATCGTAGATTTTAATATAAACCTTTTAGTAAGTACACATCTACAAATCATATATAAATGTCTCTAAAAAGATTATTTCTTACTTTATATTGAATAAAAATGATCTGATAAAACTAGAACGGCCGGCTGTAAACAAATTAATAATCATACAGTATTATAATACAGAACAAATATTTATATATATATATATATATATATATATATATATATATATATATGTGTGTGTATGTGTATGTGTATGTATATGTGTGTGTGTATATATATATATATATATGTCGTAGGTAGGGTCCGACAACCAGGCAAAGTTCGACTTTGCCTAGTCAAAGTCGGCCGGGTCAAAAAAGGATGAGGATGGGGGTGAGGATGAAGATGAAGGTGAGGGTGAAAATATGGGTGAAGGAGATATAATTTTAATTTTTTAAATCAGAAAATATATTAATTACGCAAAGTCAGACTTTGCCTGGTCGTCGGACATTGTCGCCAACATTTTATATATATATATATATATATATAGTTCTTATTGAATTCTAAATCAAATTTTTGCAGTAGAATCCAAATTATGAATTAATTTTAAGAAATAATTCCAGCAATCTATCTTTTAAAATATAAAATACTATTTAAAAAAATAAATGAAATGCATGTCTAAACTAGATCCCTGTCCATACGTTGTACTGAAAATCAACGAAACTACATCAAGCAACATATTGGATTTAAAATATATAGAGGGATGCAAAAACCTTGAAACACACACACACACACACATACATATATATATATATATATACTTTCTCGATTATAATATAGAGTAATACCCCATACCACTTAATATGTTTTAAAAAAAATGTTTATTTTTAACCAATTAAACTACCTTACCCTGTCTGTATGCACTTTATAAAGTACTGCAGAATCATTTTCATCAGTTGCATTTCAGATTCAAGGCAAACATCATGCGTGCTCTAAACTTGAATTTAAAAATTTATATTTTTTCGATTTGTGTGACTTTTGTGTATTGCCAACAGCAGCAGCTATATTTAAGTGCCGGTGAGATAACAGTTTTGTTTATTTGGATTTTTTTGTACTATTTTTAAGATATGATATTAATTAGAATGAATTTTTCCCTTGTTAAATTATTTTTAAATTAAAAATTCTGATCAGATCTCTTTAAAATAATCTTAGTTTACTTATTCCAATATCAAACATATTACCGAAGGCTAAAAAAATTGATAGCCGAATAGTGAAATGACCAGGGAATATGGAAAATAAATCAGTGTCTCCCATCTCAAAGACTTAATCTTGTTACGAATCTGTCGAATAATTTGAAATATCCCGTAGAAATGTTATGTCTTTATGTTAAACTAGTAGTGATTATTTTTAATTACTATGTTTTATAATTAAGTAGAACTCTATCCTACACAACTGTTTTCTTCAAAACACTAGTTCAAAATTTTATAAGATTGCAACAAAGATAATAAGAAGAGTTTATTCTCGTTTCGAAAACACTTTGAAGATGTCTTATCAGTTTTTACATGCAAGTTAGTTTGTAACAATATAATTCTAGAGCTGCAGCTTAGTCACTTTTAAAAATGAATTTTTTCTTCATCCCACAAATCACAAAAAGAATTGATCAAAAATTTTTTCAATAATTTGTTATGAATGGTTCTTATGTCTATTTTGATGAAAATGTCATCATCTTCAGAGCTTAATGAATTTCATTTTCAATTGTTGCTTTTATGCATTTAGATGGAAATGTTATAATATTCAGAGCAACAAAATATAGAAAAATCTATAAAGATAAAATAGATGTTTAGACTTACTTGCACAAATTAATTATTTTTTACATCACAAACAACAGAAAATGTATCTGGTCAAAAATATGCAATGTATTAATTTTTAATCTATTTTAATTATTGTTTATCCACATTTCTGAAGTGATATCATCATATTTAGAAGTACGGAAAAATCTGTATAGAAAAAAAATAGATTTTTAGGAAACCAAAGGAATTTTTTAAGCAACTCACTTCCTCGACTTGAATAATTTTACTTTTTGCATTACGTACCAGCTTTGTGTCGAGCGAACAAGGAAAACTTATATATTTATATATTTCTTTCCTGGTAAATTCTCTTATACCATGAAACAATACACCGTTTATACATTTAGTGTAAATATGAATTATATCCTGTGGGTTCTGTATCATCATCATTTAAAAACGCAAAAAAAAAATAAAATAAAAATAAATTTTATTGTTTCTAAGTATTGTACAGGGCCGTGTTTGGTCGGTTTGGTACATGTGTCTTCGCGGTGCCCTTACCGTTGCCGGTATTTATCCGCTTTAAGGAATTGAGCGTAGTGTGATGTGTTAATGAAATGTTTATTAATGTCTTTGCGAGTTTTCCGGGAAAAATTTTCAAAAAACCGGGGTTTAAAAACGCAATATATTGCTTAAATATATAAAACCGTACACGCACTCGTACACACCATGTGCACTGCCGTTACACATCACATATGCGCACCACCTCACTCCAGTTTTGTCACAAAATTTTGTTTCACAGCATTTTAATTCGTACCGTTGTCATGGTTGTATTAAAAACTTCCGTCACACAATTGTGTTACACAACGACTCGACTTGTGCCTACCGTACTCAACGAAGTTTAACTTCAAGAATAGATTTTTAGGTGCAGGTACAGGAAAAAACACAGGTTAATATGTACATTGGTACCTTGAAGATGATGGAAGTGTCATAGAAATACGCAGAAGCAACAAACCAACATTTTTTATCAGACGTATTGTTTGTAGTTTGTGGAGTAAAAAAATAATTCATTGAAGAATGGGAACTTCTACACTGTCAGAACGGTATTGTTATAATAATCAAATGTTTAGCCAACTCAAAAAAGTAATAATAGACAATATCGGCTCTTAATCGACCATACGCAAAATAAATTTGTCTACAGATCAAAACTTAGTTTGTGAATTTTAAAATAATTTGTCACTTTGCAACATATAATGAGAACACAGTTTTACATTGCTAAGAATTATCTATTTATTATTATTCGGGAACAAATGATACGAAGATAAATCGTTAATCTTACCAGAAAAAAAAAACAAATACTAAATCTGAAAATTTCTATCCACGAACAATTTATGTGAATTCTCATTTTATGATCTATGGATATAGCCGATAAAATAAGAGTTTTATACTTTTGATTTTAGGAAGTCCGTGCCCAAATGGAACTTGTAGATCATTGCGAAACTGCCAAAGTGCAAAAGATTTGATACAAAAAGCAGAATTACCAGCTATATGTTCTTTTGAAGGACTTTCAAAGGAGCCAGTAGTATGTTGTCATGAAGAAAAACAGAATCAACTCACATCCAAGAAAAGGATATTTGAAGAAAGTACGTGTTCATTTTTTCTTTCTTTTAATCAACTTTTACAAATAATAAAAGTATATAATTAGAGATATGGAATAAACCACAGTATTTGAGACAAATACAGTAGACTCACGCTGAACGACCGTGATTGGTGCGGGACTAGCGATCGTTCATTGAAACGGTCGTTGTATAAGGCACTTATAATATGTAAACTTTATAATTGGTGCAAAACCCCTAAAATACTAACGGTATATTAGATAAAATTTAATTTTAAAGGTAAGTACAAAAAAAAATAAAAACAAATTATTTTGCTTTACATGTATTGCTAAAGATCTGTTTTTATTCGATCACACCTTCAATTTACCAATGATGGTCTTTAGAGGAAACATTGCCCTCCATGAAGATTTCGGGTAATTCACTACTAGAAGTGGAATAAATTCTAGCCCTCTTTGTGGCAACGGCATTAGGTTGTTAAGGAAGTTAATTTCTTTTATTTGATTCATGGTTCGTTGGTTTTTGTGGTTTAACGACGCGTCGATAAGTAAGGCCATTAGCGCCCGCTTTTATTCATATTTAATCCAATAACAAAGTTTATGAATTATTAAAAAAAATACGTATTTATTTTATTTATTTTCAGAATGTGATGAATATAAAAATATCGATATTCATAGATACGGTGTCATTGTTGGAGGAAACATTGCAGAGCCTGGCGAATTCCCCCACATGGTAATTTATAACTGATTTGTATAACAAAGAACGTCATATAAGGTTAATAATGTATTATATGCAAACGATTAATCAAATATATATATATATATATATATATATATATATATATATATATATATATATATATAACTACTACACTAATGTAACACTTTTAATTTAATTATTTGTTTATAAAAAAAAACAAACAACTTCTTTTCATATACTAAATATTAAAAAGAAACATTTCAATGAAAACCTTAATTTTAGTTAATATTTTAACTTGATTCATGTATTATAATTCTTAGGCTCTTATTGGGTTTGGAGAAGAAAATGACATACAATGGCAATGTGGCGGATCATTAATCAGTGAAAGATATGTGCTAACTGCTGCTCATTGCTTATATGCACCTGATATGTAAGTATTTATGTTTTTTTATGTTATAACCTAATATTCATTCGTCACTAAAAGTTCTTGGACACTTCTATTATCCATTTGTTCAAAAATGATAAATAATATAGAAAGTGGTATCTGTCAGTTAGAAATAAACGCAATAGAAGATAAGGGCGTTTGTAATCGATAAAATGAGATTAGCCACATATTTAATCAATGAATGAAAATATCTAAAGAGCAAAACTGTATGCAAGATCAAGCAACAGATAAAAATATACTTGATATTCTTATCTCCTTTTCTAGAGGAAGCGCAAAATATGTTAAACTTGGAGTATGGCAAATTTCTGAGGATAGTGATTCTCATCAGTCGTTCACTATTGAAGAAATGATACAAAATCCTGATTATAAACCGCCAGCGAATTATCATGACATAGCTCTGATCAAGTTGAACAGAAACGTTCAATTTGTCACTGATAGAAATCGTATTCGACCTGCTTGCTTAAATGCCAATCGAACTATAACAGAACGAGACGTAATAGCAACTGGTTGGGGTGACACTAGCTTTGGTGGAGAGTCTAGTCCGTATTTGATGAAAGTGAGATTGGATCTTTTCTCAGAACAACAATGTAGCAGAACATATTCTGGAGAACTTAATAGAAGAGGATTGCCGAACGGAATTTTAGCTGATTTTCAAATGTGCGCAGGCAGTTTTACTGAAGAGAAAGATTCATGTCAGGTATGCATTGAAAATTCACTTATAAATGTTTGAGATATAGATATGGTTTCTGACTTAATTCTATAATCGGCTATTTGATTAAAAGAAAAGATGACTATTCTGTACTTTAATAGTATAAGGATATATTTATTTTTATATCAAATATAAAAAAAATAGTCTCCATACAGGTTTTAAACTTGACGACCGAGAAAAATTAGTAGTAACAAAATACAATTCCGTCTCTCTTTCATATACATATATATATATATATATATATACATATATATATATATATATGTGTGTGTGTGTGTGTGTGTGTGTGTATAATTAGTATAAGATAAAATATATGATCGAAAGAATAAGATACACTATTTTTAAAGAACAATTATACACAGATATTCTGTATTTCGAACGAACACCGATTCAAAGAATCTTCTTGTATCTACATGCCATATGTTAAACGATGGTAGAATATAAAATGTGTTAATATATACATGTATATATATATACAAGGTCAGACAATTAAGTAATGCGACCGATTTTTTTTCTCGACCTGTGGTAACACTGCGAATCTGTAACTCCGCCACCGTAATAGCAGATCCCTACTCTCTCGATTGAGACCTTGACCACCCTCGTACGATCATTTCTTCGCCAGCTGTTTAGTGTTTTGTAACAACGCGCGAGTAGTGCATGTCACGAAAATGGAACAGAGAGATTTAGAGCAACAGGTCTCGAGCAGGTTGAAAGTGATCCTACTCTTCTCGATCGAGTTATTACTGGTGATGAAAGTTGGTTCTTTCAATATGACCCCGAAACTAAACGACAAAGCCAACAGTGTCTGTCCCCTGGAGCACCAAGGCCAAAGAAGGCGAGAATGAGCAAGTCCAAAGTGAAAACCATGTTGATTTGCTTCTTCGACAGCAAAGGGGTGGTTCACAAAGAGTTCGTACCACCTGGACAAACCGTAAATCAAGTATTCTACCGCAATGTGCTCGAAAAATTACGAAAAAGGGTGCTCAGAGTGCATCCAGAGATCGCGAAGACTTGGGTTCTGCATCACGACAATGCTCCCTGTCACAGTGCGTTCAGTGTCTCTCAGTTTTTGGCGTCTAAAGGCATCCCATCGTTACCACAACCGCCCTATTCACCGGACATGTCACCCTGCGACTTTTTCCTATTCCCCCATATGAAAAAATTCGTCAAAGGTCGACATTTTGACTCCGTTGAAGATATCCAAGAATCTGTGACGAGGGTACTCGGAGAGGTCCCACAAGAAGTGTTCCAGAATTGTTACGAAAACTGGAAAACTCGCTGGAATAAGTGTATAGATGCGGGAGGGGACTACTTTGAAGGGGATCGCAGCGATGTACCTTAATTTTTAAATATACTCGATTTTTGAATTTTGTCGCATTACTTAATTGTCTGACCTCGTATATATAGAGAGAGAGAGACATGTCGCTATTATAATATTATTTAATTAGTCTTATCATGAAATTATTAAATTCATTTCTTTATATAATCAATCATTCCATTAAAAAAATCTTTTTTCAGGGCGACTCTGGAGGGCCACTACAAGTGTTTAACTATGAAATATTTGACAAAGAGGTAACATATATTTTAGGAGTAACATCGTTTGGTAAAGCTTGTGGAATAATCAATGTGCCTGGTGTTTATACAAGGGTATCAGCCTATATATCTTGGATTGAAAATATCGTTTGGTCTAAATAAACTTACATGCTGTATCACACGGCCGAACTTATTGTTTTTTTCAGCTAGATAATAAAATTGAATTTCGTATAAATGAACTGTGTTGTAACTGCTGAATAAATATTGTTTGAAAAGAAAAACTTGGCATTAAAGATTTGTCAATGCACAATTTCGAATACACATGTACTAAACTTGTTGTTAAAAATAAATAAACTTAGAATATTCAACTGTAAATTAATGCGTTTTTCTCACTCATTTACCCGTATTTACAATGTTGTTATGATTTATAGTGATATCATATCCGCCATTTTTATACCAACCGGCTTACCATTAACAACAATGGTTCTAATGTACGAGAGTAAGTCAAATGAAAAACTTAATTATACTTTTTTACCGTGTTTCGCAGGAAAGTGTTATAAAATTACATTATTTTTCAACATACAATCCACGGAGTTCAATGCAAGTCCTTTAGTGCTTAACTAGTTCCTGAATTCCTCTAGAAAACGCATTTTGATTGTGTACGTAGCCATTCTGCACCACATGGTGTACTTCTTCATCTAATCTGAAGTACTTTCTCCCTATTACCTCTTTGAGTGGTCTCGAGAGGTGGTAATCACTTGGATTGAGGTCTGATGAATACAGCGCATTAAGAAGACACACATAGTCCAGTTTCTCGATTATAGCAGGTAGTCATCCGCAATAAAAGTTATTCTAACTCTTTTCTGGGACGACAAATGCTCAATTTCGAAACACTGCATATTCAGTGGAAATATTATCACCAGTGTCGCATATTCAGATCTCTTCAGAAATCATCCTCGGCAAGTAATCAGTTCCAAACAACGAAAACTTCTGAATAATTGAGTCTTGTTGCAACACGGCAATTCTTGGTCTAATATTTCCCTTGAAAAGGTGCGATGTTTGAGAGACTGCATCTCGAGTGTGTTCCTCATCCGCCACATTCACCAAATCTCGCTCCAACTGATTATCACCTGTTTCGATCATTTAAATCGGCAATGAGTAAAATCTTTTATATCAGAAGAAGAAGTACAACAGGTGTTGTATGAGTGGCTACGTGCGCAACCAAGAGACTTCTTCACTAGAGAAATCCAGGTAATAATTGCTGGAGTACTCATATTAATTCAATAAATACTATGTAGAAACGCAATACAATTTTATAACCGCTCCTTTAGTACATAATGAAACAAATTAATAACGTTTTCACTTGACTCGCCCTCATATCGTCAACAGACTGTATTCATTTGTTTTCAGAACCAATCTTATTTGCCGAATATAATATTAAAAAAGCAATTACCTTATTGTCAGTTGACAAATCTATAAATTACATACAAATGTTTTTAAAAACATTATCTTTTACTTTATATTCAATGAAAGTAATGTAATAAAACTAGAACGGCCGGTCGTGAACAAATTAATAATCATGTATGTGTGTATATATATATATATATATATATATATATATATATATATATATATATGTGTGTGTTCTAGTCTTAAGTAATTTTTATTTTTTTTAAAAAAAGCATTTAAATTTTTGAAGTAAAATATTTTCATATGAAATTTTATACTTTAATTAAAAATACAGTCTTTTCAACTTTTTGAAACTATCAAACAGAATCTAGGTTATTTTTTTTATAAGTAATTTCCAGTTTGCCGGAAACAACTAGATAATAAACAGTAAATGGACGACGCATTATTTATCTGAGTATAAATTATATTATCTGCATTATTTAATATTGTTCGATTTCAAATAACATTCAGTCTAGTATTTGAAAAGAAACCCACCTCCCCTCCCAAAAAACGTTCAAGTACTATAAGAAACCAGCATGCATCCACAAATTCAGCAGGCAGCTATATTCTCTTATCCTTTCTTTCAGTCAAAATTAATACTTCTAAAAAGTGAGTAACTTGAATAGTCGTACACGTTTTTGAAAAAGTGTAAAGCTTAAAATATTTGAAGAATCAGATTTCTTTCAGCACAACAAACTCCTTTAGTTTCTTTAGAATAAGGTTTAGTAATACAGGCGTCCCTTTTTTATATTTTAAAGTAGGTAATTAGTTTCGATCACTCTCCTCTAAGGAGCAATTTAAAAATCCTAAAAGCTCTTTTATCCATAATATTATCTAAATAAGCATTGTTATCAAATAATATTTACTAGGAAAACTCGACAAGTTTACGATCTGATAATAAAAACATGTATTTACCTTTCTTAAATTATTTTTATTTTTCATGATCTCTTTATATTTCAACACACTTTGTTCAGTGTCATTGTCCCATCCCAGAAGCTCGATCCATCAAGTGCCGCAAAATAGTCGCTTACTACCACTTTCAGTTCATCATTTGAGGAAAATCGTCTGCTACTGAGGATTTTTTGATGTTTGAAAAAATATGGAATTCTAACGAAGATAAATCAGATGAACATAGATTTCAAGGCAGTAAACCGTTCTTCAATCCGACGATATTTGCCATAGAAAGGATACTTGTATGGGCACCTGTGTTGCCTTGATAAAAAATGATTTTTTTCTTTGATAAACTTACCCGTTTTTCACGAATGTTTGGTTGAGTTGGACCAGAGGGTTTGTATACGACGCTCCAGTTATCGTTTTATACTTGAGAAGATAATCAATCGGCAGTAACATATACTGAGTGTTGAAAGGGGGAACCTATGACTCATATTCTTTGCTACATGAATCAATAATCAGAGTTCATGAACCTAACACAATGGAGGCTACTGAATTGAGGAAAAAGAAAATTACCTCGTACGAATCCAGCAGGAGACTCTTTCAAAGATAGTTCCATATATAGTATCGTATAGTATCGTGAGGAAAACTCTTAACATTTATCATACAAATGAAAGGCGACATATCCGTTCCACCTATTGACTCGAGTTGATATTTATATGAAACATATAATTTCTAATTGACTATTTCATATATTCAACAGTTTTGAATATATTTGTATGTATTGTACATAAAACTGAATATACATTTAGTTTGCATTGAGCTTTAGATTACATTATTGAAGTAATTTACAAATTTTGAATTAATTTTAGTAAACAAGCTCAGTAAAGACTTTAAAACATTTATATGTGTATAGACGTTTCTCGATTATAATACGGTACGATATCTGACATCTCTTTCTGATTTTTTAAAAAATATGTTTATTTTTATTCAATTAAACTGTCTTACCTTTTCTGTATGCGTTTTACAAAATACTGCACAATCATTTACATCAGTTGCGTTTCAGATTCAAGGTTAACATCATGCGTTCTCTGAACTTGAATTTAATACTTTGTATTATTTCGATTTGTGTGTCTTTTGTGTACTGTCAACGACAACAGCTCTATTTAAGTGCTGGTAAGTTAACAGTTTTCCTTGTTCAGATTTATTCTTACTATTTTTAAGGTTTTGATATTAATTAGAATGCATTATTGAATAAAATTTGATTATTATTATAAATGAACATTTAAAGATGTATTGTGGATACAATAACAGGCAAAATATAAAAAAATAATAAATACATGTTTTTCAAACTATTAAAAATATAAATAATTCTTTTTCTGATTATCATTTCGGTTATTTTTATTAATATTACTAATTATATGAAAATGATAGTTTGTCATCAAAATGTACAAAAATTGATTTATTAATCAATTACTTATCATTTTGGATCAGAAAAAAACGTTGTATGTAGGATAAGTGAGATTTATTTATGAAAATTCACTTAAGCTTATCTGACAAAAACAGTGTACACTACACTGAATAGCTTTATATTAATATTTCATATTTATGTTCCGATATTTATCTCAAATCCGAACGAATTTTTGGTTTGTCAACACATGCGATCGGTTTTACAAAAATTAAGAACGAATCACAAACGTTATCAAATCTATGAATTATTTTCAACAGAGTTCTGACTAAGTTTACTTACACGAATTAATTAAATATAAATTATTATAAATATAATATATAAATATTAAATATAATTAATTAATTAATTATATTTTATCTCACAAACAACAAAAAAAAATATTTGATCAAAAATATTCAATATATCATTTTTTAATCTATTTTAATTGTTGTTTATCCACATTTCTCTACTGATATAATCATATTTAGGGGCACGGAAAAATCTTTATAAAGAAATATATTTTCAGGTACAGGTATAGAAAAAAAAGATTGTTATATACACTGGTACTCTGAAGATAATGTAAATGCCATAGAAATACGCATAAGCAATAAATGAAAAAATTTTTATCAGACATATTGTTTATAGTTTGTAGAATAAAAAAACAATTCGTTACTGAGAGCGAACTTATACACGGTCAGAACGGTATTGTAATAATAATAAAATATTTAGCCAACTCAAAGAAATTAATAACAGACAATATCGGATCTCAATCGATCATACGCGAAATAAACTTGTCTGCAGATCAAAACTCAGTTTTAAATTTTAATATAATTTGTTACTTTGCAACATACAATGAACAAACCTTGATGTTGCTATGAATGATCTATTTAGTATTATTCGTGGACAAATAATACGAAGAGAAGTCGTTAATAAAACGAGAAAAATAAAGAAATACTAAATCTAAATGTTTCTATCCGCGGACAATATATGTGAATTCCCATTTTATGATCTCATATATAAACGATAACAAAAGATTTTTATAACTTGATTTCAGGAAGTCCATGCCGAAATGGAACTTGTAGATCATTACGAAACTGTCAAAGTGCAATAGCTTCAATAAAAAAAGGAGAAAAACCAACCATATGTTCATTCGAAGGGTTTTCAAAGGAACCAGTAGTATGTTGTCATGAAGAAAAACAGAATCAATCCACGTCCAAAAAAAGGATATTTGAAGAAAGTATGTGTTTATTTATTCGTTCTTTTAATAAACTTGTCTAAATAATGAAAGTATATTATTAGGGACATAGAATAAACCACAGTATTTGAGATAAATACAGTAGACCCTCGCTGAACGACTGAAAGTCGAGCAGGACTAACGGTCGTTTCTTGAAACGCTCGTTGTATGAGGCACTTATAATACGTATACCATCTGATTGGTGCAAATTCGCCAAAATCCTAACCGTACATTAGATAAAATCTAATTTCAAAGAAAGAAAACAAATTATTAGTACGTATGAAAAATGAAAATTAATTATTTTGCTTTACATGTGTTGCTAATAATCTGTTCTTATTCGATTCTGACCCTCATTTATATATATATATATATGTATATATATATATATATATATATATATATATATATATATATATTATACTTATAATATATACATATATATATATATACATATTTATATATATATATATATATATACATATTTATATATATATATACATATTTATATACATATATATATATATATATATATATATATATATATATATATAATAGACAGTCGACACAATCCATCGATATTCACTTCATATTTCATAATTTTAAATAATTTTTTTCAGTTTTCTAAAAAAGTGTGACCTATATACTATATGTACTTTTTCATTTGTTTTTAACAATATTTTTTTATAGTCAACTTAGCAGATTTTTTTAACATAATATTATCAAATAGCCTAACTATAAATGTGCAATCCATTTAAGTTCATTGGCAAAAGCACAATTTTTATTTAAATAATTACTCGGGTTTATTCGAGTTTGATAAAATCTGGTCAGATCTGATCCGGTCTGCTAGGTGTAATCAGACCCAGTCATCCCTCACTAGACTTGAAAATTACGAACAAACAATTAGGTCTGAATCGCTTTGATAATGCTTGTCCTGACCTGAACTTAATGATCTAATCAGACCTAATAATTCTGACCAAACGTACACGTGGACCGATTAAATCGAATCTGATCTAACCTGATTAACCTAACCTTATATGATCTGACCTGGCGAATTCTCTGAAGAGACCTGTTTAAATCTGACCAAATCTAATAATACTTAATCATGCATGACATGATATTATCTGTCCTGACTTGATTTAACTTAACATGACTTCATCTGAATTCATATGTCCTGACCATATACGATCAGATTTGAACCGATTTGATAAGATCTAATCTAACCAGATCAGAAGAAACTTAAAAAGTCAAACCAGATCTAATCAGACGTAATCTGACTTAAAGAAAAACCTTTGTGTAGTGAGAGATTAATTTAAAAGAAGACACTCGGTTTTTTTTTAATCTTAATAACTACATATTAAGCACGAGTGCGAGTCGAATGAAAACTCAGGGAAAAAGGGAGGTGACATGTAATTATATGATTTTTCAATAAAATCTCTATTGAGTTCAATACAATTCCACCAGCGTTTAACTAATGTCTGGATTTCTCTAGACAAAAAGTATTTTGGTCGCGTGCAAAATCACTCATGCATCAGTTGTTTCCTTCGGTTTATTTTTTAATCTTAATAAGTATGTATTAAGTACGAGGGCGAGTCAAATGAAAACTCAAATAATTAGGAGATGTCACTACCATTAGCTTGTGATAGTGAATCCAGGTCTCAACTTCAGTTACAATTCTCGACAGGGAGCTATTTATTTCGGCAGCATTGCACCGCAAAAGGTCATTCGTGCATATAATGGTGCATGACCAAAACACTTTCTACAAGAATCCATCCATTTTTAAACTCTGGAAGACTTGCATTGAACGACATGAAGACTATGTTCAAATAATATACACATGTTTGGCACATTATAATGCACGGTGAGAAAAAGAAAAATTAATGTTTCATTTGATTCCCTCATATTAATTTCTTTTATTTCATTCATGGTTGGTTGATTTTTGTGGTTTAACGACACGTCGACCACTACGGTCATAAGCGCCCGCTTTTATTCATATTTAAACCAATAACAAAGGTTCTGAATTATTAGAAAAAGGCGTATTTTTTTATTTACTTTCAGAATGTGAAGAATATCAAAAAATCCATGTTCTAAGATACGGTGCCATTGCTGGAGGTAACATTGCAGAGCCTGCCGAATTCCCCCACATGGTAATGTATAACTGATCTGCATAATAAAGGACGTCATATAAGATTATAACGTACTATGTACAAACGAATAATTGAATATATATATATATATATATATATATATATATATATATATATCACTAATATAGAACCTTCGATTTAGATATTTTATTAAATAAAATTAAGAAACAACAACTTATTTTCCTATTTTAAATATTAAAAAGAAAAATTCCATGAAATCCTGAATTTTAATTAATATTTTAACTTCAAATGCATGATTCCTAGGCTCTTATTGGTTTTGGAGAAGAAAATAACATACAATGGTTATGTGGCGGATCATTAATCAGTGAAAGATATGTGCTAACTGCTGCTCATTGCTTATATACATCTGGTATGTAAGTATTTATGTTTTTTTTTATGTTATAACATATTTATTCGTCACTAAAAGTACTTGAACACTTCTATTATCCATTTGTTCAAAAATGTTAATTAATACAGAGTGGTATTCGCAAGTTAGAAACAAATGAAATATAAGATAGAGGGATTTGTAATCGACATGATAAGAATTGCCACATAGTTAATCTATTCATGAAAATATCTACAGAGCTAAAATGTATGCAAGATATAGAAACATATAGAAAATATACTTAATATTCTTATTCCCTTTTCTAGAGGAAACGTCACATATGTTAAACTTGGAGTATGGGAAATTTCAGAGGACTGCGGATCTCATCAGTTGTTCACTATTGAAGAAATGATACGACATCCCGATTTCAAATCGCCGGCGAATTACCATGACATAGCTTTGATCAAACTGAACAGAAATGCTCAATTTAACAGTACAGAGAATGAAATTCGACCTGCTTGCTTGAATGCTAATCGAACTATAATAGCACGAGACGTAATAGCAAGTGGTTGGGGTGACAGTAGCTTTGGTGGAGAGCCTAGTTCGTATTTAATGAAAGTAAGATTGGATCTTTTCTCAACACAACAATGTAGCAGAGCATACTCTGAAGAACTTAATAGAAGAAAACTGCCGAACGGAATTTTAGATGATTTTCAAATATGCGCAGGCAGGTTTAACGAAGAAAAAGATTCTTGTCAGGTATGCATTGAAAATTAATTCACTTATAAATGTTAAAGACTTAGACATGCTTTGTGACTCAATTCTATAATCGGCTATTTGATTAAAAGAAAATCTGATTAATCTGTACCTTAAAACTGCGAGGATGTTAGTATTACCCTCAAAAGTCTTACAAATATAATCAGAATGATCAATTATTGAACATTTTAATAAGTAAAAACAGTGTTCTAAGTAGAATAATTAAAATCAATAGACATTATATATATATATATGGACTGATAATACAATATATAAGTTGTATCTGTTCTGAACAGTTCTTTAAGAACGACTATGTAAATATAATTTACGTTTTATCTATTCCATTTAGAATATAACAGATCATCAAGAAGTAGTAATAAGTACAATTGCAAAAGAGAGTTTAATATTTTTTCATTATTATATATATATATATATATATGTATATATATATATATATATATATAAATAAATAAAATTGACCAACTTATTCGACTACGGTTTGTCCAGTAATACCGTCTCGGTTTTATTTATCATATGACAAATTCTTTACATCCATTATCAGTATTCATTTTATAAGATAAAAATTCGAAAATGTTTCGATCGAAGAGTAAAACTCAATCGATATTCATTTACATCAAAATGTCAAGTCAAGTGTTGGTTTTCGAGAAAATGTCGAATCTTCCCAGTGCTCATTTTCACAAAACGTATTCCTTCAATGGTACGCTTGTTTCTTCTTAAGACACTATCACAATAAAAAAGGATGTTTAGCTTGTCTTCTATAAACATTGATATTTTCATATTTGCTCTACTTATTTCGATTCAAAATGTGATGGATTTGTAGAAAGTGTTTTGAAATAGTCTTGAACTAAACTTTAAGCAGACCTAAGCTAGATGTTAACGGGTCCTAAAATAAACCGAAACAAAATCTCAATTCGAGCTCACGCTCAATACATATTCACGAAAAGAGTTAAAGTGAGTTGAAGTGGATTTGAACATGGCCTGGCTTCGACCTAACTAGATTTAAAATAGACTGAACTAGACCCAACTAGACCTAAATATATCCTTAATAAATATAAATAAACCGAACTAGAGCTCAAATAATAGCTTACAGTAGCTCAACAGACCTAAAGTACATCTGAGGTGAACCTAGTCATCTTTAACTTGATCTGAACTCAACTTAAGCTAGACTTGGTTAAACCTGAGCTAGACCTAAACTAGACCTGATCTCGATCTGAAATCGACATGAACTCGATTCGAATTCAATCTGAATTTGATCTTTACTAAACAAAATTAGACCTGAGATATAATGACCTAATTATCTTGAACAAGTCTTAAATAAATCGGAAAGACCAAACGTGAGTTCACACAAAATCAACAAAAATCGAGTTAGACTTGAGATAGATTTAATAAGATTGAAATAAAGCGAAAATGATATCTAGACAAGGCTTAAACACGATCTTAACTAAATGTGAACCTGACATAAAGTAGACTTGAACTAGACATTACAGGCCTAAGTATACTGCGACAAGTTATAAATACCGAAAATACAAAACAAGAACTCACAAGCGCTCGCAACAAATAAAGAAAACCTAAACATAAAATGAAATATACTTAAACAATGCTTCAACCAAAGTTAGGTAAGACTTGGAATCGGCCTAAATTCGACATGAACTCGAGCTGAATTTAAGACATAATCCTTATCAGTCTTAACTTACTTTTCAATATCTTTCATATAGCAGATAGTAATTCAATATCATAAAATTGATGCTCTTAAACGGCGTTGTAAAAAAAACTTGCTATTAATCACATTTTACGATTTTAAATATTTTTACTACATAATGTTTCCAATTTAAAAAAAAAATAATTTCCATACGTTTTAAACTTGATGACCGAGAAAAATTAGTAGTAATAAAAACAACTCCCTCTTTCTTTTATATATATATATATATATATATATATATATATATGTATATATATATATATATATATCCATATATATATCCATATATATGTATATATACATATATTCATATATATATATACATATATCTATATATATATACACATATATATATATATATATATATATATATATATATATATATACATATATGTACGTGTGTCCATGTATATAATTAGGATAGGATAAAATATATGATAATAAGAATAGGATAATACTATTTTTTTTAAAAAGAAAACAATTGTACACATATGTCTCGTGTTTCGAACAAACACCAATGCAAATACTCTTCTTGTATCTACATGTCATATGTTTAACAATGGTAGAAATTAAAATGTGTTAATATATATATATATATATATATATATATATATATACATATATATAATGTCTCTATTATAATATTTAATTGGTCTTATCATGAAATCATTAAATTCATTTCTTTGCATAATCAAAAATTCCATTGAAAAACTCTTTTCCAGGCCGACTCTGGAGGACCACTACAAGTGATGGACTATGACGAAAATGAAAATGTAGTAACATATATCATAGGAATATCATCGTTTGGTAAAGCTTGTGGAATAGCCGATGTTCCTGGTGTTTACACAAGAGTATCAGCCTATATACCTTGGATTGAAAGTATTGTTTGGTCTAAATAAACTTGCACGCTATATCACGCAGTCGAACTTATTCTTTTTTCAGCAAGATAATAAAAATGCATTTCGTATAGATGAATTGTGTTGTAATTACCGATTGAATATAGTTTGGGAGAAAATTTTACTCTAACTATTTGTCATTTTGTTACACCATACGAGTAAAATATATTTCTTATTCATTACTTGTTTTCGTAATCATTTTTTTTCATGTCATATTGGTACACAAGTCAAAACTAAAATTGTATGTTTTTATTATATATAATTTATCACGATATCCTAATGATCTTTTAGATCATCTAAGCCTCTGTTCTCCACTTATAATGCGAATGCCAAAACTATAATTGTTTTTATACCTATGATCACTTTAATACTGTGTCCCAATGTTCATTTTGGTTCAACTCTCTATTTCAACGCGAGCAGAATCCTCAGGTGGATGTTGAAAACTTCAAGAATCTAAATTTGTTTAAGGAATATCTACATAAACAGCGAGGTGTTATTTTATACCTTAAAATTATAAACCACAGCCCATAAACAACATATAAATAGATCATAAATCGATTTTAAAATCATCCTTCAGCAACCACCTGAGCATGGCACTCATGCCAAACTTAGTAATGGAAAACAGATACTTTCTGATCAAAGAGACGAAGACCATTCATACACCGAATTATTTTAAAATTATGCATTGTATATTTAAAAACTAATTTAAACACTTGTTTTAAACCAAATACTTTCTGAATAAATTAAAGTACGGAAAATACACACGCTGTTAATCGTTTACATACAGAATACATGTATAATTGCTATATGAAAAACGCTTATTATGATCGTAGTGCATTTAAATGCCAACGTTGAAATTGAAAACCATGTCTAGCAACATTAGTGAAGGACTTATTGAAATTCAATCAGCTATAGATGATAGAATGGACTGTTACAAATTAGTTGGACGTATCGTTTGTTTCAAATGGTTATTAATAGTTATTAAGGAGTAATTCTAATAATCAAGCGATGATTGTGACAGAAACATTTTTAGAGTAATTCAAAATAATTATATATATATATATATATATATATATATATATATAGATAGATAGATGGATGGATAGATAGACAGGTAGATAGACAGATAGATAGATAAATACAGATAAATGCACGATTTCGAATACAAATGTACTAAATTTGTTGTTAGAAAGAAATAAACTTAGAATATTCAACTATAAATTAATGCGCGTCTCTTTTTTTGACGGTTTTCATCTGATATTGGCTATTATTCTCTGTAATCGTGATGTGTTTGTCGAGCCTTGGGATTCGATCCCTTTTATCTAGACTTTGTCATATCTTTATGGCAATCTTGCTGTTTCTGTGTCATATCTCGACTTTTATCGCTAGGAAAATTTTCAAAAAACCTAGTTGACCTTGCTTAACGATTGAAGATCACCCTCCTCCTTTACGTGCTCGTCTCTTAGTCAGATACCCGTATTTATAGCATCGTCATGATTCATAGTGATGCCAGATCCGCCATTTTTATATCGACCGGTTTACCATTAACAAAAATGCTTCTAATGTACGAGAGTAAGTGAAATGAAAAACATAATTATTCTTTTTTATCGTGTTTTGCAAGAAAGTATCATAAAATTGTACTGCTTTTCAAAACGGTCTCCACGGAGTACAATGCCAATCCTCCAATGCTTAACCAATCCCTGAATTCCTCTATAAAAACGTATTTTGGTCGCGGACGCAGCCATTCATGCACCGTCGGCTGCACTTCTTCATCTGACCTGTAACAATTTCTACCCATTGATACTCTGGGTGCTCCAAAATGGTAGCAATCTCTTGGAGCAAGGTCTGGTGAGTATAAAGAAGACACTCGTAGTTCAATTACTCGATATCACGTAGACATCCGCAATAAAAGTGATTCTAACTATTTTCTGGGACGAATGAGGCTCAATTTTGAAGCACTGGATATTCAGTGGAAATATTACCACCAGTGTTGCATATTCAGATCCCCTCAGAAATCATCCTCGGCTAGTAATCAGTTCTAAACGATGAAGACTTCTGGGTAATTGCGTCTTATTGCAACATGGAAATTCCTGATCTCATATCGCCTGTGTAAAGAGTACGATGATCGAGAAATTTCACCTCGAGTGTCTTCCTCATACACCGTACTCACCAAATCTCGCTTCAACTGATTACCGCGTCTTTGGATCACTTAAATAGACAATAGGAGCAAAATCTTTCAGGTCAGACGAAGAAGTACAACAGGTGAGCAATCAAGAGACTTTTTCACTAGAGAAATCCAGGACTAAGTGCTGGAGGACTCATATTAATACAATGAATACTATGTGAAAAAACAGTACAATTTTATAACTCATCATGTTCTCCCAATCTTAGAACAAATCTTGTTTTCTGAACGTAATTTCAAAAAAGCAATTACCTTCTTGACATTTATCAAATTGTTTCCGAAAGAAATTCTTACTATTGCGGCGCGTTTTTCAGAGATGTAACGATTTCTTTTAAAACTTGAGTTATTATTAAAAGGAAATGACAAAAAAATGGAAATAAAAATGTTACAAGCAATACGAATAAAGTGATCAATTCAGGGACACCTAGTAGAACGGATATAAAAAAAAAATTCTAAAAAGCTAGACTTCTCGGATTTCTTGTTTTTTTTTTAAAAAAAAAAACAGTCTAATAACGTATTTTATTTATAAAAATTATATTTATTTAGTACAAATTAAACGATCCGTAAATATGTAATTATTTCAATACGTCTTCGAATAGCAATGATGTTCACCTTGAATCTGAGAGAAGAGAAAAACATTCAATAAGTAACAGACTGGCTTAAGGTCAATGCCTTAATGCATCGATATAATGTTCAAATCGCAGATTTTAATATTAAACTTTTAGTAAGTACACATCTATAAGTCGCACACAAATCTTTTTAAAAACATTATTTTTTACTTTGTATTCAAGGAAAATAATCTAATAAAACTCGAACGACCAGTCGTAAGCAAATTAATCATCATACAATATTATAATCAAGAAATTTCCTTATATATATATATATATATATATATAAGAAAATTTCCTTATACATATATATATATATATATATATATATATATATACATATATATATTACATATGTATGTATATATATATACATATGTGTATATACATATGTATGTATATATATATACACATATGTATATATATATATATATGTGTGTGTTCTAGCCTTGAGCAATTATTATTTTTTTAAAAAAATACGTTTAATTTTTTGAAATAACATATTATTGTATGAAATTTCCAACTTTACATAAAAAATACGGCCTTTACAATTATTTAATACTTTTTAACAGAATCTAACTTTTTTTTATTTTATAAGTAATTTCCAAATTACAGGAAACAACTAGATAATGAACCGTAAATGGAGGACGCATTATTTATCTGAGTATAAATAATAATATCTGCATTATTTAATATTGTTCGATTTCAAATAACATTCAATCTGGCATTTGTACAGAATTGTTTTGAATGTATTTGATGTTTAGTAATATATTAGGCCATTAAATATGAAATGTCCGATTTCAAATCAAAATTTTAGTTTATTATGTCTCAAACAAGAAGCAGTACAATTCATCAAAGTATGGGCCTAAAGCATCGACACGGTTTTTTCCATCTTAAAGGTAGCTTCTTTATGCCAGCAATGAAGAAGTCTGTGGAGCAAGTGGCGATGAAATCGAGAAAGGAATTTTCCACAGTTTGTCGAGAATTGAATATTTTTCCTTGCAAGAAGTGGTCCAAAGCGTGAAAGAAGTGGTAGTCAGTTGGTGCAAGGTCTGGTGAATACGGTGGATGACAGTGAGTTTCCAAATCCAGCTCCTGTAGTTTGAACAGCGTTGGTTGTCGACATGTAGACGAGCGTTGTCTTGCAAAAGGATCGGCCTGTCTTTGTTGACAGATCCCGTCTACTTAATCACAAGCATCTTCGTCATTTCGTCCAATCGGTTGCAGCGGTCACTCGTTGTAATCGTATGACCAGATTTCATGATTCCATAGTGGATAATACCAGTACCCACCAGGCACCATTGACTTTTTTTGATGAATATTCAGTTTTGGACTGTATTTCGGTATTTCATCTTTATCCAATCATTGTCTCGAACGCTTACGATTGTCAAAAAGAATCCATTTTTCACCACACATAATAATACTGTGTAGTAATGGTTCACCTTTATGTCGTGACAGCAGAGAAAGGCACGCTTCGAGACTATTTTTCTTCTGGCTCTCGTTTAATTCATGCGTAACCCATCCCTCCAACTTCTTTACCTTGCCGATTTGTTTCAAATGGTCTAATATTGCTGGACCAGTAACGTTTTAACCTTTCTGCTAATTCACGCGTAGATTGGAATCGATTCGCTTCCACTACAGTCTTCAGCTCATCATTAACCACCTTGGAGTCAGGTCGCTCACGTGGATCATTTTTAAGGTTTAAATCACCAGAATGGAACTTATAAAATCATAGATGTACTGTGCGTTCATTATCCAGATCCGTCCCAAACACTTTGTTTATATTTCGAGCTATCTATTCTACATTCGGAATTCATATTCGAAAATAACACGAATTTTTGACTTATCTATGGTTTCACAAAAATTGCGCTATAAATTAATTGAATATTAAGCACAAGCTAAAGCGTGCGTATGAAAGAATGACGATGAAGTGACATAACAGGAATGGCAGCTGTTAAACTTAGTTCTTAAGAAAATCGAAAATTTCATACTTAATAACCTAATAGTAATAATTGATAATAGAAACTATTTTATAATAAATTCTTTAAGAATTGATTTTAAAAAAGATCGTCGCATGTAAAAATGAATATATATTTAGTTTGCATTGACCATTAGTTACAGCAAATTAGTATTTTTAAAAAAATACTATTTTTATTCGTACATGTTACTCAGATTGTTGTATATCAAAGTAGTCAACTCTATTAAAAAAGTAAAAAAAGTAATGAGTGTAACATGTGCAGTAGTCGATGTCGAATGTACGAGGTCAGACAATTAAGTAATGCGACAAAATTCAAAAACCGAGTATATTTAAAAATTAAGGTACATCGCTGCGATACCCTTCAAAGTAGTCCCCTCCCGCATCTATACACTTATTCCAGCGAGTTTTCCAGTTTTCGTAACAATTCTGGAACACTTCTTGTGGGACCTCTCCGAGTACCCTCGTCACAGATTCTTGGATATCTTCAACGGAGTCAAAATGTCGACCTTCGACGAATTTTTTCATATGGGGGAATAGGAAAAAGTCGCAGGGTGACATGTCCGGTGAATAGGGCGGTTGTGGTGACGTTGCGATGCCTTTAGACGCCAATAACTGAGAGACACTGAACGCACTGTGACAGGGGGGAGCATTGTCGTGATGCAGAACCCAAGTCTTCGCGATCTCTGAGCACCCTTTTTCGTAATTTTTCGAGCACATTGCGGTAGAATACTTGATTTACGGTTTGTCCAGGTGGTACGAACTCTTTGTGAACCACCCCTTTGCTGTCGAAGAAGCAAATCAACATGGTTTTCCCTTTGGACTTGCTCATTCTCGCCTTCTTTGGCCTTGGTGCTCCAGGGGACAGCCACTGTTGGCTTTGTCGTTTAGTTTCGGGGTCATATTGAAAGAACCAACTTTCATCACCAGTAATAATTCGATCGAGAAGAGTAGGATCACTTTCAACCAGCTCGAGACAATCTTGAGCGATGTTCATTCGGTGACATTCGTGACATGCACTACTCGCGCGTTGTTACAAAACACTAAACAGCTGGCGAAGAAATGATCGTACGAGGGTGGTTAAGGTTTTAATCGAGAGAGTAGGGATCTGCTATTATGGTGGCGGAGTTACAGGTTCGCAGTGTTACCACAGACCGAGAAAAAAAATCGGTCGCATTACTTAATTGTCTGACCTCGTATCTATGGATAGCAGGAATGTCACAACATGTCACTGATATTTCTGGTATGACATTTCATATATACAGTGTATATTCCAATACGCCTTATATATTTGACAATCAAATATAAAATGAATAAGCAGACAACATTCGATATAAACTAGGAAGTTAAATATTTTTAATGACAACATTTCGGACGAAGCTCTCTTTAGAAGAAGATAAATTAACATTTTAGTCGCAGGATCATATTTATTCCTGAATTTTATCTATTATACACATAAATATTAGGGCAAGATAGATCTGGTTATATAATTACAATTCTATTGAAATAGTATCCAAGTTATGAATTAATTTTAGAAAATAAGTTGAGTAAGCTATCTTTTAAAATATAAAATACTATTTAAAAAAATGATGTAAGTCTAGATCCCGCACCCACATCGTACCGAAAATCAATTAAACCATATCAAGACACATATTGGATTTAAAATGTAAAGAGGGAAGCAAGAACGTTAAAACACTTGTATACAGGCGTTTCTCGATTATATTACAGTATGATGTCTCACACCACTTCCTGGTTTTCGAAGAAATGTTTATTGTTAACCAATTAAACTATTTTATCCTACTACTGTATACACTTGATGAAATACTGCACAAACATTTTCATCAGTTGTGTTTCAGATTCAAAGCAATCATCATGCGCGCTCTGAACTTGAATTTAAAAATCTATATTTTTACGATTTGTGCGTCTTTTGTGTATTGTCAACAACAGCAGCCAGATTTAAGTGCTGGTGAGATAACAGTGTTGTTTGTTCAAATTTGTTTATACTATTTGTAAGATTTAATATCAATTTGAGTGTGTTTTTTTATCAAATTTGATCTTTCTCCTGCTAAAGCGTTTTCTTAAGATTACTAGTACAACATTCTTTATTGCAACAAACAATAAATATTTTTATGATTGCAACAAACATAAACAGAAAGCCGTGTTCTCGTATTGAAAATACTTTGAAAATGTCTCATCTGTTTTTATTAACAACTTACATTTTAACAATATAATTCTAACTCTGTAACTAAGTAACTTTCTTAAATTAATTTCTTCTTCATCCACAACACCCACAAAATATAAAAAAATGAGTAAAATGTTGAACAATTTATTATATATCATTTTTGATCGAATCTTATACAAATTTCGATAGAAACGTCATCACTTAGAAAACCCATTAACGTTCAGAAAAATCTAAAGAAAAATTTAAAAAAGTTCTGAACTGAATTGTATGTATTTTGGATGTTTGATGGTGATGACATTACCACTAAACCATCCACAATGAATAATAAAAAATTATCAATAATCAGTTTCACAAATTTTATGATCTTATATATGTTTATATATAAGATACGATACAAAAGATTTTTATAATTAATTAAAGAGATTCCCATCATTCTTCTTAGTTCTAGATGCAATTTTTTTCAATTTTCTAAAAAAATGTAAACTGTATTACATATGTCGTACTTTTTTTCTTTTGTTTTCAGACAATATTTTTGTACAGTCAACTCAGCAGATTTTTTAATATAATATTATTAAATATCCTAACTACAAACGCGCAATACATATAAGTTCATTGGCAAATAACACACTTTTCATTTAAATAATTACTTAGATCTATTCAGATTTTCTTAAGTCTGCTTAGGTGTGGCCAGACCCGGTCATCACTCACTAGACCTAAATAAACTTGATTAGACTTGAATTGTCTTGATAATACTTGGCCTGGCCTGACCTTAACATAATAATTTAAATAGACTTAACAATTCTGATCAAATCAAATCTGATATAACCTGCGATGGAATGGAACGGGAAGCGATGGCAGATTCACATTGAACAAAATGGAGAGACTATGTTCAAAAATAATACAATTGTGTGGCACCATAACACACGATAAGAAAAAACAATGTTTCATTTGACACATTCTCATATTATTTTTTTTCATCTTATTCGCCGTTGGTTGGTTATTTGAGGTTTAACGACGCGTCGGCAACTTAGATCATTAGGGTCTTTTTATTCATATTTACATCAATAAAAAAGTTTCTGGATTATTAGAAAAAAATGTTTTTTTATTTATTTTCAGAATGTGAAAAATATCAAAATATCCATGTTCAAGCATACCATTCCCTTCTTGGAGTCGGTGCAGAACCTGGTGAATTCCCACATATGGTAATTTATAACTGAGTTGCATATCAAAGAACATCATATAAGCTTGATAACGTATTACACAAATGATTAATCAATTTTATATATATATATATATGTAGAACTATTACTCTTATAACACTTTTAATTTAAATATTTTTTTATGAAAAATTAACAAACGACAACTTACTTTCCTATTACAGATATTAAAAAGAAACAATCCATGAAATCCTTAATTTTAATTAATATTTTAACTTCGTTTACATGATTTTTAGGCTCTTATTGGGTTCGAAGAAGAAAATGATATACAATGGCAATGTGGTGGATCATTAATCAGTGAAAGATATGTACTAACTGCTGCTCATTGCACGTATTCACGTTCATTGTAAGTATTTGTTTTGTTTTTTTTTTTTTTTTGTTTTGTTATAACCTAATATATATTCGTTACTAAGAGAACTTGAATACTTCTATTATCATTTATCCAAAAATGATATTTAATATGAACAGTGGTATTTGTAAGTAAGAAATAATTGTAATATAGGTTATACGCGTATGTACTTGACAAGATTAAATTAACCACATATTTAATCAATGGATGAAAATATCTAAAGAACAAAACTGTATGCAGGATCAAGAAACATAAAAAAATACTTATATAAAAAAATAATATTCTTATTTCATTTTCTAGAGGAATCCCCAAATATGTTAAACTTGGAGTAATTAATATTTCTGAGGACAGCGAATATCATCAGTCGTTCACTATTGAAGAAATAATACGACATCCCGATTACAAACCGCCAGTGTTTTACCATGACATAGCTTTGATCAAGTTGAACAGAAATGTTCAATTCAACAGTACAACGAATCTTATTCGGCCTGCTTGCTTGAATGCTAATCGAACTATAACAGAACCAAACGCAATAGCATCTGGTTGGAGTTACACTCGTTTTGGTCAGGAGTCTAGTTCGTTGTTAGTAAAATTAAGATTGAATTTTTTCTCAGAACAACAATGTAACAGATCATATTCTGGACAGCCTAGAAGATTGCCGAACGGAATTTTAGATGATTTTCAAATATGCGCAGGCAATTTTAATGAAGAAAGAGATATGTGTGTGGTATGCATTAAAAATTAATTCACTTATAAATGTTAAGATAGACATGGTTTCTAACCCAATTCTACAATTGACTATTTGATTAAATGAAAATCCGATTTATCTGTACCTCAAAACTGTGAGGATGTTAGTATTATCCTCAAAATTATGATAAACGTAATCAGAATGATCAATTATTGAACATTGTAGTAAGTAAAAATAATATCTGTTTATGAGGAAAGAAAACTCATATTATAATTTTTAATGTTGTAGCTAAATTTATTTCCAAACATGAACTTTTTTTCACTTCTCTACAATTCTCATTTTCCCTGATCGAAATGATTATTGAAATGTAATTTTGATTCATAATTGATTACTGATCATTTCTATTTGTTCCATTAGTACATTTCGATAGTGATGTACAAATGGAAAAATCTCCTTAGAGTGGAATGTTATAGTAAATATTGTTTTTATTTTTCATACTAATTGTTCTGATCATATTATGCTGTAAAAATAACCATCGAAATTTCGATTCAGCAGCAATAAAAATAATTAATAATTATTGACTGGAGAATTTTGATCGAACGTTTTTTGAGATGAGTGGCAGCTTCTTATCTAAAAATAAATAATACATTTGAAAATCAACACACATCACACACATCTATTATATATATATATATATATATATATATATATATATATATATGTAGATATATGTACATATGTATATATGTATATATATATATATATATATATATATATATATATACACATACACACACACATATATATATATAAAGATATTAATTAACACGGACCACATTATCAGCATCCAACTTAACTCTTTTAAACAACTAGTAGTTTTCTGCATTTTTGAACAATAATACTTTACTCAGACCCATAGAGGGCACAGTGTCCTCAATAGTACAATCAATATCATATACATGATATATACACATGACTAATAATTGAATATATAAGTTGTATTTTTTTCTGAACAGAAGATCAATTAAGAACAACTAATTAAATATAATTTTAGTTTTATCTATTCCATTTAGAATGTAACAGTCTATCAATAAGTAGAAATGAATGCAGTTGCAAACGACAATTTAATAACTTTTCATTATTAAAAATTATTTCATTTTTTTCTGTAATATCTATATAAATATCTTGATGAGTAATAAAAGAAATAAATTCATCTGGTATAAATTGTTTACTTAACACTACCATTTGTCTGAGAGTTAAGTATATATATATATATATATATACACACCCACTAATTCGCGTACGGATTGTCCAATAATACCAAAACTCACCAAAAGCACACAGAAAATGAAGACAACCTAAACTAGACCTGAAGTAGATTTAAACAAAACCTAAACAAAAGAAAGGAAAACTTCGATTAGACGTAAATTCGACGTGAACTCGTCCTGAATTTAAAATACATTTGTATCAATCTTAACGAACTTTTTAACATCTATCATATAGCAAACAGCAATTCAATATTATAAAACGGATGCCATAAACGGGGTGGTGAGAAAAGCTTACTATTAATCAGATATTATGATTTTAATCGTTTTCATACATGTTTCAAACTTGATGATCGAGCAAATTTAGTAGTAACGATAAACTAAAATGTAAAAACCAAATTGTGGTCGAGAATCATACTCCAGTTTTACCTATGAATTGGTATAAATATGTTTGATTCACAGATTTCATATTTATTTTTAATTCTCTCTCTCTCTCTTTTATATATATATATATATATATGTGTGTGTGTGTGTGTAATTGGTATAGGATATAATATATGACAGAAATAATAAGATAACACTATTAAAAAACAATTATAAACACACATTTTGTGTTCCGAATAAACACCCATTCAATAATTCTTCGTGTATCTATATGTCATGTTAAATAATGGTAGAAACGCAAATGTGTGGACATAAATATATATATATATATATATATATATATATATATGTACATGTATGTATATATATATATATATATATATATATATATATATATATACGTGCCTGTATTATAATACTATTTAGTTAGTCTTATCATGGAATTCATTTATTTTAATTTAAATTCATTTATTTATGTAATCAATAATTCCACTGATTATCTATTTTTCAGGGGTCTGGAGGACCACTACAAGTGATGAACTATGAGAAAAATAAAAATGTAGTAACATATATCATAGGAATATCATCGTTTGGTAAAGCTTGTGGAATAGCCGATGTTCCTGGTGTTTACACAAGAGTATCAGCCTATATACCTTGGATTGAAAGTATTGTTTGGTCTAAATAAACTTGCACGCTATATCACGAAGCCGAACTTATTCTTTTTTCAGCAAGATAATAAAAATGCATTTCGTATAGATGAATTGTGTTGTAATTACTGATTGAATATAGTTTGGGAGAAAATTTTACTTTAACTATTTGTCATTTTGTTACACCATACGAGTAAAATATATTTCTTATTCATTACTTGTTTTCGTAATCATTTTTTTCCATGTCATATTGGTACACAAGTCAAAACTAAAATTGTATGTTTTTATTATATATAATTGATCACGATATCCTAATGATCTTTTAGATCATCTAAACCTCTGTTCTCCACTTATAATGCGAATGCCAAAACTATAATTGTTTTTATGATCACTTTAATACTGTGTCCCAATGTTCATTTTGGTTCAACTCTCTATTTCAACGCGAGCAGAATCCTCAGGTGGATGTCGAGAACTTCAAGAATCCACATTTGTTTAAAGAAAATCTACATAAATAGCGAGGTGTTATTTTATACCTTAAAATTATAAACCACAGCCCATAAACAATATATAAATAGATCATAAATCGATTTTTAAATTATCCTTCAACATTCACCTGAGCATGGCACTCATGCCAAACTTAGTAATGGAAAACAGATACTTTCTGATCAAAGAGACGAAGACCATTCATACACCGAATTATTTTAAAATTATGCATTGTATATTTAAAAACAATAATTTAAACACTTGTTTTAAACCAAATACTTTCTGAATAAATTAAAGTACGGAAAATACACACGCTGTTAATCGTTTACATACAGAATACATGTATAATTGCTATATAAAAAACGCTTATTATGATCGTAGTGCATTTAAATGCCAACGTTGAAATTGAAAACCATGTCTAGTAACATAGAAGAAGGATTTATTAAAATTCAATCAGTTCTAGATGATCATTATCTTTATATACGTTATTTAGTTTGATTCCTCTTGTTAATTGAAATCGATAGAATGGACTTTTACAAATTAATAGCACTTATCGTTTCTTTCAAATAGTTATTAGTTGTTATTAAGTTGTAATTCTAATAATAACGCGATAAATGTGACATACTGACTTATATTGCCTATGCAAGAAGTGCGACGATCGAAAAACTGGACCTCGAGTCTCTTCCTCATCCGCCATACTCGTTAAATCTCACTTCAACTAATTACCGCCTTTCTCGATCACTTAAATAGGCATTGGGTGTAAAATATTTCAGATCAGATGAAGAAGTACAACAGGTGTTGCATGAGTGGCTACATGCGCATCCAAGAGACTTTTTCACTATGTAGAAAAACTGTTCAATTTATAACTCCTCCTTTAATACATAATTAAAAATTAATGTTTTTTTAAACATTATTTTTTTCATTTGAGTCGCCCTCATATTATCAATAAACTGTATTCAATAGTTTTCATAACAAATCTGGTTTCACGATTATAATATTAAAAAAGCAATTACCTTATCGACAATTGACAAATCTATAAATCACATACAAATGTTTTTAAAATTATTTTTTACCTTATATTCAATGAAAATAGTCTAGTAAAACTAGAACGTCCAGCCATAAACAAATTAATAATCATATATAGAATAGCTATTACGTTGTTTTTTTTTAGTTTCCTAAAGACATTCTTTAAATTATTAATTTTTTTAAAAAAATATCATTCTTTTTAAGTATTAAAATTCAACAAACGCCGTGATACAAGCTCTGGAGTTTTCAATAGATTTCTGAGCTCTGTTTTCGATTTGTGTCTCTTATAATTTGTTACCAAACCATGTAATGTCTGAAATATTATATAAAATTGAATATCATATCCTGTCTACAGCAAATATGAAAAAAATTTCGAATTAATGGATGAACTATTTTACAGAGTGAAGTGAACTAGCTTTCCATGATTAATTAGAATTCATATTTTCAGTTTAAAAACACATAACGGTATTTTAATATATTTAGTGTTTCTCGTACTTATTCGTTTTTAAAGCATTATGTAAAGTAATTAATCAAATTTATATGCTAAATATGTTCGTTACATACTTCTTTCCTATATTTCATTCAGTCTTGTATAAAATCTACATAATTAATTTATTTTGTAATTTGCCTGCATTATTAATTTTAACTGAAATTTTTCGTTCATTTTTCAAATGTATAATTTTTATAATACTCTCTTTGTCTTATATACATATATACATATGTATATATATATATGTATAAAGATTTATGTGTATAATGAATTCTAGTAATGATAAATATTTAATTAATTTACATTAAAATATGCAAAGATTCGTCTATCGGATGGGTGATGCCCTTCTAAACAGCATAATCACATAAAGAGAAGAGGAAACAAGTTTTTCACATAATAGCAGCGCAGTAATACAGGTGGGCTCAGTATTTGGCCTTCTCTCTAAAACAACATATTAACATGTGTTCATTAAATCTGTTGCTGAAAGCATGTGTGTTCTTAACGTGTATTTATAATGTTTTACCACAATTTCAACTGTACCTACGAGAAGGTATGTTATTCATTCAAACGATTGGTTTGATTGGAAATGATTGATTTAATTATTTTTGAATATGTTTTATATACTTACTAGATTATATAAATATGAAAATTAAATATTAAAATAAATGAAAATCCGCGTAGCGTAACTGTTTGATGGACTAATCGTTATATTTGGTTAATTCAATAGTTTATTTCAGTTTGTTTTAAATATAATTATTGGTTGTAGAAAATTCAGTTTCGGAAATGAATTTTTCACTCGTCCTACAAATCACTGAATTCTTTTAATTCAAAAACGTTTTTTTTTATCGATTATCGATCATTTTTAATTGTTTTTGATGTACTTTTCAACAGAAATACGACCCCTTGAAAGTCTATCATCGTTGGTAAAAAAATATTGATATAAACTATTGAATTAACCAAACGTAACGATTAATCCATCAAACAGTTATGCCACGCAGATTTTCATTAATTATTTAAGTCTATCATCGTTATTATCCTCTCTATTATCTTAGAAAAAGTCTTGGAAATACATGAAACAGAGACAACAAATTTTCAAGAGAAATTGTAATGAAGATAAGAGAAATAGATCGTGAATACTAATTTATTGTATTAACTACACACAGTTTTTATAGTATTGCTAAATTCAGTTTTACAAATGAATTCTTTTTTCACTGCACAACCAAGATATAGGACAATCTTTGATTATCGTTCTGAGAATGATGACATCATCACTGAAATCCACATAAGTAACAATCAAACAAATAATCAGTAATGATTTGCTGAACATTTTTGATCGGGCAAATTGTTTGTGTGGTGAAAAAAGAACAAAAATTCATTTGAAAAAGTGCATTCAGCCACGGTGTCAGAATTGTACTGTGATATCGTTAGATTTTAGAATAGATTCAAAAAATACGTTTAATTTACATAAGTAATTTCTTTATTGCTCTACTATCATCGTTCTTAATTTATTTTTAAACACAATGCTATACATGTTTTAAATCTATATATGACGATGTCAATATCATGTCTTCAATGGCAATTACTGAAACTATAAAAAATCTTTTTGCATGTCGAATCTTGATTCATGTAGTTCAGCTGAATACAAGATGTTAGCTCTTGTTCATATAAATATTATTTTATGAATAAGTAATATTCATAACTATAAATTATGTAGTGACTTTAAAACACAGATCGCAAACATACATTTATTTGTATATATATATATATATATATATATATATATAGATAGATATTATATATATATATATATACATATATATACATATATATATATATATATATACAAATACATATATATACATATATATATACATATATATATACATATATATACATATATATACATATATATATACATATATATATATATATATATATATATATATATATATATATGTATATACATTTGTGTGTATGTGTTTTTTAAATGTACATGAATTACTGAAACATCATGGTACTTATTCAATCATTCTAAAAATAGTTAAAAAAATATTCATTTACAAAGTACGTCGATCGTTTCTTGTATCTCTTAATCCCAGACTAACGTAAACACAATTTGAATTAATATTTAAATATAAACAAAGTAATCAAATCTTATTATAAAAACATGCGAAACACTTAAACATATAGCGTGAAGGTCAATGAGTTCGGGAAAATCCATTCCTGCGGATATAAAATATTACTATAAACGTATACATCTTTGGTGGGAGAGAAAAATATATAATAATTATAATCTCTTATGTCCGTTTTTTATTATGTGATTCGAATAATGATTGTGTAATTGTTTTCATGTCATTCACACTTTCAAACATATAAATAATATGTTTAAAAAGTGTAAATTTTACTGTCTTCTAATAGCATGACTTTGGTTTTTACGAAGGTCTGAGAGAAGAACAAAACTGATTACTAAATAGTTATTTAGATGAATGGGAAAAGTATTTTTTTTAATAATTGTACTATATTAAAATCAAAAAACATCTGTGTACATTACATTACATATGTGTATGTTTGTACATTTTTGATTATGACTTGATTCGACATTAGAGACAACAGCTTCAGTTTTAAAACGTACTTTATTTTTCGACATAATCTCCATGAATCTCAACGCAATTAGCACGACGTTTCTCTAGCTTCGCGATTCCCTCCCGGAAGTTGTCTATATCACCTCTTCATTCGTCTGAAATCGCTTTTCAGCCAGGAAAATTCTAACGTTTGGGAACAGATTAAAGTCTGAAAGAGCCAAATCAAGCTAATACGGTTGATACGGAAGGATTTCAAACTTCAATTTGGCCAATTTTTGCTGAGCGACAACGTTTAAATGAGCCGGTGTATTGTCATGGTGAAATAATACTTTTTTCTTGGCCATTCCGGGATCGCTGTGTTCAACTTCTCCAAAAATGTTGCGTTGTATTTGTCAGTAACTTTATTTCCATTCTGAAGACAGTCGATAAAGAAAATTCCTTTCACGTCGCAGAAAACTAACCCCATCACCTTTCCAACCGAGTGAACTGTCTGCGTTCTTCGGAGCCGTTTCACCACGTTCAGTCCACTGTTTTGATTACATTTTCAATTCCTGGTATGTAATGGTAAATCCTAATTTCATCCATGCTCACAAAATGCCGCATAAAATTCATCGGATCCTTTTTAAACAGTTCCAGAATATCGGCTGATCGCACACGAACTCGTTTTTGCTCTGCAGTGAGCAAACGTGGCCTCCATCTAGCTGAAAGTTTTTTTATACGCAATTAATTATGCAAAATGAAATGCGTTCACTCTGTTGGGGTGCATATGACCTCATCTATCTCTCTTATTTTCACTTTCTAATTAGACAAAACCATATCGTGGACTTTATCGATGATTTCTGATGTGACAGCTATTTTTGGGCCTCCTGTAAGTGATGTATCTTCGATGCACGTTCTGCCGGATATAAATTCATTCACACAAAGTTGAACGGTTTTGTAAGAAGGATAAGATTCGCCCAAAGTAAGAAATATCCACTTCTGAATTTCCTTCGCTGTTTTCTCTTCCAAAAAAAGTATTGAATCACACCTCGATTTTATCCATTTTGCACTTTAGCACGAAACATTTGTGTTAAAACAACTATCAAACGAAGAATTAATGGCGGGAAGACATACAATATCACATGCGTGCACTAAGACGAATGGAACTATATGAAAATATTAATATCTGTCCCCCTCATTCTCAACGAGTACACGAATCAAGTAACTCTTAAAACCACCCTCGTATACAGCATACCTTTACACATTGTATGTAATATTGAAAAATCAGTATACAATTTGCTCAAAAATCTAAATATATCTTGTTCTACTCTGTTGTAATTTTTATTTTGTTTAAAAAATAATTTTACTTTTCTTAATGAAACATTAATGAATCTAATTTCTGTAACTAATGAATAATTTGCTGTTGATTCCATTGTTTTCAAATTTTCATAATTTATATTAAATATTTTTTTACGTATAAGAGAGAGAACGTCGAGAATAAATATAAATTCTACGACGCAAATATGTATTTCATTTTGTTAACAAAATTACGTTCTAATTTATGACATTTTCTCACTTATTTTTTATCATATTTTTGCTCTTTATTCGTTTTTTTACTAGATTAACAGGTATAAAAATGTGTGCGAGTATATTTATTTATATAAGAGATTAGTCAACAAGTAACAGCAAAGAAAGAACGTTAACGAACTTAAAGTGTATTTAATTAAGTTTCAAGGTGACTTATCATAATAATGGTAGCTAAATTCAATTTCTTAAGATTTTTCAGTAACTTACCGCTTTGAGGATGATAGCATCGCCATCGAATAACAACAATCAACAATTATTCATTACACATTAATTTTTGTAGTGGACTGGGATGGGGTGAATAGTGAATTCATTTGTGAAAGTCTAAAAACTATTGATCAGATTGCATTAAATAATAATGTCGTAAAACACTGTTCTGGAACTTGAGTTTGTAGGAGATGTTTTTCGATAAATTAAATACTAATTCCTAGAAAAAATAATTGAACTTTTATATGAACTCATTTTGATTATAAAACGAATATGAAATATAGTTATAAATATTTTCCTCTGCAAAGAGTATATTTGTTCTTAAAAATATTAAAATAGAAATAAGTTTAAAACACAGAAATTAATTTCTGATATGCTATTATATTTACCAGACAAAAAGATGGATTCATTAAGAATGACATCATGTTCGTAATTGTTAATTTGTTATATTGTACAGATATATATATATATATATATACCTTAGCACTTAATATTGAAGATGTCATTATTTTTCTTTACTAAATTATGAAATTGTTAACCTTGATCGTCGCTCAATTTAAGTAAACAGTATTTATACCTGCTTTTAATTCAATTTTTTTCACAAATTCAAATAAATAAAGTTAAATATTTATAATTTGTACATATATATATATATATATATATATATATATATATATATATATATATATGTACAGAGTGGCACAAAAGTCACGTGAGAATTTGAATAGTTAGTACTTTTGTTACTTTTTAATTTCTACTGAGATAACATAAGATATTTGTGATGGAAAAATTTACAGCTGAGCAACATACTAAAGTATTACAATTTTATTTCGAAAATAGCAGATCGATTATTGTAACTCAAAGAGCCTATCATTATATCAGTTACAGTACTTCACTCTCAAGATGGATGCTTTATCATTTAATGGAATGTTTTTAATAAAAGCGTTCTATGTTTGATCTTCCTCTAACCGACACAAAACGTCCTGTTCGAAATAAAGAAATAATTCAACGTGCGAAGGACAGTAGGCACGAGGACCACAGAATCTCTACTCGAAGGCTTTCCTCTCAGATCGAAGTGTCTCATTGACACGTCTTTAAAGAGGGATTAACACCTATTCACATACAAAGTTCAGTTAATACACAGATTATTCGAAAATATCATCAATAGCGCCTTGTTTATGCGGTTAGTAATCAAGAAATGGTCGAGGAAAGCAATAAATTTATTCACAAGTTAATATAGAGTGTTCAGGTACATTCTAATCCACAATAGATATGTGAATCAGCATTGAATAACGACAGCTTCACCCACTAACGATTACGGTCTAGTGAGGTACAATCTCCGAGTGAGTGCCAGAACTCTACTTTGTTGAAAATGAAAATGATGATTCTGTTTCTGTAAATGGACAAAAATATCGGGCAACGGTTGAACCTTTTTTTAAGACCTTCTGTCGAAGATTTTTCAGAAGTATGGTTCAAACAGGATGAGGCCACTGCTTATACTGTCGGAGGAACTATGGAACTCTTAACCCATTCGAGACTATAAGACGACCCACATGAACCATTTTTTTTGTTTATCTTGAAAATTTAGAAATTAGAAAATGTTTGGAAGGTGTGAAATTAACATATGCGTCGTGCATACAAAAGAAGACATAATTAAAGTGGGAAACAGCATTTGTTTCCAAAATACTAAATAAATATAAAATTAGTTTAAATTCATCAATAAAAATTAGAAAACAATACAGAAGTAATAAGTGCTTACATAACATTTACATCATAAAAAAAACATTTTTTTATTTATTTGTGTTAATCACTGAAACACTCTCCGAAACAATTTTTTTCTGTTACTTTGAAACAAAAAATCATCACTTTCATCGTCATTGTTCATTTTTTGCAATCTCGACGGTCCTGGTCGTGGGTTACTCATTTTTGGGTCTTAGCTTTCATTTTTTACACACCTTTAACCTTTACTTTATTTAAAAACGACCTTATCTCCACAGCTAGCTCCTTACTACTAACTGATAATATAAATTCATGATCATGACACATACGGTGTGTTTCATCCTTTTGGCTGGGTACTGCATTACACATCTGTTGTGTAATGTGTCTCGAATGGGTTAAAGGAGATTTTCAGAAAAAGATTATATTAAAAACTATATTGAAAAAATCAGTTTTGTAATCAAAGATATTAATAAATGCTTTGCTAGTAGATTAAAAAGTAAACACTTTTCAATACATCCTTCTTCAAATCATTTTATATTCCTATTTCTATCAATAGTAATGGGAAATAATGATATCAATAAAATTGTTGATAAAGTATCTGTTGAAACATTTCGAACTTAATAAATAGATAATATAAAAAATATATGAATATACGCTCTAACTTATAGTTCAATATATATATATATATATATATATATATATATATATATATATATATATATATATATATATATATAAATGTACTCTATTCAATACTGCTTATTCCAAATCATTTCTTGTTTCTATTTCTATCAGTCCCATTGAAAATAAAGACAAATAAAACTGTTACTAGTTGATAAAGTATTTTTTAAAGACATTGTGAACTTAACATGGAACATTGCGAAGAAAAATATATATGTATGTATACACACATATATATTTTTACATATACGTACACATATACGTATACACATATACGTATTGAATGTTTGTACTTCTAGTGGATTTTCTGTGATAATATATGTTTGTGATGCGCGTCACTCACTTTGATAGTTCGGGACTTACGTGCTGATTCACGATTCATGTTCCCATATCCTCCCCCTTACAGGTGGCCCAACCTTATTCCTTTAAATTAGTTTGAAAGTAACATTGACAAAATAAATTTTATCATCAAAAACTAATACACCTTTTACTAAGTAATTTAAAAAATAGTAATACTTTAATATACATATATATATATATATATATATATATATATATATATATATATATATATATATATATATATGTATATATGCACGTTGACGTCTGTCGTTATCAGAGCACCAAGGTATAGAAAAGTTTATTTTTCTATCCCATAACGGTCTGAAATGGCAACGATCAATAATTATTTTTTGAACAAATTTTGATCGGAAAAATGTTCATGGTTTGTTGAATGAAAAATGATTCAGTTGTTAAAAATAAACACTCTCTTTCTTTAAATTATTGTTCACGTTTCTTTTTAGATATTATTACCGTAAATTGTATTTTTAATCGTGCTTTACAGGCGATCGATGCGGTTATGGAACATGCCAGTCGTTAAGAAATTGTCCGAGTGCTATAAACCTAGTTGTGAATGGAGGATCTCCGCAGATTTGTTCTTTTCGTGACATTTATCCTATAGTATGTTGCGAACAACGATCATCGCCAATCATAGATCAGCCGCAAGAGTACCCGTCATCACGTTATGGTCGCGTGTATCAAAGAAGTAATTATATATTTTGGATTACATTTTCCGTACTCAATCTCATATCGACCACTACTGGTTCAAGATATTTCATTCTTTTCTGATTTAAGTGTATCAATGCAAGTGTTTAGAATATATTAGGTTGTATTAATTGAAATTTCCTACTATACATTCTATTAATCGAGAATTAATCACAATTAGTTTTGTTGATATAAAATATATTTCCGGTTATGCTGTTAACAATACATACAGGAATTACACTCTACAATTTTATCTGATAAACGAACTATTTTTATTATTATTGAAATATTCGTTTTAATAATTTTTTTCACATAGATAAACAATATAGCTTTTATGAAAGAGAATTCTTTTTCATTCTTTTTTTCTTATATGAATTCAAACAGAGACACCATACAACCGAAGCAACTATCAACAATAAATCGGAGTTTGGAAAAAAACTCTGTTTGTAAAAAGTATATTTGTTGATGAGGTGAGATGAGAAAATATTTTGTATTACGAATTAAAATCTAGAAAATGAACCTGGAGAAAACATCAAATCGGTTTCAAGCAAATATCAATGAAGAGCTGCAATAGAAGCTGATAAAATTATAACAATTCGAGGTTGTTTTGTATCAAACTAAGACAGTTTGGCAAAAACAGAGCGATGAAGAAAAATTAAATGAGTATGTACCACACCAGTTGACGAAGAAACAAGAATTATGAAAGTTGAAAGTGTGCTCATTGGTTAAGGTTCAATACAATAGAGATAAATATTTGTAAAGAACCATAACCTACGAAGTAAAATTGATACTTTATGAAAATTTAAAGCGATCTGAGCAAAATGATAAAAAATAGACGATGTTCGGACGTTTGTGAAACTCCTAAACATGCACTAACACCATCATTGTGCCCATAAAAGGTTGTAGTAGCTGTGTATAGTAGTCTGAGAATGGAATTTTTCATTACCGTTGGAGTTTTTCAACCCGAACGAAACAATAACAGCGGCATCCCTATTGTTTTGAAATTTAATTTGTGGATCAAAAATTAATCTATAAGCATCCCGAGCTGGTTGATAGACATAGATCCATACTTTTGGATTATAACACTCGGCTGCATAGGTCATAAAAGTTGAGCTAACGGAATTATGGTAAGAAATCTTGCAGCATCCATCATACTCACTGGATTTTTTTCCTGGGAGACTACCAGCTTATTTATCATTTGGAGCTATCTTCAAGAAAGAAAAAATTCGACAATCGATAACAAGATCTTTCTGTATTTGAAAATTTATTCATTCTAAAAACACAGTTTTTTAGAAGGGAAATTGATATCATTTAATATCAATTTGAGAGACAAGTTAACACGAATGATGCACATTTGGATTTATTACTTTAAAAAAAAAGAAAAACAGCTTTTTTTATTTTAACATAAAAAAAAACAATTTCATTCGATACAACCCAATATTTTACAATATATATATATGTATGTATGTAATCTTTTTCAGAATGCGCCGAATATGCGAATATAAATGTTCGATCACCAAACATTGGTCCAGCAATAGTTGGTGGAACTAATGCAAACCTAGGAGAATTTTCACACATGGTAAGTCTATATGCATATTATGTAACTCAATGAGTGATTTTACAAATTTCAATAATAAAAAAGTAAGCCAATTTTATTAAATATTTTGGAATCAAAAAGGTTTTTTACTTATTATTTGACCGAATAACATTTATATTTAAACACAGTATCACATCTGACACCCGACAGCTCTCTATTGGTATTCTATATCACGCTTTACAAATTGTTTACCTTAGCACTTCTCTATTTTGAAACTTGGAGAATCAAATAGCCATCTTTACATCTTTTCAAAGATTCTCAATTGGTCTGAGATCTGGTGATTGCACTATCCAGGCTAGTAACTGTAAATTATGTTTGGAAAACAATTTTTTTATGATTTTTCGATGTATGCCTTGGGTCATTAATCTATTGGAAGACCTAACGAAGATATTAAGATATGTTTTCCTTTTTATCAACAGGATGATAACAATTTTCTCTTATCGTTATTATACTGCACGTTTACCATTAAATATTATAAGCAATCATAGCGATTCTAATATATTGATTAATATTAATATTATTATTAACGTATTATGATTTATATTAATATTATTACTTTCATAATTGAATTTTTCATTCACACTAAAATCCATAAAAAAAATAAAAAAATTTTCAATAAATAAATTGACTATTGTGGACTATGACTTATGCGTATTAAGATAACAACAATACCATCATCTCAGTTCTAAAATATGTGAATTTGAAGCATTCATTGTTTATGAGATGTGTGAAAATTACATTTATGAAAGTGAATGTAGCCGCAGGTGTAGAAATAAATTGTGAATTTTTACTCATTCAGGCTCTTATTGGATATGGATCAGAATCTAACATAGCATGGCAATGTGGAGGATCGCTTATCAGTGAAAGATATGTACTAACCGCAGCCCATTGTTTGTACTCACGGGAATAGTAAGTAAAAGGATATAAACAGTAGTCCTAGTGATATTCTTAATTCCTCCAACTACTCTATTAAACCTTTTTTAAATAAATTTATTTCTTATCTCTCTTCATATTATAAGAAATTTTTCTTCAAGTATTTTTCAGAAATATAAAATATTTATTTAGATATTCTCTTTGTAAAGTCTCATGCAAAAATTCATTGACCCCCACTTGACATATTGTGTACAATTCATCGACTTATTTTTATTAATTTTTTTAAATTTCAAACAATATATAAAAGTTAATCGTACTTATTTCTAACCCTAAAAACGTATTTTTTTAAATTATTATCTAGACAATAATTTATAATATTAACAAATGTTTCTATTTCTAGTTGTTTTGATTACAATATTTACAGATTTTATTAGATTTGTATCTGTTCAATACATGTGTAAAAAAATAATCGTATTTATTTCACATTTTCAAGAGTAAAATAAATTTTCAAATTAAAACGAACTAAAATATCAAAAAAGGCATAAAAAAGTCATTCTCGGAGGATATTTGAATAGAAAAATAGTATTATTTCGGTCTTCCAAAAAGACAAACCAATAACATAGTTTTGTATTTTATATACAGGTGTGTTTGAAAGGTAGGTTTACAACTTGGATCGATCGCCATTTTGGTTTAATGAGTTATGTTGTTTAGATTTAACACTTGAAGAGAGTAGGGTTGGGAAATTCATTATTCGATGAGGCAATGGGTGCTTATTGTAAAAACATTTCATTAAAATCAGTCTTCAATTTCGGTAACGCTTAGAAAATTATGTGAAAATTTCAATCATAATAAAGTGCTTAGTGCGCTCACGGTATTTCGATTACTGAAGCAGTTCGAAAACGATGGCTTATTAGCAGAGAGACCAATGTCTGGGAATGTTTTTAGCGCACGTTCAATGGATAATATTAAAGCTGTGGGTCAAAGTATGGCCGAACGTCGAACACCTACATAGGAGTTGGGACTTTCTCCCCATGAAGTTTGAAGTATTTTGAAGAAGCACGTACAGTTTCCTCCATGTAAGATACAGTTGACACAACAACTTCAACCCAGAAACCATGAATGTCGCCAGGAATACAGAAATCCATTATAGCAGTTCAATGCAGACAACCTGGACTTTTAGAAGAGAATCATTACGAATACCGAGGTTTCTTTGCACCGAGTGACTTCGTCAACAAGCAAAATATCCTCTTCTGTGGTTCTTAAAATCCACTACTGTTCCATCAACGACCCTTAACCACACGTAAAGTGACAATGCGATGCGGTGTTCGGTTCGGAGAGGCTCATTGAACTTGACTGCTTAGAAAATTCTTCGAGAAATGTTGTTCTAATGACTGATGAACGTTATCGTGAGATGATTGATTAGTTTTTGATATACGAATTGGACGAATTGAGTTTAGTGAACAAGTAGTTTCAACATAATGGCGCTACAACACACACAACGCTTATCATGATGAAAAATTTAAATGCCATGTTTTCGAATTAAATAATCTAAACTGGGTACCAAAATTGTCAGATTTAGTGGAAACAGATGTACAAAAATAGAATGAAAAATGCAATCTAAAGAGGCCGCTCTTGTGTAGTGAACAAAAAATGTCCTATATGCCATTTTTGATATGTAATTTCCAAGTCTAAATAAAGTAGGCACGTAAAAAATCTATAGTTTTTCGATTCGTGCGGGAAATATAAATAAAAATAAGTTGTAAACTTACCTTTGAAAAATTCTCTATAAATATTTACCACGCATTGTCATTAATGATAAAAACTTACAAACATTTCCAGCGGTGAGGCGAAATACGTTCGAGTCGGTGATTTAAACATTGCAAGCAATGCCGAAGGTGCAAGACCGCAAGAGTTCTATATCATACAAAGAATATCACATCCGGACTATAGACCACCATCGCAATACAACGACATAGCATTACTCCGACTCCATCGGAACGTACAATTCGGTGCAGGCATTCGACCGGCTTGTCTTCACGGCGACTTCCATATTCCTACATCGAGTGCCATCGCTACTGGATGGGGTGCGACCGGTTTCGGCGAAGACGGATCGAATACCTTAATGAAGGTCACCTTGGATTTATATTCACCGCAGCAGTGTTTTAATGCATATAGAAATGCTGATAGACGGATATTATCTTACGGTGTGGTTCGTGATTTACAATTGTGTGCTGGAAGTGCGACTCAAGAAAGAGATACGTGCCAGGTAAATACTATGTTTATAAATTGTTATAGTTATGAACTGTAGCTGTATTCGTTTCACACACGACTTTTTCATTCACTACGCAAAACACAAATCGTTTTCCTGGTCGAGGAGATTCTATTCTGATCAAAAATCTAATAAGATAATCGGCTTGATCAAGTGTTTTGAAACAAGATTTTTTAACTGAATAGATTTTTTGGCACTATAGATAAATTCAGTTAGTAGTCTGATTCGTAACTTCTTCACCCACTTATCATTCAGCAAAAATATCACATATTTCTCATTGAAATAGAAAAAATACCAAAGGTCTCATCTAGATAAGGTACTTTTTCATTTTTAAATAAATTTAGTTCAAAAGGGATTACATAAATGTGACATTATTTGTAAATAAGCAGTACACGCATTTAATGATTGTTTCAGGGCGATTCAGGTGGTCCATTACAGATATACAACGATAATTTCCCAGGTACAAAAGCTATAGTCGGCATCACATCTTTAGGAAGAGGATGTGGTATTGTAAATAGTCCAGGAATTTATACCAGAGTGTCGTCATATGTACCGTGGATAGAAAGAATCATTTGGGGTTCATAAATGATTATTTTTTTATAAGAGATTAATGTTCGATATAATATTTATCTAAACAGTACAATAATAATGTTTACAAATATAATTCAGAAATAATAATTTTTTATAGTAATTAATTCAATTCACTCTTACAACTGGCTTCTTTCTCCGTCACAAAAACCATAAAACTTTTTCCAATCAAAAATGTTCAATAAAACATTGTTTGTTGCTTATGAGCGTTTCGATATGTATACGATTGATCTAAAAGTACCGAGATACAAAAAAACAGATCTGAACAGAGAAATCAGATTTTTGTCTCATTTTAATTCTCTGGCGATATGACATTGCTGTCGAAATGTGTATAAACAACAATGAGAGCGTAAAAAAAAGGATTTATTGGATATTTTTGACCTGATACTTTTTTCACTGTGAGGTGACAAAAGAATTTATTTATGAAAATAATTCAATTTTCATATTGTATACAATACAATATATACTATTAAAAGTACTTAATTTATTAAATACAAAGCAGTAATATTTTTAAGAACCAATGTTTATATTTTTTTATATTTTCAATAATAATTTTTATTACTGTATGCGTTATGTTCTTCCCACGTTTTTTTTTTTTAAAATATCATATCTTTATTAACCTTTCGACTGCTATGGACGCATATACACGTCTGGCGAAAACTGTCGGCGTGGACTGTGGGCGCACATATGCGTTTGACGATTGTTTCTATATTATACATACGACAAAAATAAAAGTTATCATTGTTTGAGATGAACTCATATACTTACAACGAGAACGTTCCTTAACAACGAGAATAAACAAAATTTTACTTATATCGGCTATCTACTCTTCTGTTTCGCAGAGAAACACTTTTTTCGACAATAGACGGTTGCGATACCATGATATTATAGTTGTGCCGGTATATAATTTATTACATTGTTTTTTATCACTGCGATACCTTGAAAATTTCGAATAGTTTTAAAGAAATTATTACAAGAGACGACAGTGAAGTAGGTGAAGAGTCAGATTCGAATGACGAATATAACGATGAGCTGTGGGAAATATATCAGTACGTTCCAACAACGTCATCTGATTCTAAAGATAAGGAAAACAATATAAATAATGGTATAGCCAAACATCAAATTGGATAATCAATCGGTACCTCGATAGAATATACCAGGGGTGGGAATCATCTAGCCTTCTAGCGCGTTAAGTGCGGCCTTTTGACTGAATCCAAATTTCACAGAATAAATACTTTTTTTGAAATGGAACTGTTTAAATCTTCCGAAAAAATGCTTTCTTGCTTTTCAACCACTCATTGCTACAGATCTACATTCTCCTGCCTAGCCCAAATCAAGACACCATTAAGGTCACTAATGACTGATACCCATCTAGAGGATCAACTGAAACTGTAGATCCCCGTGCTGCAACCAAATATTCAAATAATTTCCAACAAAAATCAGACGCAACGAAGTCATTGAAAGATTTGTTAACTTTAAAATTAACAAATAGTTTTCATGTTTTGAAATTATTAAGTACATAGCAGTAACAAGCGTATCCCGCTGGTAATTTTGAAAAATCAAACAAAAAAATAAATTTTTATAGTCTCTGCTTATTATTTTTGACTTGTAAGTAAACAAAATAAACGCACAATTATAATTAATGCTTAACTTATACAGAATAGCTACAGTTTATTGTAAATATATTAACTAATAATTTAGGCATGTGAGAAAATTAATTTTCAATAATTTTACAACGTTGGAAAAAAATTGCCAGTATCGAAAATGTTCTTTGTCCACCCCTGTACATCGAACGAGGACAGTTCCCTTTAACAAATTTCAACTACGTCTCTGTAATGGTTTTTACTATTCAGTAGAGTTCTTCGAACGAGATGATAGATCGAAGATAATTTTGAACGAAACGCAATGTACATTATAAATACACGGTGTAAGCATATAATTGTTTATATCGATTTAAAACAGTGCGAGGTAATCGAGTGTAATACAAACAAAGTGAACAATTAATTCAGTCAATATGTTTTTTTATACGAGTTCCATTATTTTCATACTAATTCAAGTATCGACAGCTAGAACTAAATTAAAAACTGGTAAGTAGTTTATTTAAATATGTATTAATTATAAAAGAGAAAATGTTGTTTTGATAATTTTTAATTTATTTGTGGCACTATGTGACATACAGCAATTTGGTTGAATATTTTAGGATATATATATATATATATATATATATATGCATATATATATATATATATATATATATATATATATATATACATATATATATATATATATATATATATATATATATATATATATATATATATATATATATATATATATATATATATATATATATATATATACATATATATACACACACACATATATATATATATATATATATATATATATATATATATATATATATATATATACATATATATATATATATATATATATATATATATATATATATATAATTTAAAATACATATGGTATATTTAAAACACTGTCCTACATTTCATCAATTCCTACTAAAATTGACTGCAATTCTTACAAGGCTGTCAAAAACATGTTTCATACAAGACTGAACATCCGTGTTCATATTCACAAAGCGTACACTGTGAATGAGATTCGTTTTAATAAGCTCAACAATTTGTTTATAAAATGACTACAGAATGTCTATAAATTCCGTATCTATTACACGAAATAGCTGGAATATAAGCTGAAAAATATTATATTAAAGTGGAAAAAGTCTATATGTAAACAAAAATGTCAATATTTTTCTTTCGACAGTGCAAAGTTGTGTTTGAATCAAATCTAATGTTCTTTTTTTTAAAAAAAAAGAACGAAACGTGTACCTAATTTTTAAAACCAGCTGTATTTATAATCGAGGAATTTTTGTTTATAAATATGTCAACATGTTCACTTATCTAAAATATATATTACATATATTATCATTATAGTACAGTTCTGATATTGAAGCTGAATTCATTTTTACAGGTGAATTCTTTTCTTCATTCCATAAAATATTTTTCCGTTACTTTAACGCTATGACGATAACGGAATTGACATCTATGAGCTCATAAGTAATATTAAAAAATTATTAATAATGATTTATTCGAGATTTTTGATCAGAAAATGTATTTCTGGTGTGAAAAATAATCACATTTGGGAAAATATATTTGAATTAAAATAGTGGGGGAAATTGAAATATTAGATACACCGTGTTCAAATACAATACATTTTTTTAAATGGTGTTTCATTTTTTTCTATGACAAACATGATTCTAAGTTCTAATTAGTTAATGAATTGTAGTAGATCGCAACTAATTTGAATTTATATAACATCTTACTCTTTATTTTAGTAAGTTTAACAACATGTAAAATATAATTGAAAAGGTAAACATTTATTCCATGACATATATATATATATATATATATATATATATATATATATATATATATATATATATGTATATATCATCATCATCATCATCATTATCAGCCTCTGTCAATCTACTGCTACATAAAGGCCTCCTCAATGATTTTCCATTTTATACGATTGAATACCTCTCTTCTTCACTGAATTCTAATAAAAAGTTTAATTTTCTTATCCTACCTGTCCATTACTCTCTTCCTTAGTCTTTTTATATTCCTTGATTCCCAGTTAATAATTTCTGTCGTTCATCGGTTGTCTTCTCTTCTTGTAACAAACCCCTTCCATTTCCATTTCTATAACCATCAAAATAAATCAATAATGATTTATTGTTGTACATTCTTGATAAGAAAAGTTTTTTGTTGTTTGTCGGTGAAAAATAACTCAGCTGTGAAAGCGATATTTCAGTTATCATAACATAAATCAGATATCCAGTTCGATTCCTCATTTAATTCCATTACAAATCATTTCAATTATAACTACTCTTGGTATAGCGAAGAATTCAGTTATATCAACTTATTTTAAGGTTTCGCTGTTTAAGAAAAATGATTATAACAGCGAAATGCACTAATACAATTAGTTACAAATAAACAAACATTTTTTCTATTATTAATAACTAACGTAAAATTTAACGAATCATGACATAACACTGTTTACATTATATTTAAAGTCCATGAAATAAAAAGTGAGTCAATTATTGTTTATCAGTTTATGCAAATAAGTGTTAAGACAGTTTTTACCTAACAGTAGTTCATCATATTTAATAATACTGAATTTGATTGGAATTGAAGTTCAGAAGGAGCTGTTTAAAATTTATTTAAAGCACCAAATAAGCATACATGTGCCAATAACATCGATAGAGCTGCAAATTAAAACGAATAGATTGGAACATATTTTTTTAAAATAGTGTACTTCACAGAGTTTTATTTATTGATTCCGCATAGTGAAAACATCATCTTACTAAAATCTATCGACAAATATTCAACGCCAGACAAACTGATTTAGACGAAGATGACTACTGGATTCAGTCAGTGGTCAAAAATAATAAAAGAACAAATGACGATGTCAAGTAGCATACAGTTTATTTTCTAAATTGTGAAGATTTACTAACAGAACAGATTGACTTCCTTGTCGATAGTTGATTTATTTTTGAATTGATGATCTCTATGCCCAGTTTCGTTTCCTGAGTAATCTTCTAAACTTTGTATTACTAAACATCATCAAAATACCAGAACAGATGATTCAAGAAGCAAATCTGATTTTAGCAGTGTACAACAAAGTAAATTCGTGGACGAATCTGCGAGATCTGGTACGAAAGAGATCTCAGCTCTCCCTTGATAATTATTCGTGTTACTTCCATATTCTCCTCTAAAACCAGTGAGTGTGATGTACTTGACTCACTTACAAATTTACATACACACAGAGATACATACACTTTCCTTTTAAACTTCTGCAACAATCGACGTATTTTCATATCAGCAGATCCTGTATTTTTCAATTTTTCTTCTAAACCTCAGTTTGATTTCGTTACACATCTTTCCTTTATTACATAGAATTATCAGCGTTACACGCTCATCTGCATTCATTTGTTTCTTCAATAAAAATAAATAACATTTAATTAAACTTCAAAAATTAACAAGGACATTATTTTTTTCGTATATGAAAAATCAATGGATTGTAAATTTTGTGTTTATGTGCAGATCAGGCCTTAGAAAACTGGGTTTTTCTGTAAAGATCAAAACACCAGTTATGACACACTGAGTTTTCTTACAAAAACCAATATACTGTCATCCATGACGTTCTATTCCAATATTTCATTTATATATGTCAATGGAGTTTACTTATCAACCACATGAATCATGATTATAAAAACGTTTTGAACCGATTTCACGTTGTAACTTCATTTAACATTCATTGCTCATACTGCTCGTTGTAGTCTTTAATTATAAACGTTATATACCGTGCATCACGGCGTATGAGAAGAGGTCGAAATTTTAAGATAACATTTATACATTTATCACACATCGGTCATATAAGACGACCCTAAATTGAACATCTCTTTCACATGTCTTAATACAATTCTATGTCCAAAATCGAAATTAGGGGAATTACATTTTTCGATTTAAAATTGCAAAAATGAAATTCAGGTAATCACATTGTTTTGATATGCTGTGTATTCAAAACATTGTGCACGGCCTATATCTGGAAAGGTATCGCTATGTATTTTATTTTTATTTTTTTTTTTATTTAAAATGAATTATGTACCAAAGTTTAATTTTCTTTTTTTAAATAAAGAATTTAATTTCTATATAAGCATAATAAATTTTTTGTCTTATTTTAAAGTTTCTATTTTTGCATTGGGCATATAAGACAACCCCCTATTTTTTTAAGATTTTTTTAGTTTTTAAGGGTCACCGTATACACCGGGATATACAGTATATGTATATATATATATATATTAAAAATATATTCTTTACTCTGAAAACTTAATTTCCATAATTTAAAGAAACCAAAAACTGTTCACTTCACATTTAATTAAATTATACGGATATTTGAAAGTTAATTTTACAAATTAAATTGGTTTGATCAGTTTATATTAGTTCAGTTTTAACATTTAAATACAGTAGCCGTAAATATATTATAGGTATATTTATTGTAAAAACATTTTATAAAAATCAGTCTTCAACTGTGGTAACGCTTAGAAAAACTTAAAAACGCTTAAAAAACTATGTAAAAATTTCGGTTGTAGTAAAGTGCCAAATAAAACCACAATAGTGCGGTTAGTGAAAGAATTCGTAAAAGATGATTCAGTGACAGAAAGAGTAAGGTCTGGGCGAGTACACACCGCACGAATTGTAGCTGTGCGTCAAAGTGTGACCGAAATTTCAAGAACCTCCGTCAGACATCATGCATGGGAATTGAAATGTTCCCATCGCGCTGTATTGAGTATTTTTTAAAAAAAGAATTCATTTTTTTCGTGCATGAGATTAATTTGACACAATCACTTCAACGCAGAGACCACGAAGACACCGGGAATAAAGTAATTAATTGTTGTAGCTTAATGCGGATAACTCAGACTTTTGGAAGAAAATCATCGTGATTGATGAGGTTCAGTTTGAGTGGCTTCGTCAATAACCAAAATAGCCGCTTCTGGAGTTTTAAAAATCTTCGATCGATCTATCACCGATCCAAATATCCACCTAGAGTGATAGTGTGGTACGATATTTGATTCGTAGATGTTGGATTGGATCTTACTTCTTTGAGAACGCTGCGGACAATGCTATTCGTGTCTGGTTTCATGGTATTGCGAGATGATTGATAGATTTTTGATACTCTAAATGGACTAATTGCGTTTAGAGAACATATGGTTTCAGTAAGACGACAATGTGGCACACACAGCGCGTGCCACGGTGGAAATTTCGAATACTGTGTTTCCGGATCGAATTTATGAACGAAACATGATAAGTAATTAATAAAGTTATTTTTAAATATAGCACAGGAAATATTTCTTATCATGTTTTATTTCCCACACTGTTTAAATATGTTTGTAGTTGATAAGCTTTTTTAAATGTATAAATATTGATAATAATATTTTATTATTTATTGACAAGTTTTAATTGCATGGGAAAAAAGTATTTAATGAGGACAAATCAACAGGGAAACATATATATATATATATATATATATATATATATATATATATATATATATATATATATATATATATAAATATATATGCATATATATATATATATATATATATATATATTTATATTATTTATATATATATATATATATATATATGTTTCCATATATTTACTGACATTTTTAACTGTATAGAAAAAAGTATTTAATGAGGACAAATCAACAGAGAAACATATATATATATATATATATGCATATATATATATATATATATATATATTTATATTATTTATATATATATATATATATATATATATATATATATATGTTTCCATATATTTACTGACATTTTTAACTGTATAGAAAAAAGTATTTAATGAGGACAAATCAACAGAGAAACATATATATATATATATATATATATACATATTTATATTTATATTATTTATATATATATATATATATGTTTCCATATATTTACTGACATTTTTAACTGTATAGAAAAAAGTATTTAATGACGACAAATCAACAGAGAAACATATATATATATATATATATATATATATATATATATATATATATATATACATATACATATATATATATATATATATTTATATTATTTATATATATATATATATATATATATATATATATATATATATATATGTTTCCATATATTTACTGACATTTTTAATTGTATAGAAAAAAGGATAAAGTATATTTTACTCTACTTGAATCTACTATCGGAAGAAAAAATATATTTCCTTTTGTATAAAAGGAATTGCGCACAGTTTTTGAAATTTTACAAAATTACTTTCAAAAAATAATTGTTTTTTTTCACTTCACAAACCGTTACATATTTTCTAATCGAAATTGTTCAATAAACGATTATTTATTATTTTTGATTCGTCCTTGTACGCATTTCTATTACAACACCATCATTATTATAACTACTACAATGTACAGAAAAATCTTAGATTGTTCTCTACATTAGTTGTCTGAGGAAAATGTCATCGCAATCGAAATGCGTGTGAACAACAATCAAACGCGATCAATAATCTGTTGTGTCGTCCCATAAATAATGCGGGTTTTTAAAATAAGTTTTGAAATAGTGAAAAAAATTGTCGTTTTAATTTTGATACAAAATATATTTGTCGTTATTATTGACAATTTCTTCCCATCTTAATCTTAAATTTTCAACACGCTGACGAAAAAACTTTTTTAGCTTTGTATTAAAGAAAGAGTCGAACTCCCTTTGAACATCACTCTATGTATTAAGCCGTTTACCACTGATTTGATTTTGGAGATTTCGGAACAGATGATAATCCGATGGTGCTAGGTCAAAGGAATATGGTAGATGAATCATAACTTCCCATTCAAATTGACTCAGTTTTTGGAAAGTTTCTCGTACCGTGTGAGGTCAGGCGTTGCCGTGGTGAAAAATTTTACCTTTACTGTTGAACAACGCTGGTCGTTTTTCTTCAATGGTTTATTTTAGCCCTACCAGTTGTTCACAACACAACTCCTTTGTGATAGTTCGATTCTCTGGTTACAGCTCGTAATGCATAGTTCATTCCGCATTCCACAGACAACATAACCTTTTTTAGATGAAGCTTTCCGCAATTAAAGATTGTGATGTTTCATTGCGCTCAACACATTGTCTTTGACGTTTAATATTGCTATAAACAATCTATTTTACATTTCCAGTAACACTTCTATTCAGAAACGAATCATTTTGCAATCGGCATACATAAAAAATGCAAATGTCCACACGTTGTTTTTAATGGACGCCCGTTATCTCGTACGGAACTCACTGAACCCACTAAGAAACCTTACCAATCATTTTCAAGTACCGATGAATAGCTGAATACGTTGATTCGAGCTTCTTGCGCAATTCTTCTACCGTTGAGCTAGAACTTTATCATCAAACTCTTGAGGACGTTGTGGCCTTTCCTCTTCTTCAAGGCTATGATTCCCGAACCGAAATCGTTGAAATCATCTTTGTCCTAAGCTGAGACTAATAATATCCGAACCATAAATTTTCCATAATTGTTTCTATGCAGTTGCGGCGTTATTGCACTGACGAAACTAACAAAGTAAATATCCCTAATATACTCTTTTGACACAACCACGATAAATAATATTTTCTTTCTTGTAAATTTGCGTCGTCACTGTTAATCTTTCATAATAAGACTGAGAAAACATTACATACAATTGAGCAGCATGTGCATCTGATACGTTATTGCAATAATTTTCACCTATATGAAAATAACGCATTACTTGTCGTATGACCCAATATTTAAAATTTCAAACTGAAAAATAATCTATAGTTTGGTAGTCAGCAAACTGACGATTTTAGATAAAAAATTAAGATTGAATTGTCGCCTGTTATCTGTACTATTATATATATATATATATATATATATATATATATATATATATATATTGTTGTTTTTTATTTCAGGTGAATTATGTAACGTAAATACAAATATACGAGGCATTTGTCAACCGCTCAACGATTGTACTGCAGGAATGCGAATCATAAGAAATACAGGAAGACCGAAAATTTGTTCATTTTTGAACAAAGAACCAATTGTGTGTTGTCCACAAGCAGACAATCCTTCACAGATAAGTTTAAAAAGTAAGTATATCTCCATAAGTCATATATAGTAATCTATATGTTTACTTGAAAGTTACTATATGTCAAAATTTTTGTTACACAAACCATATTTTACTCAAAGCACACAGTTTGTTGTAGAATAGTCAGTATTTTTTCGAAAAGCTACATGTGTCACATCCTACTCCGATGTAATTTTCATATTTTTAAAATAGTTCTATTTCTTAAATGAGATAATAATGACTTTTAAAAACAATTAAAACTTTCCTGTTCATTTCAATTATTTTGTATATAATAACGTCTGTATTAAATTAATTTCTACCTATAAGGCCAACAAAAGTGGTTAATAAATATGATTTGTAAAATTAAGATATGTTTTTATTTCTCTAGGCACGCATTCATTCTAATTTTTGATATTTGAAGCATTTTCTCTCCTAATATTTGATTTATTTTCGCTAGTTATTCTTTTTCTACCTCTCTGTCAAGTATCAAAAAAAATGTGCAGTATATATTTTATATTTAAATATTTATATCATAAACCTATCTCATATTAGTCAAATTTAATCAATGGAAAAAATAGAAAAATATTTTGTTAATAAAGTATATTCAGAGTTCACAATTATTCATGTCACGTAAAAAAATTTAATGGCGAAATTCCTTGACGTACAACACATTTACATATATGTATGAACAAAAATAGATTTTATAAAATATACGAGTTCGTATTTTTTAGAATTCAATAATACAGACTGATATGAGGAAAAATGTTTATATATATATATTAAACATGGTTTTCTAATAATAATGCAATTTTTTAATATGAAATAAAACACATAATATGCGATGAACTTTCAAATTTCCTTATTGTAAATAATGGCTGGCGTTATGCCATTCATAAATGAAAAATAATATCGTGTAAATGACCGCCGTGTGCTTTCTTACAAGTAACCATTATTTTGTTATTTTTTTCAATAACATTCCTATATAACTGAGGCTCTACCACACCAATTACCGTTTGGATTTCATCTTTTAGTTGAAAGTTGTTTTAAAATTATTGGTGTACACTTTTCCTTTAACGTGACCACAATGAAAGTAGTCCAACGGTGTTAAATCGCAAGATATCTTTAGCCAATAAATGTCGCCATTTGTGAAAATGAAGACCAAGAAATTTCGTCCTCAATAAATCAATTATTTCACCAGCTGTGTGGCTTGTTGCACCGTTCTTGCTGGAACCACATTTCCTCCAGATCATTATTATCCAATTCTACCCACAAAATATAGTTATCATGTTTCGGTATCTTTTTCCATTCACAGTAAACGCTTTACCTGGCTGTTATTCAAATAAGTAAAGACCAATGACTTCACCTGAGCAAAATGCGCACCAAACAGTCACTCTTTTTGTATGCAATGGCTTTTTGACAATCACCCTCGCATTTTCTTCACCCCAGATTCCTACAGTTTTATTTGTTAACGTAGCCAGAGAGTTCGAAAAAAGCATCATGGCTAAAGATGACTTTTTCAGAAATCTCTTATTGCTGTTGTTTCATTATCCAATTAACAATTCTCCGACGGAATGAATGGCCTGGTGGCTTTAACTCGTGTGCTAATTGAACCTTATAAGCCTTCAGCAATAAACCTTTATGCAAAATACGCCATGTGGCCATCTGTGAAAGTAAGAATTGCTGTGAATGTGGTAGAACTATCACTCGTGGCTCTTCCGATACACTTTCACGAACTTAGTCTATGTTTCCTTCAGGACGAGCACTAATAAGACATGTTGATGTTTCTTTATCTTTAATCGAAGTCTCTTAAAACTTCATTCTCCTTACTCTTTAACTTTCTCCTCGTACATTGTTAATAAAAAAATATTTTCTTTTTTTTTTTTTACATTGTTTTCTGACGAATAAACCTCGAAATGTTTTTTTGTAAAACGGCTGATACATAAAATATAATACCATCTGAACTAGGCGCTGTCTAAGTAAAAAATTAAAATGTTTTTCTCAAATTTCAGAATGCAAGGAATATGGATCAAACGTGTTCAAATTGATGCGCCATCCGATTCCAATCGTTAATGCTCCATACAGTAACGTCTCAGTATGTGCTATTATTGCAAAACCTCTGTTGGTTTCGGGTATAAAAGCTACGAGCAAGGAATTTCCTCATATGGTAAGCAAACAATTTCGTTCGTATATATTTTTTAATATAAAAATAGAACTTATTAAATCAATGGCATGCAGTACTGATGTTTATTATATTTAAACATTTGAACAGCAGCCGATTCTATGAATTTAACAACAGAAAAAGAATTTCACTATGAAATTTTTGTAAAAAATAAAAATATAAATACGTTTTTTTTATATAAACCTGTAACACTGTAAGATAAAACAGGTAAAAATGGAATATAACAGGAAATTTAAAGTCTTATGGATAATTAACTATCGTTTCAACTGTATTAAAATTGTATTTTTAATATTTGTTCATGCTATGTGAAAATGATGAACGATATATGAAAAAGGATATATCGTTACATGTTTTAGATTATTTATAAATTAAAATAGTATTGACAGATAAAAATAAAAGTGTAATACATGTTTAGTGCATGTCTGTGTCTATACATTCAAATGATAAACGAGAACTGTAAGGTAGATAATAACGAAATAAATATCATTTATTGTCACAATACAGTTCTTTGAGATTGACGCTAAATTCACTCTTACAAATGAATTCTTCTTCATTCCGAAAATATAAAAAAAATAAACTGACCAAAACTGTTTAATAAATTATCATTGATCATTTTTAAACGTTACATTTCGATGAAGATTCCATCATTCTCATAGCGTCAATGCACAGAAAAATCAAAATATATATTTTTCCTATTCTTTGATGCTCTGAAGATGATTGCGTCATCATGTGAACGCACATAAACAATAATCATATATAATCCATAACCATTTAATGAACTGTTTTGGTCAGAAACGTTTTTATTGTTTGTGTAATGAAAAAAGAATCCATTTTGTATTCCTTTATTGTGTTGAGATGATGGCCTTCGTCCTTTGAGATCATTTCACACAAATAGTGGAGCACAGATAATTTAATGATAGAATAGGATGAAGATCACCAGATATAAAAACATTTAATAACATTTTAATACAGATTGTTTGAAAGATTAGTTTGAAAATTTGATCGGTCGCCATATTGGTGTAATGAGTTTATGTCAATAGGAATTTGATGTTTGAAGAGAGAAGGAATTTCATTATAGAACACTATTCAATTAGATAACAATTATTTATTGTAAAAACAGTTTATTACAATATCTTACAATGCTTACAAAGCTACGTAAAAATTTCGGTCTTAATAAAGTAACAAGTAAGCTCACAATATTCCTATTAGTGAAGGGATTCTAAAACGGTGGTTCAGTGATAGACAGAGAAAGGCCTGAACGTGTTCGTATCGCAAACTTAATATAAAATATTTAAACTGTGCTTCGAAGTGTGGTCGAAACACTGAACATCTCTATCAGATATAGGGTAAAGTAAATGGGACTTTCTTCTCACACTCTATGGAGTGTTTGTAGGGAAGACTTATATTTTTCCTGTATAAGATTAAACTGACACAAGAATTTCAACCCAGAGACCTGGAACATCGCCGGGAGTACAGTAATTCGGTATTGCAACTCACTAAAGACAACTTACAAGACTTTTGGAAGAAAAGCATCATTGTTTATGCGGCTCATTTCGAGTCAATAAGCAAAATATCCGCTTTTGGGGTTCTAAAAACCCACAATTAATCTATTAACGTCTCTTATATCCACCTAGAGCGACATTGTGGTACAGTATTTGATTCGTAGATATCATTAGACCTTACTTCTTTGAAAACGCTATAGGAAATGCTGTTACAGTGACTGGTGAATGCTATAGTGAGATAACTGATAACTTTTTGACACGTTAAATGGACGAATTTGCTTTAGAGAACATGCGGTTTCAATAAAACGGCGGTAAACACATCATGACAGCGCGTGTCATGATTGAAGTTTTAAGTGTCATCTTTCCGGTCTAATTAATCTTGAAATTCAGCGACATCGAATATTCATCAAGATTACTAGATTTAACGGAACAAAATTTGTGCGAATATCTTAAAAGCAAATTTTATGCGAACAAGCCACTGAAAGTTTAAAGTTTAGGAGAATATTCGTTACGAAATCACAGATATGGCACAGGAAATATCCCAAAATCTGATAAGAAGTACTATAGAAAGAACTGGTTTTTGCACCAAATACAGACATTATTCAAAATTATTTTCCCTGCGTAACTGTCAAGTTTAAATAAAGTAATCACTTAAAAAATCTTCTTGATTTCATTTCATGTAAGAACTATAAAAAATAATTTGTAAACGTACTTTTAAAACAGTCTGTATTTATATATGTATGCGAAATTAAATTCAAATTTCATGAATAAAAGTATCTTTATTTCTTTACTGTATGTTTGATTGATTAAAAATGTTTTTAATCGAATTGTTTTTATTAATTTAGGCTCTGATTGGGTATGGTTCAGATGAAGATTACATAAAATGGGCTTGCGATGGTTCAATGATCAGTGAACGATATATTCTCACTTCGGCAGAATGTGTACATCATCAAATTTAGTAAGTATTAATTATATTTGTTAATCACATATACTTTTTTTTAAGAAAAAATTAACACTTATACACACAGTCATTCGGAATAGTAAAATTTTGAGAAATGACCATACATTATTCGACATACAGATCTACTTTTTAAAGTATATAAGTCTATATATATATATATATATATATACAGTTTCACATGAAAGTACTTAAAAAAACCCAAAAATTAAAAATAATCATGTTATTTTTATTTAGTATTTTAGTTCAATTGTATTTTAGAATTGAATTGAACTAAAATACTAAATAAAAAATAACATTATTTTTTAATTTTGTTTTCAATTTCACGATTTCAATCTAAAACTGCTAAGAAATTTATTCTAAATGTTGTATTCACAGAAGCTTTAGTGTAAAAAAAATGATTACACATTTTAACATTGTATTTTGTTAGGTTAATTATTATAAACTTTTCCAATAAAAATTTTACGACTTACATTTTACTCTGAATATTTAGTGTGTAAAATTTGTTAATTTCCATTATTTTTTAGAGGCGAACGCCGCTCGCTCTCCTCGAAGCTGCCTAATTTTCTGATTGATGTTTTACAATTTAGTCCGTTTTATAATTATCTAAACAAACATCAAAAATATAACACGCGAATTTAAACTAATTCTAAATATCATTTCAGCGGAGAAGCACAATTCGTACGACTCGGCAACAGTGAAAGAAATCGAAATCGGCACAAAACTGAAATACAATACTTTAAAGTGACCGAACGTATAAAACATCCGAATTATGAGAAACGATCTCGTTACAACGATATCGGTCTGTTAAAACTGAACACGTCCGCAATTATCAGCTCATTAGTGAGGCCTATTTGTTTGTATGATAAAAATGAAACGCCGGACATGCTCATCGCTAGCGGATTGGGCGGAATTGGAGCCGATCAAGTTTCTTCGAACGATTTACAGAAAACGACGTTACAATCGTACTCAAAAGATAAATGCTCGTCCAGTTATCCGTCGGCTCAATATGAAAATGTGTTGCCGGAAGGGATTCGACAAGAAATACAATTTTGTGCTGGCAGTGGGGTGTTCGGAGATGACATTTGCGGGGTACGTTATCAAATTTATGTACATTAGAAAAATCATTACTATAATTTTGATTAACGAAAAGCCATAACTAGCATAGGAACTGTTTAAAAATTATACACAGGAGCTCGTAACTCTTAAATAGTTAGTAGATATAGGAACGGAACAAAAAAATAACGAAAGATTAGTCTTCTTTCAAATGGGACTTTTTTTCCAATAGAACCACCATCATTATCAACATGTTTATATCGACATGTAACAAATTCCTTCGTTCAGTTAGTAAAGAAAAATATTATTGATTTCCTCAGTCAATCATTCATGGACGTTATTTGATCCTGGAATTAAAATATTTTTCTTCAAAATCACATTTCAGTACAGAAAAGAAGTGAAAGTCAGTACATTGTCAGATCTGTTCTATAAAAAGATGTTCGAGAATGTGAAATGTGTTCTGCTTCAAAGATTCCTGAGTATGTTTTGAAATGTGTGAATGATTGACCTGATGAAGCATAGCTCGATCACAATAATCCGAGTAATACAATTGTGCCTTTATGATCTTCTTAAGGGTTCAATATACGGTTTTCAATTCACATTTGATCCTTTTTCAGCAATGGATAAATATTTAGAGGACTAGAGCGTTTCTATCACTATAATCATTAGTGTCTAAACACAAGTAATACTTGTACAACCCTCGATTGTACATTCAGGTTTAAATTATCTCTTATTTAAACTTAAATAAATAATGTGTCCGATCGCCTAAAATATCAACTTAATAATAAATCACAATAGGAATTGAAACGTTGATTTGACAACACAAATAAATAGAATAAAATAGAATGTTGGAGAAAGACAGAGTATATAATTTAAACCACTCTGACCATGCATAAGGATTCGCAACTTTGGTAGTTTTACTGACTAAAACAGGTGCCTTTTTCAAAGAAATTCAGTAAATAAACACGTTGTCCATTCCAAATAATTATAATTTTACTATAGACTTCCTTGACTTTAATCTTGTTTAGTGAATATATATCTTGGTGGCGTTTCAATAACTTCCACTTTTCTTCAAGATACATTCAGGTTCCAACCATAATGATTACCAGAGTAATATTTCGAGACAAATTTCATACCGTTTGGATTTCACTCTCGAGTTAACAATGGAGGCGTCTAACGCAAATAAATCTTTCTGTAGTCAATATTTTTTTGTGATTTCGCTTTATTTTTCTTTATAAATTACTTCATACCGGCCAAAGTCATAAATCATCCAAAATTCAAATCAGTATAAACCAGACATTTGGATGATCCTAAAAGAAGATTGCCAACAGGATAACAAATCTAAACATACTGGGTATATAAATTAATTTTGTGCTTTCATTATAAAAAAAAATAATAATGTTTAAGAAAAAAATCACCCTATCATTTTGTATAACTTTGCTCAATCTGTCGGATAACAAATGAATTCCTTATCAAAATAGAGATGGCGGATTTGTGTCGATGAATTCGTATGTCGGATATCTTCCAGTGTTTCAGCACATTTTGCATGTGTTATGCATCACGACAAATTTTCCAAAGTTGAACTAGTCATTGCTGTAACTTGGACAGCATTTTTTTTCAATTGAGAAAGTATTCAATGCCTAATATGTTAATTTTCGGACGCCATCGTTTCTACTAACGTTACAACACCTTCCTCCAAGCTGAACAGATCATTCCCGCAGCTTCGATAATTTTTTTTCCAACTGGAATACAAAATGTGTGCAATGTCTAACATGCTGATTTTCGGACGCCATCGTGTTCACTACTTTTTGTGAGGTTATGCCAAGTGCTTGACCAAGATATAGTGTTGTTAAATTTTAAGGTTGACACTTCATAATCCTTAAGCGACGAGAAAACATTTTAATTCAAAACAGTGTTATAATTGATTCAATTTAAAGAGGCAAAATTAATTTTTACAGTTCATATATTATCTTACAGAGATTCTCCGGCGGTCCGCTCCAAATACTCCACGAAGAAGTGTACTGTATGTACACCCTTGTAGGAATAAAATCGTTCGATAATATGTGCGAGGAGACAAACCAGCCAGGAATTTATACAAGAGTGTCTGCTTACATCCCGTGGATTGAAAGTATTGTCTGGAGCGAAGAGTAAAATGAAACATCATATTTCGGAACGACACACTTTCGATTTATTTCAGTATTTCCACTTATTTATATATTGTTATTTAATTGTTTTAATATAAATACATCGTACAAATGATTTGTTTTAAGAATATTTTGAATTCATTATAATTCATATATCAATAAATAGTTAGAAAAATTAGTACTTATTATGTATTGGATGTTGGAATTAATTCGTAGCGTTTTTCCAAGAGACGGCATAGGTAGTACATACTTCCATTGTTCCCTTAAACCAAATATTCCCCGTAAAACAGCTGTCCTTAGGCGTCAGTTTTATTACATGTCATTTGGTTGAAGCGTAAATGACAACACTTTGTACTTTATCGAATATGTCGAATTTCGTACCGGATAAATTGTTTTTGCGGGGGGTTTTACTTCATTACTTTAACATGAAAAAAAGTGCTGCCGAAAGTCATCGTATTTTAGTGGAAGTTTATGGTGGCCATACTCTAGCTGAACAAACGTATCAGAAGTGGTTTGCACGTTTTAAAAGTGGTGATTTCGACTTGGAATACAAGGAACGACCTGGACAGACGAAAAAGTTCGACGATGAAGAATCGGAGGCATTGCTTAATGAATACCCATGTCAAACACTTCAAGAATTGTCTGAATCATTGGGAGTTGACTTGTCAACAGTAGGAAAACGCCTTAAAGCCATGGGAATGATCCAAAAGCAAGGAAATCGGATCCCATACGAATTGAAACCGAAGGACGTTGAAAGGCGTTTTTCTACCTGTGAACTGCTGTTTCAACGGGAGAAAAGGAAGAGATTTTTGTATCGAATTGTAATGGGCGATGAAAAGTGGATCAATAACGACAATCCCAAGCACAGAAAGTCATGGGCTAAGCCCGGTCAACCATCAACACCAGCGGCGAGGCCAAATATCCATGGATCCAAGCTCATGCTCTGTATTTGGTGGGATCGTAAGGATGTGATCTACTATGAGCTGCTCAAACCGAATGAAACCATCACTAGGGATCGCCACCGACTACAATTGATGCGCTCGAGCCGTGCAATGAAGGAAAAACGGCCAGAATACTTTGAAAGACACGACAAAGTGATTTTGCAGCACGACAATGCTCGTCCTCACGTCGCAAAACCGGTCGAAACATACTTGGAAACACTCAAATGGGAAGTCCTACCTCACTCGCCGTATTCTCCAGATATTGCTACTTCTGATTACCACTTATTTCGATCGATGAGTCATGGTCTGTCTGGGCAGAAGCTCACTTCTTATGAGGATTGCAAAAAATGAGTCGATTCGTGGATTGCATCTAAAGGCGAGGCGTTCTTCCGACATCGTATTCGTCTCCTGCTCTAAAGATGGGAAAAAGTAGTGGCTAACGATGGACAATACTTTGAATGATATGTTTTTCTTCAATTTCATTTAAAATATACGATCTTTTTTCATGAACAAAACGCTACGAATTAATTCCAAAACCCAATATTTTTCCACATTCATTTATTATTTTCACAAATGAATCAGTTTCATCCTACAAAACAAATTAAACCTTTTTCTGATCGAAAATGTTCAATAAATCAACAATAATGACTTTTCTTTGTTGTTTGTGACCATTCTTCGATTGCACTACCAATATCTCTAAACCAGCAAAGTACAGAACAATCATTTATTTTGAAAATATCAAAAAAAGTATAAGACACGCTGAATCGGATTTAACACTCAGTTAGATTTACTCTTTCGAAATGTTTCTGAAGTCGCTTATAACGACCTATTTCAAAATTCTCGTTACCTATAAAACGACCAAATCGGAAAAAAATAATAACAATATAAAAAATATGTTCTTAATTATAAGTAATGTGAAATGTGCCAAGACATTGTATGAACATTTCTTATACTGCGTCTATCATTGTATTTACATCTTGTTAATTAAAATAAATAGATACAAGATGTGTTTTATGTCTTATCAAAAGTAGTAATGAGACATTTTTACCTAATACCAATTTTCTATGATGTATCGTGTGTAATATAGAATTTGATTGACATCTAAATATAAAAGAAGCTTTTTTTAAACTACTTAAATATCAAAGATGTAACGACATGTTAGTAACAGGGACGATCCCTAAATGAATACATTTAGAAACCTTCTTGAAAGAGAAAGTTATCTGCACCAAAACTTAAATATATTATTTTTAAGAAAGTTATTTCAGAAAGAATCTTTTCTTGACAGAAATGTTTTTCTATATTTTTTTAAAATTTTAGATTGGTAGGAAAACAATTACAATTTTTCCTTTCTGAAATTCTAACCTTATTTTTTCAATGAAAGTGTCAATTAATCGTATTCATGTTAATACAATTTTAAAGTGCATTTTCGGTCTGTACTTTGATAACGTCAACTTTAGTTTTATTAATTAATTTTGCTTCAAATTTATCTATTGAATTAAAGATGGGAAAGAAGAAAATAAGAGCAAATTTTTATGAGTTCAAAACGAATGGTAGAACAGCAGAAACTGCTCGTAAACTCAACGATGCTTTTGGTGTCAACACTGTTAAGGAACGTACGATACAATGATGGTTCCAGAAATTTCATGCTGGAGACGAAACCCTTGGAGATAGAGTATCACAAGCGGACGTTTTCAGTTCATAATGACCCACTAAAGGCGTTTGTTGAATCAGAACCACGCACAACAATTCAATAGATTTCACAAAAGTTAGGCATAAGTCATCTAACAATTTTGGATCACTTAAAACATAAAATTATTAGGAATGTATATGAATTTGAAGGTCATAAATTATTAAGGCTCAATTACTTTTTTACCAACCTAATATTTTATATATTATATACTAAAAAAGTATATTATTTTGAACAGTTAAAGAAGAAAAAATCTTCGGCTAGACGTTAACAACGACAATAATCTATTGTAAAATGACGCATGTGCTGAAACCATTATATACACAAATATTCTCAAAGGACGAGAGCCATCAGGATGACATAAGAACGGAATCGCAGGTACAAAAACATAGAATGAAAGCAATAAAAATCTGTCACTGTAAATGAATGCACTTTCCCCTATATATTCTTTTTTCATCTTACAAACCGCAAAGAGGTTATCATTTTTTCTGTACCTCAGCGCAGAAAAGATGATGGTATCGCCATCGACATGCGATTCAGCGATAATCAAAAATGATCGTTAATGATTTGTTGGCCATTTTTGAACAGTTTTTTTACAGTTTATAGGATGCAAGAGGAATTCAGTTAAAAAATTCGATTATAAGTTTATGTAAATATATAAAGGGCATTCTATAACGAATAAATTTTGATTGTTCATTTAATAATATTTAACTTTTGATACATTTTTCCTTCTCAGTTATTATGAAGTCATTCTATAAAAAAATAAAACTTATTTTTTTAATCAATTGGTTGCTACGTAGAAAAACAAAGCACATAAAATGTAGTGCGTTACAGAGAAAACAGGTAATAATCAATATTTTATGTGGTTCGATACAGGTTACACCCGTTTAAAATCCACATTCACTCCAAAACTGTTACTCTACAAAAATGATTTTTCAGTAACACCCAGTACACACCATTCATACATGTGCTAATGAATTCGCGGGAATCCTCATTCGTACAATTGTTTTCTAAAAATAGTTGTCCAAACCGCAAGTGATGATAAAAGAAACGATTCATTGCAGAAAAGAATCTGCATTTTTGATTTAATTGTCTTGTAAGTGTAGATGTGCGAAGAAGCAATTTGTGATCAAGCAAAAGTGTACCATGTCGTGTTTAAATATGATTTCGTATTTATTTGGAGGTTTGGTGATGTTTATTTATTCGATTGACACACAAACCGCTGACTCTTCAAACAGTAAGTCGAGCGGCAGATTTTTAATTAAATAATCTTTGTTTGCGTTGTTATTTAATCGTTTTTTTAATAGACATCTGATTTATATTTGAGATTTATTAGATATCCGAATCATAAAAAAACAGATTCAAAATTAGAACATATTCATTATTTATTAATTTTGATTCTTCAACTCGTCCTTATAGAATTGAACTTTAATTGTATATTGTATTTAAAACAAATTCATTTCTTAATTTTCATCAATTATATCTATGTTTAGTTTGTTTAATACATTTATAAATCATATTACAAAAACTTGAAAACTATTTTCGATACAGACATGTCATGTTCTACTAATTATACATCGTCGGGTCTTTGTGTGCCTCTGAATGAATGTTCACCTTCAAGAAGGTTATTAAATAAATGGCATACGCTTGAAAATTGTACAACTACAGGATCAGAATCGCTGGTGTGTTGCCCTAAGAAGAGGAGAACTGCCACACGTTTAAATTTGAAAGGTACCAGCTAAGTGAATTTATATTTTTGAACTCTTTTTAGATTTAAAACTATCAAATATTTTTCAGATACAGCTGTTTCATGTTCTGCTAATTATACATCGTCGGGTCTTTGTGTGCCTCTGAATGAATGTTCACCTCCAAGAAGGTTATTAAATAAATGGCATACGCTTGAAAATTGTACAACTACAGGATCAGAATCTCTGGTGTGTTGCCCTAAGAAGAGGAGAACTGCCACACGTTTAAATTTGAAAGGTACCAGCTAAGTGAATTTATATTTTTGAACTCTTTTTAGATTTAAAAACTATCAAATATTTTTCAGATACAGCTATTTCATGTTCTGCTAATTATACGTCGTCGGGTCTTTGTGTGCCTCTGAATGAATGTTCACCTCCAAGAAGGTTATTAAATAAGTGGCATACGCTTGAAAATTGTACAACTACAGGTTCAGAATCTCTGGTATGTTGCCCTAAGAGGAGAACTGCCACACGTTTAAATTTGAAAGGTACCAGCTAAGTGAATTTATATTTTTGAACCCTTTTTAGATTTGAAGACTATCAAATATTTTTCAGATACAGCTATTTCATGTTCTGCTAATTATACGTCGTCGGGTCTTTGTGTGCCATTGAATAAATGTTCTCCTTCAAAAAGGTTACTGAACAAGTGGAGTACGCTTGAAAAGTGTACAACCACAGGATCAGAAGTTCTGATATGTTGTCCTAGAAAGAGGAAAAGAGTCACGAATTCAAATTTAGAAGGTGTTTACCAAATTGATTTCTATTTTTGATTTCTCTTCAGACTTATAAATTATAATATAAAAAACAATCAAATCATTTATAGATGCAGATAATTCATGTTCTGCGAGTTATACATCGTCAGGTGTTTGTGTGCCATTGAATAAATGTCCAACTTCGAGAAGATTATTAAAGAAAGGGAGTACACTTGAAACGTGTAATAGCACTGGATCAGACTCCCTGTTTTGTTGTCCTAAGAAAAAAAGAAGAGCTCCACGTTTACATTTGCAAAGTGAGTATAATTTTTATTTTATATAATTTTTATTTCACTTCCTGGTACACGGCCTGCGTGAACCACACAAAGAATTATTTCCTGTAACTAGTTTCGGCTTTAATGACATTTCGGCAAGCGACTGTAGATAACTAATAACTAATTTCATTTATCTATCTAGATTTCTATTTCAATTTAACAGATTTATTTTGAAAAATATTACAATATTTTTAAATAGATTCTATTTGATGACGTTGTCATGCCATTGGTTGTATCTCAAGCCTTCCTATCTCGTTTTACCTTTTCCAAAACGATTTGATTATAAAAAGATTCTCGGAAACAATCTATATTTGATTACTGAAAATTTCATTCTGTTTAAAATGTTTTTAGAATGGAAAGTATGCTTCCAGATCACACATACAGAATAAATAGATCAATCGTTTCGATCACCTCAAAACGTCTAGTTTCGGTTCTTTACTCATGCTCAGGTAGCTGTAGATAACTAAGTTTAGTTATTTACCTGATGATGACATAAAAGTCGAAACTAGTCGAAAGAGATTAAAATTCGTGTGATTCAGAATAACCAAGATGACAATAAATCAACAGAAACATACATATAAAAACGAACAACTGTATTTTTAATAATTAATTTTGATCAAATGAAATATTTCAAATTTCACCTAGTAAATATCCAACAATAGATATTTTTAATTATTAAATATTTTCCTATGCTTCAATCATCATGATATCATCATCCTCAGTATCATGAAAAGTCAAGAACCACTCTCTATCTGTATATATACATACATATATATATATATATATATATGTTATATATATATATATATATATATATATACATATGCTGTCTTAATGATATTTGTCTTTTTGGTTCATCTGAATATCTTTTCTCCATTATTAGTTACAGCACATTTGCTATTTTCAAGAAGATTTTGAAGTGATTTTTACTTATGTTAGGTTATGCAGGATTCAGATAAGGTGTGGTTTACAATTTTAGGGTGTGAAAAATTGTGTTTATTTTTCGTTTAATATTTTTTTTTTTATTTTTATATATTAAAATAATTTCCGGTATGTTTAATTTAATGCTTTATATTTTTTCTTATTTGTATTATGCCATTTATGTATTTAATGTTACATTTCATTTCTTACACGCGTTCAATCAATATTAAGTGGATTTATTCAATTAGTAAGTCAATAATTCATCCGCTTTGATAAAAAAATGTACAATATTCGAATATATTAAGTATACAAATTAAATCGATGCCTTTTTTATACATACAAACACACAATTTTATTATCAATCGTTCAGTTATTGTGCTGCAGGAATACAAATCTTAAGAATTGTAGAAGACCGAAAATATGTTCATTTTTGTAACAATTGTGCATGTCACATAATTAATTTTAACGGTTATTTTTTTTAAAATACAACACATTTACATATATGCATGAACTGAAAACAGATTTTATAAAATATGTGAATTCTTTTTTAGACTTTCTTGTGGTTTTTTTGGTCAAATGAAAAAGTCAATTGTGAAAATCAGTTTACTGGTAACATCTATCATTTCACTATCTAATCAATGAATCGATCGTTATCTAAGTAAGATAATTTTCTAATAAGTATTTTACTCCTTCTTTGTATCTCTTCTGCACCTCCTTTGAGAAACTACATTTCAAAAATTAAGAATCCCTGATTGAAGACCTTTATTAATAATTTTAAGGAAGAAATTAAGATGAAAGTAGTTATTTATAAATACATACTTTCAAAAATTTTTCTGATCAAAAATATTCAGTAAATAATTATTCATATTTTTTGATTGTCACTTAAGTGAATTTCGACGACAATACGATTATTGCCAAAATACAAAAAATATTTTTCTATATCTCGGTCGTACTGCAAATGATGTCATCCTCATCGAAATATGCATAAGCAATAATCAAAAATAACCAAAAATCATTTATTAATCGGATAAATATCCGTAGTTTTGATGCAAGAAAAGAATTCATTTGTGAAAAAGAATTATTTTTAATTATTTCAGAATGTAAAGAATATGGAAAATCTATGTTCCAGCTTCGACGACAACAAATTCCACTTATAAATGCACCGAAAGTAAATGTGTCTCAATGCGGTTTCATTGCAAAACCTTTAATTGTCGGAGGAGAAAAAGCTGCAGCAAAAGAGTTTCCCCATATGGTATGAAGAAAAAAAGTGTTTTAATTGTAATTATAGGGACAATAACTTATTGCATTGATATGACTCTCATCATGTCTAATTTACATTTTTTTTCTTATATTCATTTCAATTAAGGTTCCGTTATCATTTTTTTCTGTAAATTGACCGTATAAACATTATGTCATTTCTATTCACTGCACATAAATAACAATCAATGACCAGTAATTGAACATTTGATCACAAAAAAATACAGTATTTTATGGAGTGAGTGAAAAGTTCATTTACAAATTATTTACCAATATATTCAATCTTTGTTGTAATTTTAGGCTTTAGTTGGTTATGGACCAGAGAACGACAAAACTTGGAATTGCGGCGGTTCACTGATAAGTGAATACTTCGTTCTTACAGCAGCACATTGCACATATTATGAAGAATAGTAAGATTAAGTTTAAAAGTTACATAATATATATATATATATACACATTTATATATATATATATATATATATATATATATATATATATATATATATACACGAGGATAAGTAAAAAACGAAGATCGTTTAAAAATAAATAAGCACATTTTATTCTATATACAGGTTTTTATTAATGTCATTTTCTTATATAATTTCACCAAAAATTCTATGCGCTTAGTTTAAAGTTTAGAGAGCTTTCGTATTTTCCACTGATATAAAAAAGGTGATGTCTTGCGAAGCTACTGTTATGCCATAATAAGGATTTTCTTCTCAAAAAGAAACTGTTGTTCTCACAACTGGTCAATAAATTGGCCAAAAGTATGGAAATCTCTTAAAAAATCAGGATTATACCATTACTAAATCCGGATTGTATGATGGTTTTCACGTAGAAGGTGAATGCCTAGGCCTTGAATACCCTGATTTGTTTTATTATTCGTCTGATGATTAGAGCAGAATCACACCCTTCGAAAATTATCACATTTCTTGGACACGAGTTCTGATTGCAGTAAAAGTTCGCATCAGATGTCAATATTTATTGTTTCACTTTTATATTTGGATTGAACCAAAAAACTGCACATTCAAAATCGCGAGAAGTCGTCATTTTCTTCTTTCCTACGCTAGGCTGTGTCATAAACTTTTTCCTTTCGACGATGATGAATGTTTTTTCGACGATGATGAATGTTTTTTTTCGCAATAAACTGTGCCGCTTATTCTGTGGTTGTTAATGATAGATCTATGTCTCATCAACGATAAACAAACGATTCGAAACGAACTCTCTTCAGTCTATTAATACGGCTCTAGTGTGGCTGCACATGAAACCAAAGTTTCTTTCAGAATGGAATATAAAAACTCAACAAATATTGGACTAATTTCATAGAAGTTAAAGGAGAGAGTTACGTTGAAAAAGATGCTTTAATAAAAATCCTGTATATAGAATAAGAGTTTTTTACTTATTAAATATCACTTTCCTTTCAACTTGTCTTCATGTGTGCCTGGGTATGTTTGTTTATATATTTATATATATATAAATATAAACACACACACACACACACATATATATATATAAATATATATACATATATATATATATATATTGATTTTCAGTGGTGAAGCTCGCTATATACGATTAGGCGATCTAAACAAAGTACGTAGCGACGATGGGGTAAAAATTCAAGAATTTACAATTATCGATCGTATCAAACATCCTGACTATTTACCACCCTCGTATTACCACGACATAGCTCTAATGAAATTAGATAGAAAAGCTACTTTCGATGCATTCGTTCGGCCGATTTGTCTGTATGACAAGAAAACAACACCGTCGAGATTTATAGCGACCGGATGGGGTTCGATTGGATATGGAGATTTAACCAGTGATGATTTACTTAAAGTTACATTGGATCAGTACACGTCAGATAAATGTAACGCGAGTTATAGGATGACTTCTGTACGTAAAATGAGTCAAGGTATTGTACCAGAAACACAGATTTGCGCGAATGGAAATGAAGAAGATACATGTCAGGTACAGTATAAAAGAATGGATCTTAATCGTTAACATATTGGTTAATCGTGATGGAACAAAAATCTGAAACACTTAAAAGATCATCGTCACGAATGAATTATTTCCTATATCAGAAACCGACAAAATTTCTTTTTAATCAGAAATGTTCAATAAATCATTGTCGTTCATTATTGATTGTCGCTTGCATACACATCTCGAAAGTGATTCGATCATCTAGATTTAGATGTTCCTGCACCGTGGCGTTCTGAGTATGATGATATCGCCATCGAAATTCGAAAACATATTTCAAAATACTAACACAAATCTCACACTATAATTCTGGCACTGTGTCTAAATTCACTTTCACAAATCAATTCTTTGTTCATTCGACAAATCATAAAAATCTGAAATGTTCATAAATCATTATTGATCATTTAATTAATTATAATCTGTTATCCTCAGAGCACCGAACTACTTAAAAATCTGATCAAGAGCAATCTTAGCAGAGAAATCAGACTTCTCTCTGCATGTGACATTGCCATCGAATTGCGTATAAACAACAATAAAAAACGTAAACTTAAATGATTTACTGAATTTGTTTTGAACAGAAAAATGTTTGTAGTTTGTGGCATGGAGAAAGAATTAATTTGTGAAAATGTTTTTGGACATGTATTGTTTTAAGGTTCAGTTTTTTTTCTCTTATTGATTTAAATAAAATATGTATTTTCAGGGAGATTCAGGCGGCCCTCTACAAATATACCACAACAAAGTGTATTGTATGTACTTTATTGTGGGTGTAACATCGTTCGGTAAAGCATGCGGCATCGGGAGAAGTCCTGGAGTTTATACAAGAGTATCTACGTACATTCCTTGGATAGTGAATGAAGTTTGGCTAAAATGATAATACTAAATTAAAATTATTAATTTATTTTATAACATTTAATCAACTCTTTTATGATCTCAATATAATATTTTTATATCGGACGTTTAAATAAATATATTTTAACTATTACAACGGATTTGTACATAAGAGCATAATAAATGCGATGGAGAAGTTTGCATCAGTTTTGTTTATAAATAGTTAGTGCACGGCCACACTTAGGAATGAATGTGTAAATCTATATAATGTTTTTACATTGACGGCGTCCAATTCCATTCCTCTATTTCCATTCATTACAGCCAATAACTTCAATACTTTCTTCCTACAATTAAAAATCAGTCCTGTTTTTGTCGTCGTCGTCAAATGGTTTTTATTCGTGTTCTGATTGGTTAATGGAGATCACGTGATCTCTGTTCTGATTGGTTAACATCAGCCACATGTATCTCTCTCACAGTGTACAACGAAAGAGAGTTTACAAATTCAGTGTAAAACTGATAAGAAGTTTATTCAACATTTTGTATACACTGAAGCTTTAAAGAAAAAAATTGCTAAATATTTTAACATTGTATTTTGTTATGTTAATTTTTATAAACTTTTCCAATAAAATTTTTAAGACGCATTTTTATTTGTGTACATGATTTGTTAATTTCTGTTATTTGTTAGGGATGGGGGGAATGCACGTTATCGAGCAAGGGGCGAAATCCTCCAGGAGTTAGCAAGCGCAACGAACAGCGGACGTAAATCCTAATTATCGACATATTTGTATATAAAATCTGTCGATACGAATACAGTGGAACCGTCCTTTCTCAGAAATAAACATTCATGACTTAGATAATTAAAAAAAAATATAATAATATTTTTTTAAATTAATTTATTTCAGGTTTTAAGTAAGCACTCGCACGAAGTGATAGAGTATAAACACTTGTATACTATTTAATCACCTGTGTAAATAAACTACATTAATTTACATGCTTTAAAGTGAATCGTTTCTACTACTGTTCATATATTTTCATTCATAAATTATATAATATTTTTGTTCGAAACTACACTTATATTAAAAAAGGAAAGAGATTGTGTTTCTCATTAATATTACGTATCTCCCTGTTCGTTAATCAGTTTATAAATATACTTTTAAGTGATGATTTCCTGTTTAGGATTATATTCTAACATGATTTTATACGTGTTTGCTATCATGTTATTAGTGACTAGAAACTAGTTAGAAAATCTGAAATATCTGAAGGTAACTCAGTTTATTCTCAATTCTAGCTATTAAAATCAATACGTGCATATATTATCATACTTGTATTATATAAATATTTATTATAATAAAATGTAATAATTATTTATTTATTCTTGGAACGAATAATAACTGACATTCACGCTCTGAGTATGATGAAATCCGTTTCAGTAACTAACAAAAATAGTCAGTATTTATCTATTGAATATTTACAAGAAAAAGTTACTTTACTTTATAATAGATACCTTATAGTCTCGAATTTATATCAATTATTTCAGTTATCATGCACCTATTATATGTATTTTGTCAGACAATGAAGTTCAATATGACTAAATAAATAAAATGTATTAGTTTAAAAGAATAAAATTAATGTTTCATTTATCTCCATGGATAAGTTTGCTAGAGGAAAAATGTACACCGTAATTATCTCAGAGTATTAGGTACTCGTTTCTTTTTTCTTTCTCTATCGTTCACCTGCATACTCGTCCGAGTAGCTTCTTAAAACCCACACGAAATTATTAGAAATGAACATCTTTTTTTAATTATGTACACCATGAAAGGTTAGTACTTAAGATGATGACATGATATTATCTCTCTCACACCTCTCTCTCTCTCTTTCTATATATATATATATATACATGTAGGTGTGTGTGGGTCAACAATAAGTTGCTTGGTATGATATCTGAATGTTGACATCTACACATATACAATAGTCAATTTTTTAAATAGTATTTAAATGAAAAAAATCTAAATATCATTTCAGAAACTAATTAATACCTTACAGTGTATTTCAATTATATACTGGTACTAATTGATTCATACGAAAGAGACTAAATCACACATCAATATAAATGATATACCTGAAATGCATGGTTGTCTTTTTCTAAACACACTTGTGTAATCTTTCACATTTACAGCATTATATATTATATATATATATATATATATATATATTACACACACACACATATATATATATTACAGTATTTATGTCCTGAATTTTATTTTATTTCATTTCAACTACTTATTAGTTTTTTAACCGATTGTCAAGTACAGAAGATGTGTATAAATGTTATTATTCATATTTGACAAGTTGTATCATAAAATTAAATCACGTCAATAAAATTTAATCACTAACAAGTTTAGAACCTCAGTTTGTTGATACATGTATTCGGAGTCCAATATTCTGAATGTTACCTTGCTTATTTTTATTAGTATGTTGATTTAATTGATAAATTTGGAAAAAATACAGCACTTAAAAAATACAAATTAACAATTAATAAAAAAATATCTGTAATACATTTGACAAAGCAGGAAAAAGTGCTTATATATATATATATACTGGGCTGGCCAAAAAGTAATTGCGTTTTTTTATGTAAATGAAAGGCGAATTTTTCATGGGAAACAAAAACTTTATTAAACAACATATTGTCCATTTTGTTCGACTACCTTTCTCCATCTTTCAGGCAACTTCACGATTCCGTGCTCAAAAAAGGTCTTACCTTTTTCAGCAAAAAACAGTTCAAGAACGATCAGCAGTAAAGGTTTTATCATTCAAGGCGTTTTGCAAAGAACGAGACAAATGGTAGTCTGATGGTGCCAGGTCTGGCAAATATGGTGGATGTAGAGGATATGGCGATTGTGGTGTTTTAAAAATGAAAATGAATGTGTTTTGAAAATTACTGCCAGCCAGACCTCTTTTTTTAAACGATATGCTTTTTTTGTACCGCAAGGTTTTTAATACAATTCGAAACATGTATACAGGTATTTTATACATGGAACATTTTTATCTGTTTACGTATACAAGAATTGATATTTGAAATAAAATATAAACAAAGAAAAAGAGATATATTTGTCAACATCAGCCATTCGCGACGCTCAGTTATGAAACGACCGGGATGAGGTTATGTCTGACAAGCATTATTAGTGTTATGAAAATAGCCTGCTGACCACGGGACCCCCATACCTGATATAAACAATATACTAAATTTACTAACCTTTATTATATTCGGCTTTTTATTTAATTTCTTTTCTTGCTGAACACATACACATTTTTCACAAACCATTTACAGTCAACACAACAAGTTTCGCAATGACCATACACATATTTCCATTGTATATATCGGAGTTTAACGTATGAAAAACATTTTTATTCATACATTCACTAGCATGCATGAATATTTTTATTCATACATTCACCAACACAAAAGTGAATCTTCACTGTGAACGAACAGAATTTTAAAATACATACGGGTTTTAACTTGGCACAAATTTAATAAGTTCTCGTCGTTTGCAAAATCAGAAATTAGAGAATTATAATGTTCGAACTCCATGAGACATGTCGTTAATGTCTTAATATAAAAGAATATCAGTTCACTTGCAAGTTAAAAAAAAAATGATGCATTAAACATCACAAGCACGTGTATTCTCATTTAATGAATAACTGATTGAGAACTTTCTAGAAAATACAAGTACATTATATTCAGATAACACGATACAATGAACGAAACAATTATGTAATATGACACAAAGAAATATATGCGGGAAGTATCTAAGAATAGAGAACAAAAGTTACATGTTGTAAAACAGTATACTTCTCTAGTAGTCGCATACTGGGAGTTTTAGTTTATACGGCGACTGAACACATTTTTAAAAAGTAAATTAATTGTCAAAAAAACTTACACTGGCCTATACTTATCAATTGCAGACACAATGCACAAAATTACAATCTTTACCTCATATAAGTAATGAATATACATTTATGTTAGAATATATCTCGAATGTTTCAGTATTTTTTTCATACCGTGTAATAAGAAAAGGAATATAGCACAGTAATACCCGCAGAGTACTTAAAATAAATGAAAACGATTGGTTATACTTTCTATGTAGCAGAAGTGAAGTCATATCCCTACTATTCTTTTCTGAGTTCAAATTTTGGCGGCAACTTGTCAAAATTAAAAGGTTTACATTCAAGAGAATTTTGTTGGTTTTCTACTATTTTCTGCTTTAAATTTGTTGCCAATTATTAGGTTCGTGGAAAAATAATTGCGGGTTTTTTTCTGAATTCTAAATTTAATTTTTTTTAATGAATGTGTAATTCCATCGTGTTCATGTTAATATCATTTAAAAGTGCATTTTTCGGTCTATATTTTGGTAACATCTACTTTAGTTTTATTATTAATTTTGCTTCAAATTGTTCTATTGAATTAAAGATGGAATAGAAGCAAATAAAAGGTATTTTTTAGGAGTTCGAAACGGGCGATGAAGCAACAGAAACTGCTCGTAAAATAAACGATGCTTTTGATGTGGATACTGTTAAGGAAGGTACGGTGCAATGATGGTTCGAAAAATTTCGTACGGGACGAGAGTCTTGAAGATGAAGAAAGTCGCCGACGTCCTTTTTCTGTTCATAATGACCAACTGAATGCGTTAGTTGAATCAGAACCACGCACAACAATTCCAGGGCTTGCACAAAAGTTAGGTATCAGTCAACCAACAGTTCTGACCCATTTAAAACAGCTATGAAAATCAAAAAAGAGAAAAATGTGCATGAAAATGAGGGTCATAAACCGCAATTATATTTCTACTAACCTAATAATAACTAAAAAGTGGGTTTATTTTACTGTTGTCGACTGAATGAGTCGGAATAATAAGAAAATTGTTATAATTTCTTTTTATAGGTACTGATAACTTTGATATTTTGTAATTATGTCATTCAAATAATAAATACTGATTTTAGAGTACACTCTCATTTTTTTTCATTTTAAAATTATTTTTTTTTAAAAAAAAACAAGATATATAATTAAAATATCTTTTAATAATTTGTTTGATATTCTCATTCGTATGTTAAGAGAAAAATGAAAACATTTGTTCTAAAATACTAGTTATATTACAGTCATGGTTAAAAATTAATTTTCTCCATATTTAGATTTCTTAATAGAAATTTTTATTTAGAATTTTATATATAGCATATTTTATACTGATTTTCTTATTAAGTTCGTTTGTTAAATTTAAGTAATTATAATCATTAAATATGAAAAATTATATCGATACATAATTTTGAATACAAATTCCAATATATATGTTTAGATTATATATATATATATTTATATATATATATATATATATATATATATATATCTGTGTGTGTATGTGCATAAATAACGGTAAATCAAAAAGTAAAGAATCATTTAAAGAATAAAAAACCCTAATTCTACATACAGGATATTTATTAAGATCATTTTTCTACATAATTCCTCTAACTTTTAATTACTTGCATTTAATCCAATACCAATGTAATCCTGGACTCCGTCTTGGAAAAAAAAAACATTTTGGTCTCTTGAACAGACACACTTGCACCGTATCAACGACCTCCTCGTCAAAAAGAGATTTTTATTTTCGAACAAAATTGTTATTAATTGATTTCATACTCATAAACATTATCAAATTATTATGAAAATAACTATAGTTAATTTTTCGAATCATATGTTCAAACATGGTTAATATATCAAAAGAAAATTGAAATACAGACAAACCCTTCACTTATGTGACATCGACTGTTTCTCTTTCAATGTATTTTTTTATAAGATGATTATAAAGTGTGTACTTTTAAAACGGCAGTTTGTTCCACTTTAATAAAATAAAAGTAATATAATATTTCACACATCGTAATATAAATGTGGAAAAATGTCTTCCTTTTCTTAATTTATTGAAAACGAATAAGTCATATAACATGTTTTTTTTGTATACTAAGTGACGGTAAAATTACTCACTGATCTGTTTTTTTATTAATTTAGATATCCTATTACTACATAATATCATCAAACGAACTAAAACACATAAGTATTTACTTTTACGATAGTAAAAACTATATCCTGATATAATCTGTGCTTGAATTATTGAAAATGTATGGAGATACTTTCTGACTGACCCTCAAAGAATATGGCAAAAAGTTGTTTACTAAATAAATACATATCCAGTTTATTACTTTTGTGTACAGAAGTAACAAAAACAAGATTCGCCACATAAATAGACATTAGCGGCCGTATCTGCCAATCAGTTACTGTAAGCTTGTCCATTCAATAACAAAGATGTGCACCGTGTGTTTTACGAAAGTGGTTTTGTGTTTTTTTACTATTTTACTATTAGTGATTAATGGTGAATCAGTAAAACTGCTTAACTTACCTGAAGGTACTCGTATTTTTTTTATTATTAAAATTGACGCGTTTGTTTTATTAAATGCAATATATTCATTTTCGTTTTTTTTTTAAAAAAAAATATTACTTTATTTAAAATGTGGCTATAGTTTGAATTTTAGTTTGTAAACAATTTAATGCATTAACACTGGACTATTTAGAAGTCTCGGAATATTTACAAATGTTTTAATCATATTTATAGGGTGCTCGTTCTCCTTTTTTTTTTAAAAAAAATATTTATTCTCGAAATACATGCCGCGATCGTACGAATAAACTAGATTCTAATGGAATTCAATTGAAAAGAATTTCATTTTTTTAAATTTTCACTATAATTATTGAAGAGTTTTCGGAATTGAACAGGTATTGTATTTAACAACTAAGTTCTTAAAAATATTATTTCATCACTGTCGCTAAATTCGTTATCAGAGTTCACTCACTTACTCAATCCACAAACTGTCAAAATTGTTCTCGCATTTTAACATTAATCGAAAATGATCAGTTTTATGGATTACATCCACATTCGTTAATTTCAGAAATACCAGATGTAGTTCAAGGAAATTTAATAACATATTTTCTGTATAAATAAAGTAATTTCATATGAAATGAAGAATAGGTGAACTCAAACTAATTAATTCCGAAACATTGCATTCAAAGTGTCCATCGTGGTACGCGCTGTTATGATATAGCGTCATCTTGTTGAAATCACTTGTTCTCTAACTCAGTTCGTCCAATTCGCATATCAAAAAGTCATTAATCTTACGACAGGGTTCATGAGTCATCATAACGTTTGCCGTAGCGTTTGCGAAAAAGAAGGTTCAATCAACCTATCCGAATCAAGTACGGTACCGTACTGTCACTTTATGTGGATTTAAGGGTCGTTAATGGATCAATAGTGAATTTTTAAGGGCAAAAAAGCAGATATTTTGCTTGTTGACGAAGCAGTTCTAGCTAGTCCAATCTATACTAGTTCTGTATGGAACTTCCATAACGAACTTCTGTATTCCTGGCGACGTTCTTGGTCTCTGTGTCGAAGTTCTTGTGTCAACTGTGCCTAATATAGGGGAAAATGTATGTCCTTCTTCAAAATACTTCAAACTTCATGAGGAGAAAGTCCCAACTCCTATGTCGGTTCAAAGAAACCTCGTTATTCGTAATGATTCTCTTCCAAAACTCCAGGTTGTCTGTATTGAACTGTTATAACGGATTTCTGTATTCTTCGCGACGTTCTTGGTCTCTGTGTCGAACTGTATCTTATATGGAGGAAAATGTACGTCCTCCTTCAAAATACTTCAAACTTCATGAGGAGAAAGTCCCAACTGCTATGTAGGTGTTCGACGTTCGGTCATACCTTGACCCACAGCTTTAATATTATCCATTGACCTTTCGATAAAAACATTCCCAGACATTGATCTCTCTGCCAATAAGATATCGTTTCCGTATCCCTTCACTAATCGGAATATCTTGGGCGTACTAAGCACTTTATTATGATCGAAATTTTCACTTAATTTTCTAAACTAGAGACTGCTTTCAATAAAATATTTTTACTACAAGTATACGTTACTTAATCGAATAACCGGTCCATAATTAATTTCCCATCTCTGATGTCTTCAAGTGTCAAATACTAAACAACACAAACTCGCTAAACCAGAATAGCGATCGATCCAAGTAATAAACCTACCTTTCAAACATCCTGTACAACATATTATTCTTGGAACGTATGTTATGTTTAAATCTAAATTCTGCAATAACCTAGAACACATATTTGAAGTTAAAAATTTTAATTACGTGAAGATTAACAGTGGATCTGTGTTACCGTGCGTCAATATTTTTACCATACAAATTAAGATTCCGGTATGACGTTTCAAACTTTTGTTTGGACGTCTGTTCTGGGAGCGTTATTAATACACAAGATAACCAGTTCTATAAAATAATTGCTTTTCCAATAAAAATGATCTATAAATAAAAAACGATTGGAATGTTATCAGAACAGTTGTGTGGTAATATGATTTCAGTATTAAATATTTTGTATTTTGTTATTGTTTGAAAATTAAATTTGTGAATAATATTAAATCAGTAACTCTCGACATTATATATATATATATATATATATATATATATAATATGATTACTTGTCTGTGTATTTGTCTGCACTCTATAAATTCCTACACCATTTGATCTGTTGCGATCGAACTTGAAAATGTTATTCTTTGTGATTATGCGGGTAACAGTTTATCCGGGATCATCATTTCAATGATATAATGAATTTTCTCGAAAAAATAATCATAATATGACATCAAATAGATAATTATACTTTGACCAATCGGTGTATGGATGCGATGCACATACAAAAATTAGTGCTTAAGTCGGTATAAGTCACTCATAATCACACAACACGTTTGAATAGAACATAAACGATAGGTTATAGGCCATTTACGTTTCGTAAAGGCTATAAATAAACAATTGATTAGGTTAGAACACGACATGAACACATGTTCAAAATACACTTGATTGTAATTGATATATATATATATATATATATATATATATATATATATTAATATTTTAAATAATATTTATCTTGTGACATGTCATATGGCATTGCACATATTCAAAATGCTGAAAAATATATTTAATTCGTGGATATTACAATGTAAACTTCGGTTACAATATAGTTCTGACACTGTAGAAAATATAAATTCAATTTTACTTTAAATCTATGAATAATATTTTTTCCCGATCAAGAGAATTCATTAGTTATGTATTATGTTTAATTGTTGTTTATACACATTTCGATAGTCATGTTATCATTCTTAGACCGATGAGTTATATAAAAACATGTTTTTTTCCTGTTTTTTAACGCTCTAATAATGATTTAAATGAGTATAGACAACAATAAAATATACAAAAATAATCAATAATAAAACATTAAACATTTTTGATCAGATTTGTTTCTGAGAGATAATTCATTTGCGGTTTAAAAAAATAGCAAGTATTTTTGTATACGTTCATTAGTATATTTTTTATATACAAATAAATATTTACATATTCTATGAAAAGAGAATGACCTACTCGAAAATGTTAACAAATATGTATGTGTGAATTTAATAACATTTTCACATCATCAATCGAAACCACTGGAGATTTAAATTGGAACCCAATACCAATTATCTCGATTGCGCATAATGTTATTTTTCATATAATAATAATAACATAAAATTTATTCTAGATTAAAAAATCAAATGCCCCATTTATTTTTAAATAAGTTGATGCAAACTTAATCAATGAGGAAAAAATTATAAATAAATATCTGACATCAAACAAAGTCGTTAAGTATGCCATATTGATACGCACATACAGCTATGAATATGTATAGAGTGTTTTGTTGATCTTTGCGTCATATAACACAATATATCTATATCTTCACTAACGTATATAAGATAGAGGAAATCATAAAATGAACATGAATATTCTGTCGTTAATCTCCTTAAAAAAACAATTAGAATACAACTTTTCTATCATCATCATTAGTGAGGTTAGGAAATAAAACAGAAATAAATTCATACGATCAAGATTAAGGATACCTGAACACGGCACATCTGATTCTGGATTCATTTCAATTCAATGACACTGCTGATTTTTTCTGATTGGATAACACAAAGGCTTATGAAACAAATTATATATCAACCTATTTATCTGTCCGTCAATTCGTGAAAAACATCTAAATCGCTATACTGTTCAGTGAGTTGAGCAGAGTGAGTCGTGTAGCTCAGTACTTGTTTATGGTTCCTGCTGAAAGGACCGTAGTTTTTAGCTATACACACGTCCAAAAGGTACAAAAACACCAGAAATTATCAATAAAATACACGATATCGATTTAGAGGAACTCCGATTAAAGGTATCTGACATCTCTAGCCCTTTTGGCGCTTCATATGAAGAAGCATTTCATATCTTGACTGAAGAATTACGAATGAAATAGTTATTGGAAAGATGAATACCACGTTATCCGAAAATTGCGCAAAAACGCAACAAAATTTAAATTTATCAACAGTTTTTGGACCGTTTGTTTAAAAGATGCGACTGGTTTCATTCTTCATTGACCACTGATGAAATTTAGGCGCATCGCCGTATACCAGAAACAAGACATCGTTCAAAACAATGGAAGAATTGTGATTCTTCCAGAAAATGTAAAGTCAATTCTATCTGCAGGAAAGGCTATTGCTTACATTTTCTGGAATGGTAGAGATATGTTGCGGAATTATTATCTTTCAAAGTATAAGAAGATACCAGGAGAATACTGTCCTTATCTAGTTTGGATCAGTTAAATAAAAAAAAATCGTAATAAAGACAGAGTTTATCAGTGAAAATAATCACTTTTCATCGAGATAATGGATATTATCATACAATCATCCTTTCTACAGTAAAAATCATCAAATCGTCCGTTGAATTCACCTGATTTAGCTTCGTCTGGCTTTCATCTATTCTCAGACCGCAAAAAACCTTTAGTGACAAGGAATTTTCTTCAAATGATTAGTTGAAAGCGGTGATAACAGCTATTTTCATCACCTTGACGAATTGGACTTTCGGAATGAAATAAAGGCACTGGAGCATCGTTGTGCAAAGTCGACTGAACTACAAAGAGATTATATTGTTAAATTAAGATAATTTCAAAAATATAAACACAGTATTTCATAAACAGTTCACTACATTTTCAAACTGGCTTCGTATAAACGTAAAAATCACAATACGATCTGACACTTGAACTAAATTAACTTTCACAAACGTATTCTTTGCCACCTTACGAAACTCGAATTTTTTCTAGACATAAATGTTCAATAAGACAATCATTGTTCTCGATCATTTATGTTTGCCATCGTCCTAGAAATACTCATAAGTAACAATCAAAAATGATCTATAACGATTGGTTGGTCAGAAAACATGTGTGTGGATGGTATCTCGAAAGAAATATCCATCTTGGAAAATAAACTTTGTAATAAAATCATTCACGTGACGCACATAGACTATATTAACGAAAGGGAGTCATAAACTCACCATTAATTGAATGTTATTAACACGATTGATTAAATATAATAATTTCAACATAAAAATATGTTCTTAAGTGCCCTTCAAAATAGATAATCGAGAAAAATAAATAACATAATTAACATAGATAAACACTGTAAATATATAAACATGAAACATGAAATAAGTAGGATATGTATGTAGAATGAGATGAAGCGTTCTTAAACAACGATTTACAAATATACATATATTATATATGGGTCATAGATTACAAGTCTTTTTCTAGCTACAATATTATTTTATTGTGGTTGTCGTCAGGACTAAAGATTCAAGTTTATACGTTTGTTTCTCTATATAGTGTGTGTGTATGTATATATATATATATATATATATATATATATATATATATATATATCTTATATAAACCAAAAGCAAATGAAATGCACGTTACCTCATTTACTATAATAGCTTCTCACATTTTTCATATTTTCATACCAGTAGATGTATAATATTAATGATTTAACAACTTAAAACAAAATTATGTAAATTGGTTCATTAATAACAAAAATATTAAACAATTCTGAGGATTATTAGCAACCAGTTAAACAACTACGAGGCTGGTAGGAAATTATCTGTGTCGTGTGGCAGCTTATGTTATCTTGTTCAGACGTTATTGTATCATTATATATATATATATATATATATATATATATATATATATATATATATATATATATGTGTGTGTGTGTGTGTGTGTGTGTGATAAAAGAATTCGAGTAATAAACATGAAATTTATGATTAATATACGACGGAAAATCAAAAAGTATAGTGACATTTAATAAGTAAATACCTCTTATTCGACAAATATAATTTGTATGTCTTTTTCCTGCATAATCCTCCCTACTTTCTATGCACTTAGTCCAATGTTCAATGAGCTTCTTGCTTTTGTACTGGAAGAATCCTTTTAATTAACAACAATGATTTGTGTTTCTGAGCAGAAAAGTATTTTTTGATTTGTGAGATGAAAAATGAATATGGATTAAAAGGAAGGAGTGGGATCAAGAAGAGTGGTTACAAATCGACAAATAAAATAAGTCGTATAGTTTATAAAACAGTCCAGACAAGGATCAATTCCGGCTCAATTGTCGGCAAACGTCGCATCTATTTTGCCAATAGCTTTTTCATATCTAATTCTTCGATTAAGATATGAAATGCCCGTTCATATGAGATGCTTACAGTCTTAGAAATTTCAAAAACCATTAATCGGTGCTCCTCTAAGATAACATCGTCCATTTTATTGATGATATCTGGTGTCGTTGTACTATTTGAGCGACCACTTTAGGACTCGCCTGCCATGATATAACGACCAAGTTTGAATTCTGTAGAGCATTTTTTTTTACAGTTGTAAATGAAAATTCGTTATCATTCGACGATTATTTCATCTTAGTCAAAATTTTCCATAGATATTAATTTTTTTTCTATCAAGAAACTTCAATTTTATCCATTTTTTTAAAAAAAAAGACACAGACGCATTTATTTAAATGATGTGTATGACAAGCTCTTGTATTTAACAGATCGATATGGTATTTCACAGCTATTCATAGGTGTGATAATACAACACAGTAAAAAATTAATCATAGCACCGAAATCTATATATTAGGTCGTGAACTTTTCAAATTTAACCCTCGTAATAAAAAACCGAATACCAACAATTGAACAAATATGAAGATCAATACTGACGCACCGATGGAATATTTATTTATTTAATATTTACTTTATAGTTATTTTTTCTATGTAATTTTTGTTATACTCTATGACAAAAATTCATTAAAAAAATTAACTTATATTTCAATCGTGTGTGTTATTCTTTTCAAAAGTAATTAATTTAACTTTTGTTTATTTTCTTTCAGGTAGTCCGTGCTCAACGTCGTACACTTCTTCAGGCGTGTGCCGGTTACTCAAAAATTGTCCAGGCGCAGAAAGTATGATAAAGAGAAAGGAGAATCCAGTCACGTGTTCGTTTAATAAATTAGAACCGATCGTCTGTTGTCCAAGCGACTCTACGCCTCCTATACATGTTAAAAGTAATAATTGATTTTTTTTATATTCCACAGAACTATAAGTAAATCATCACACTACTATATAGTTTTTAAGAAATGTATATATATATATATATATATATATATATATATATATATATATATAAATCAACATTTTGATTGCACACAATGCATTTTAAAATAATATGTGACTTATAATGACAGTCGATATGGCATTCGACCGGAATGCTATTTATGTTTAGATGTATGTTTATTTTTAATTTCCTTAGTAGTATTTTGTATCAAATTATATATATATATATATATATATATATATATATATATATATATACAGGTGGCGTAAAAAGAACGATGGGGTTTTAAGACAATAACATTTTTTTTGTTTTATATTATCAACTATGAATGAAAAATGATATCACACAAGTGATGCCGATTTTCGGCTTCACAAATTCGAGCTCTTTCTAAGGCATTTCCCATCACTCTCTCGGGATTTCTGAACTTGACGCTCGAACTTATTCTCGCATGTCGTTATTTAGCTGGAGGATGTTTTTTAGCTTATTGACATATACACGTTCTTGTAAGTAGACCGAAGAAAAAAATCTGGAGGGCTTCTAATCAGGCGAACGCGAAGGCCAATTTTTCTTGAAATTGGCTCGATCTACATGGTTACAATAAGATCGGATCCATCCATGTGGCTCCATCTTGTTGTAACCATACGTGTGGATGATTATCGACAGCTGGTCTTATCATCGTACGGTATTGAGCACAATTTATAGTTAGAGCAGTACCATCTTCATTTTCAAGGGAATAATAGCCTATAATACTTTCGAACATTACTCCCCACTAAACAGTACATTTCAATGGATGTAATTGTCGCTAATGAAATACTCTTGGATTCTCTGTAGCCAATATTCTACACTTTTGTCTGTTCACGAATCCATTTGAGTGGAAATGAACTTCATCACTCATAATCAAATTATGATAAATTCCTTACTTTCTTCTGCTTGTTAGCAAAAACGAATTGCATCGTCGAGGCGATGCCGATAATCTGACGACTTTAGCTCTCGCACAAGCTACACTCTGTAAGGGAACATTTTTAACGCGTCCAAAATCATTACAGTGATCTCCGAGATATTCCAAGCTGGAACGAACGTCTTCTGGTCGATGTTTCAGGATTTTGCTCAATACTCTCCTGTACGCGTTAAATATTTTCCTCGGTTAGTGCCGAACCATGTCTTCCACTTCCTGAACGGTTACTAATTGCACCTTGTTGTCGAAAACGTGCAACCAAACGATTAATCATTGATTCCGATGGCCCCGTTCGAACATTAAAATAACTACGATATGCTCGCTGCATCAAATTAATTGAACGCTGATATTTAAAATAAAATTCAATTATTTTAGTACGTTATTCCGTCGTGATCTTTTCATGATAAATTCCACAAGTTTTATTAATAAAATTCTTAAGAGAAGAGAAAAAAACATTTAAACAAAAAAATTATTAACTATTCAACCTCCTTCGTTCTCTTTACACCAACTTGTATATATATATATATATATATATATATATATATATATATATATATGTATATAATATATATATATATATATATATATATATACATATATATACATATATATATATGTATATATATATATATATATATATATATATATATATATATATATATACATACATATCATATCTGACATGAATGGTCGGCAACGATGAAAAACTGAACTGACACTTTATAAAAAATATAAACTTAAGCTAATAACAATAATGAAGTAAACTTTGGTTTTCTTAATAAACAATTACCAGCAAGAAATTCGTCATCAGTTTTTTTTTATTAAATTATGATTCATTTTTCCGTATGTTCTTAATAATATTTATTTGTTTTTTTTACGTACATAATAATGATTTATATTTTTATCTGTGCACAGAATGTCAGGAATATGGTGAAAAAGTGTACGTGCGTGTTAGAAAACCTGGTATAATTCGATCATACTACAATCAATCTTTGTGCGCTATCGTTTCGAAATCTTTAGTTTTCGGCGGAGAAAATGCCAATCCTAAAGAGTTTCCACACATGGTAAAGTTTTAACGATAATCACATCGACTTTTTCTTACATTATGATCGTGAATATTTAAATGACAATATCTGTTTTTATATGTCAAAAATTTTGAAGTGATCTGCGATGATATTAATTCATTTTAATTATTTATAATAACAATAAATTGATCATACTGTTAGTATTTGTGAGCACCAATTAGATTGAAAACGACATATACGGCGGTAATAAATATAGTAAGGAGTTGATAATTTTTGTAAGATTATTCTATTATTTATTTTCAGGTAGAAGTTAAATTCCATTTTCTGTACAGTTCGTGTGAAATTACAATTAGAATTTCATGTGTTTTTATACATATTTTTATAAGATTTTTATCTCGAAATGTTTTTATCACATTGTTGAATATAAAAGAAAAAAGAAACGAACTTGTTTCAATCTTCTTGTATGTGTAAAACAAATAAACGAAACGAACATCATATAAATTATACTGTTTAAGAGCAATTAATTTTAATTAACCGAAACTTGTCTTGTTCAACAATTCACAAACATGCTAGCAATGTATCACAGATTTATACGACTTTAATTCGCTCTTTCTCGTCTTCTTTATGCTGAATTTTAACTCATTTTTCTTAAAGTTTTATTTGACGATTTACAAACTGACAATATCAAAAAAAAGTATTGAAGATCTCTATATTTTTTAAAAAAAATAACATCCATATTTTCTACGTCTTTTAATTCTCTCTTTCTCTTTCATCCGTTGTTATGTCATTTCCCAATTCATTCTTTTAAACTCTTGATTTTTTTGTCGTTTTCGTATAAATTTATTAAAATGTCCACTTAAAACTTTTATAATCATAATAATTGATATTAAAACGTTTATTCATCGATACAGATGTAAATAATTCAAAGGATTTTTTTTTTATTTTAGGCGCTAATTGGATATGCAGCAGATAATGATAAAAAATGGGATTGTGGAGGATCTTTAATCAGTGAACTTTTTGTTCTCACAGCTGCTCACTGTTTATATCACTCGTTTTAGTAAGATACATTTATTTTTAATTTATTTCCTTCTTAAAGTTATGTCCATATATATATATATATATATATATATATATATATATATATATATATATATATATATATGGTGATAAGGTGATTTCTTTGTTTATTTCCCACAAATAATAATATTTACTCCTAATTATATTCGTATACAAGAAAGCTGTCGATTGAAATGCGCATACACGCCATTAAATTTGAATGTATTGATTCATTTTCTTAATATTCCATATAAAAATAAACTATTTTTAACATTATATGATTTCATATATTACTTGAATAACAACAACAAGAAGACAAAATGAGAACAAAATAATTTCATACGCATATTTATACAAAACAAGTTTATGCATTTTATAATTGTAAGAAAATGTTATGAGCGACGCTTCTTCGTTGGGAGGCCTTTGATGATAATTTTTTTAACGATTCGTGGGACGAAAAGATAAACAATTTGTAAAAAAAAATCTTTACAGTGGATTAGCGCAATACGTACGTTTGGGCGACCTCGACATTTCGAGAACGGACGATTCTGCAATGCCACAGGAATTAAATGTCATAGATCAAATCTACCATCCTGATTATAACGCACCGGCACAGTACCATGACATTGGTCTTTTGAAATTGGAAAAAGAAGCCAATATTAATGCATTCGTTCGTCCGATTTGTTTGTACAACAGAAACACTTCTCCGGATAAATTTCTGGCGACCGGATGGGGTGCTACAGAACATGATGACAGCAGTAACGTTTTACAAAAAGTCACTTTACAGTATTATTCGACTGATTCGTGCACTCTGAGTTATCGATCGACACTAACCGAAAAGAAACTGCCGAAAGGAATTTCAGGTACAACTCAAATATGTGCTGGAGGTGGACCGAATGAAGGAAAAGATACATGTGTTGTAAGTTTATTTTTATTCGTTTTTTTTCCATTTTATGAGAGCCGTTCGATTCACGCGACTCTTCTTTCTTATATAAAGGAAGAGAGATTTTTTTAAAAAATTATAAGTCTCAAAATAAATTGGCAGTATAACTCTTTCGACTTTAATACACTTCATTCACTTTTGCGAATAAATTCTTTTTTGATCCGACAAACCACACAGTTTTTCTGTTCAAACATATTCAATTAAACATTACTGATAATTTTTGATTACGTGCACTTCGACATCATCTTCTTCAGGGCATTTAGATTCAGAAAAATCTTAGATACGCAAAAAAATTTTATACCTTGTCGCTTTGAAAATAATTATCATTTATTGTACATTATTCCTGTGGCGATTTTATTTTGGCGTTCAAAACAATCAATTTATGAAAGTGAATACATGTTCAAGACTATTGTACATTTTTAAATAAAATCGTATTTTACAGTATACTAGTCCTCTTACAATCACGGTATTGCAATGGAAACGCTCACAATCAAGAATAAAAAAATATCAATAAGCAATTACTGAACATTTTTATTCATAGAAATACAGAGCGCGGCAAAAAAATCTCCCAGATTTTAAAGGTTAACAGAAAACATATGGTAAATGCTACTCAAAATTGTATCACATTATCTAAAAGTGCGTTGAATACAGTTTATTTACCATTGATTTTAAATATGATATCGTCCATATCGTTGTCTTTATTCGCGATACACCTTTGTAATCGATTTCTGAAGTTTCGTATCATTCGGCGGGTCGTTTCCAGCATTATCGATGCAATTTCTTGACATATAGATGCCTTCAGTTCATTAATGGTTGTTGGTCGATATTTGTAGACCTCATCTATCAGATGACTCGAAAGGTAAAGTCACAAGGGGCGATATCAGATGAACCACGTAACAAGATCAAGTGCCCTGAAAACAGTTCTCTCAGAACTTCCATTGATCTGCTCGCCATATGAGCGGTGATACCATTCTGTTGAAACTACACATCCAGATTTATAAGTTTGGTGAATTTCGTTTCCAAAAAGCTCCTTAGCACCTCCACATACCGATGGGAAATTACTGTAACCGTTTGGCCTTCCTCCTCGAAAAAGCAAGTGCCATAAACATCGAAATCTGCAAAAGCGCACCAAACAGTGACACGTTCGCTGTGTAGAGGCCTGTCACGGAGCTAACGAGGATTGTTTTCCTCACAGTAACGAAAATTCTACTTGTAAACCTATCCAGACAAATAAATGTGAGTTTCGTCACTTGTGAGCAGAATAGCGTTCACAGGAACATTCTGAAGGATATCCTCACAACATTCCATTCGGTTCTCGCGGTCGCATTCCTTAAGTTTCTGAACAGCCATCATTGTGTACGGATGTAACGTAAGATCGGCGTGTAAAAGTCTCCTGACAGTTCGATCACATAACTCCAAAGCAAAAGCATGTTTACAGGCTAAGCATTCGGGAGACTGCACAATGGGCTGTCTCACAGCGTTGACATTTTTTGGCGTTCGAAGGTTTCTTGATCTTCCACGTGGTTTTCGTTTTAACGCCGAATCTGTGAAACCAATAGCAATATGGTCCTTCTGTTCGGAACAACATCATTTCGACCGAGTACAAAGTGGATTCGAAAAGCTCTCTGTGTAGGGATCACAGATTCGTTGTTTCGGATAAATAGTTCAATAACGAACGCACGATGAACACCCGTCCAAACCATAACGGAAATAGAAAACGGTAAGGCGCCTGTTCTCGGAATATTTCACTATATAACACACACATTTCACTGCATTCATACCGAAGGTGCCACTTCACTAGTACCGAACCAATAGCTAAGTGAAATTCGGGAGGTTTTTTTTACCGCCTCTGTATTTATAATTCGTAGCAGAGAGAAAAATTTTTTTGTGAAAGTATTTTTCAACTTTTTAATTAATTAAACCGAAATTTTATTTACTGTCACGAAATGTTTTCTATATTATAGGGAGATTCTGGAGGTCCTCTACAAATTTACAACAATGACGTTTACTGTATGTATTATATAGTTGGAGTGACATCTGTTGGTAAAGAGTGCGGACAAGAAAACAGCCCAGGAATTTATACACGTGTATCATTTTATATTCCATGGATTGAGTCAGTAGTTTGGGCCACATAGTCGACAATAAATCGATGAATTAAAACTACGTTAACAATTTTATCATATTTTCTTATTCCATGTACAAAAACAATCTATTAACATACATTGCACTTAATGAATAATTTATGTATTTGCGTTTTTTATTTATTTGTTGAATTTTTGTCTCACCATTTATTTCAATAATAAACTCATGTATTTTGTTATTTTTCTACAGAATATACAATTTTGTATTTTTATTCCAAAATAAATATTTAAAATAAAAATTAAATTTATTCATCGATTCAGCTACAATAAAAAATCAGACATGTACACAAGAATACAAAATTCACTTGTGACAAAACCTCGAAATCCAGCTTTAACGTTTATGGCAGACCTGCATCTGTATTTTTAATTTTTATTAAATTAGAACAATGTAACTTTTGGTAATAAAAAAAAATTTAATAATTGAGAAAACAGAAAAAAAATTAAATAGAATTTTTTAAAATATGTAAATATTAAGACTATTTTTTTCGAACATAGAAGTCTCGCGAGGTCCATGAAAAATCATTGATTTTGAATATCAATTTTTGTTTATGGGGCTTGAAAATCTTGTGAGTGCATAAATAGTTAAATAAGCAGAATGAATACAAAGAATAATGGTACAAGAAACGTTTGTCTTCGTTTTGTTAAAATATAAAACATATGTTCTTGATTTCAGATTTAATAGAAACGTCAAGAATATTGAATGTTTACATTGACTCGTATGTTACTTTTATTCTTTGCAAAATTCAAATTATAGCTCTTTCGTATATATATATATACATATATATATATATATATATGTATATATATATATATATAAATTTATATATATATATATATGTATATGTATTATATATTTATATTATATAATGTCTACGTTCATAACAATCGACTGTCCAAATCTGAACCGGCAGAACCATTTAACTCATTGAAACGGTTTTGAAAATATAGTTCAAAATTTAAACTAGTAAATATAAAATAAAACATATTTTCCTGATTGTTTTTCTTAAGAATGTCAATTGGTGCGATTTGTTTCCACTTAAAAAAAAACTCGAATAAGAGGAAAAAATATAAAAAATAAATAAAAACCATTAGCGTCACAGAGTGTTTCGGCAATTAAATCTTCCGGCCTTAACGATCTACGCTAAACCGTATGGACAAGTAAGTCGAATCGTACGACTGAATAAATATTTCATAATGTGACGACAATGTCTGTACGATTATCTGACGAGTGATTAAGCACACTCCACATTACGTATACGAATTTAATCAAAATTCAAATACTCACCAGTATGTAATGATTTTATGAGAGGTTGTCAGTAATTGTATTTACGGTGCATCTATGTGTATATGGGTTAGAATGGTCTCGTTCGTATTTGTAATTCTAGCAATAACGATCCATGCTGCAACAGCACAACAAATTCTTAATATTTCGATTGGTAAGTGGATTTTGATTCATTTATTGTACACGACTTACACACACATACACACACACACATATATATATATATATATATATAACGTTTATACACAGTATAAATATAGATATAGTATCAAACATATATATATATATATATATATATATATATATATATATATATATATATATATATATATATTACATATTATGTATATATTTTATATATATATATATATATAACATATATATATATATATATATATATATATATATATATATATATATATATATATATATATAGTATTTGAACAGGCATCATGACCATCAGTGTTACTAATTAAATTAATTGCAATCGAGGAAAAATATTTAAAACTATGAAAGTATATACAGTCACTACTAGTCATATTCGTGTACTGGAAAGCTATCAGTTAAGAAGCACATACGCACCGTTTATTTGAATATTTTTATTCATTCTTTCTAAAATAACCTATGAAACATTCAGTTAGTTTAAACATCGCATGATTTCAAACATGAATCTATTGTTTCTCCTCGGTGGTGTCGTTTCTTTAAGATCAACTGAAAATGTCTACTTTCCCTGATCGGTTTCGGCACGTATGCCACCCTCAGGTGGGCATTGAAGACTAATTTGAATTCTAAATTCGAAATGATCTTCATTGATATAAACTATTTTACAATTGATTTTTTTTTACAATTGTCGTTTTATGTCGATGTGTTCGTGTGATCGTGATCATTTCACCCGAATATCTGTGTGTAGGTGTACGCTTAGAAAATGCTCAAAAATCAAGCGAAACATTTTTTAACCTTAACTAACTTATATACTGACTTACAAACTGATCGATTCAATATCGAGTGTAGATAGTGTTCTGTCACTGGTTGTAAGTGTTTGCACCGCACTGGACTAACACTGAGCACTCATTTGGCAAGATCATCCTTCTCTGGGAGTCACCTCACGCTTATTCCAAACGTTGACGTCCATTGTCTCAAGCATTGTTTTGTTTGTGTGCGTTCAGCTTTTTCCAGACGGCTGACGATAGATGACTCGTGCTTGGTTCTTTATCGTCGAGACACCACACTTCCTGCTCGGCGTTCAACTGAGCAATCACGTTATCTGTTCAAGTGTCCTGTTTTGAAATGTTTGTAATTTTGTCTATCTAATTCGCATTAGGCTCTATTTATATATAAATTATGGGATGTGATTTATATTTTATCATTTTAAAGTATAGAGTAACGCATCGCTCTTGGAATTCATCGGTTCGTTTAATAATATATCATGTTTATTTTTTTATATTTCCGGGTTTTCGAGACCATTTCATTTTACAACTCTATTTTGAGTATTTACTATTTCCATTGTATTGTTTGTGTCGTTAATATATGTTAAGGGAATATCGAATCATTTTTTATTATATTTAATACTGTTAATGGCCGATATAGTCTTTATTATATGTATTAGATTTCAATTCAAACGCTCTGTTTAAATTGTAAACGTTACTGTTTTCTATTTAGTTTAACCATTTAATATTTTCATATTTTGTTTTATTAGAGTTTTATGTTTATTTATATCTTTGAAATGTTTATTTACTCTATTTGGATCGATTCCATCATATTTTACTCTATTTTTAATTGTATTGATTTCTTTTCTAACGTCTGTTTCATTTAGTGGTAGAATTATTCCTCAGTTTATCATTCTTTTTTTTGAAAATAATAAGGTGCTTCTATTTATCTGGTGGGACATGAAAGGTGTACTTTTTTACGAGCCCTCCGACCGGATAAAACAATTAGTGCTGAGTGATGTGGTTGTCAATTGAATTATTGGTAAAGAAAAAGGCTAAATGAAATGGTAAAGAAAATACAATGTACTGAATAAGATAGCCGGAAGTTTAGATTGATGCACGGAAACGTTAGGCCGTATGTGTTGATCTTACTACTCTGGAAACAATATATAACTTGAGCTGGAAAGTTTACCAACACAGAGCATATTCACCCGACTTGACTCCTTAGATTATCAATTAATCCTGTCTACACAGCACTCTTCAGCTGGGCAACGCTTTCTAGATGTGACTAAGATATGAGAGTGGACCTACGATTTCATTGACTTCATTGCCTTTTGCCGTGTAGGAATCCAAAACTTATCCGAGAGATACAAAACATAACTATTATGATGATTGAATTATATTTTATATATTATGAAAACAAAGTGAAAACTTCTCAAATAAGACTGAAACTTTTACACACATCATATATATGTATATATATATATATATATATATATATATATATATATATGTGTGTGTATATATATATGTATTTGTGTGTATGTATTATGTATGCATGTGTGTAATAAATATCATATATTTTTATACATAAAAAACACTTCTTTTAATATAATAAATCATGAAATGCCAGTTAGTATGTATGTTAGTAATCTTATCTCTCGAAATTAGTAAATTTATTTATTTTTTTATTATTTGAACTAGATAAAATATTAAGACCACAATGATTCATTTATTACACACCGGCTGAATTCATTTGTACTAGACCGGATAATCAAGGAAGTTCAGTTCGGTTTGCAATCGATTTTTTATGTCTGTCATAGCGCCATTGCTAATGCAAAAAGAAATATGTTTAATGTTCACATACAGGGAACGATTGAAAATGTTTACTTAACATTATGTAATTATTGAACGGTTTGAAATACGGAGATGAAATGAAAAGAAAAAATAGCATTGCATATCACTGTTCAAATGATATATTTATTTTTCATTATAAACGTGACGATTTTTAATAGATTTCTGGAACCATTTAAACGTTGCTTCACTGAATCAGTGAACGAATGTAGTATTCGTTTCTTCAGACAATCGTTTATTAAAGACTACTGAGTTGTAAGATTCAATATATGTACTTTACTCTGAGATCACGCGTCGCGCCGGGTACACAGTGCGTACAACAAATTGTCTTAAGCAGTTTAACCCTTTAAAACCGGGCCTGGATCTAGGAATCCATTGATATTTTCCAGAGAAACTATTGTCTCAGAGCGCCTATCTTTTGGATGATATATTTAAAGGACACTAATCTCTACCTAATGACACTAAATTATAACTCTTTCTTTCATTAAAAAAATTTACAGTCTTTCAAATATTACAAAAATCGATTTTTTTCATTTGAAAACCTATAAAAAATGCGAACTTGAGTAAACTTATAATTCCAAAAAGATAGACACAGTCTTTCATTATCAGTTCGTGAAATTTACAAATTTCTATGGTATATCATCCTCATAATTGAAAGATGCAGATAAACCTTTCCATCTGGTCAAAATAATCCTATCATATGTAAATCAGTGAAGATTCGTCTTTGAAAGTAATACGACCAGTACTGAAAACTATAATTATGTTATTTATTTTAATTTTCAGGTGACGAATGCTCTACTCTAACAAATTCATCAGGTGTTTGTCGACGGTTAAATGAATGTTCACCAGCAAGAGAAATTATAGACAATGGAGAAGTTCCTACGGTTTGTTCGTTCGAAGGCGAAAATTATAGTATGGTAGTATGTTGTATTGAACAGCCTCAAAAACATGTCAAAAGTAAGAACTGATATATTTTAAAACACTGACTTTATTTTCAATCCGTGCTCAGCTTATGTGCATTACATTCGTCATCTTGGAACCGTCAAGGTACAAAACATCTTTTTTTCTGTACAATTTTTTCTATGCCTTTGTATTCTGAAAATGATATCTTCGACATCGTAATTCATATAAAAATGCGATCAAAAATCAACAATAATGATTTATTGAACATTTTTATCAGAGCAGTTCTATTGTGGTTTGTGGAATTAGAAACTAATTTATTGGTGAATGTGAATTTAATCACAGAGTCAGAACGTTATTAATATTTATTTTTTCTATTATACTTTATGCTGTGTAGTAATTGTTATTATATTTGGTGAATTCGGAAGTTTTAGTCTTGCATTTTACATGATTTGCAAACATTATTGAATGTAAACGTATCGCAAACGTAAGAGAAACTCGCATAATAACTGGGAGTTGATCAAATAATAATTTCGAAGCGATCACATAAAATGGGAACAATTTAGGAGAAAATTACAATTTAGGGGAAAGTTATGTACCGCATGAAGTCTCCGAGAAACGGAATTCTCTACCGGGTCAAGATATACATCTAGTTGCTTTCTAGACAAAGTAAGGAGGACTTTTCTGGAAAATTATTACCAGCAATGAAAAGTTGATTATGTGCGACTAAACTTAACGCACACATTAATAGGTAAACTCCGATAAGACATCAACATCGACGACAAAATCAAACATCCATGTCAAACACATTCTTCCCTGACCGATTTACAATCTCAAAATAAAAAATATCGATTAACAATTTGACCTGTTGATACTGATTCGCGATGAATGAGCTCTGGAGAATCGAAAAATATGGCGATCGTGGCCGTCACATTCGAACTCGCTCGTCGAATTTTCTTTAATCCGAGAGAACTCGGTGTTATCCATTGCGGTGTTTTTCGATACGGCGCATCTTCTCCGAACGCCGTTTTCAATTTTAAAATGTTTCCATCGCTGTCTTCTCAAGTTGAACACAAAATTTCACAGATACACACACTGCTCTTCAACCATTTACAACCTAAAAATCGTCGAGGGTGATGTAAATCTAATTACGAAAGCCACTAAACACTCTAAAGAATCATTTTGATACAAACTCAATGGCAATTCACACCAACTGATGGCCACATTATATCGTGTCACTAGCTCCTCCCTCCACATACTAAATATTGAGCTGTGCACGCGGTCTGAATATGTTTCATTCGATAAAATTATACTAACTTATATATCCTATTATCGTCCAGTGCCAATAAAACAAATTAAATGCGCCAACATTTAACTGTAAACACTCTCTTTTAATATACTCTTCGAATAGAAATGTTCCCGGTCAACGATTTCTTAATGAATTAGCATCGAACACGCCATGAAATGTTCTTTTATTTAAATATCTTACCATTAATGATCATCTATTTGAATATATTAATTAGTATTTCGATAGAGTTCCATTATGTTTAAGCACAGAAGATTTTCGAAAGTATATCAAAAAAAAATGTTTAATTTCTTTCAAATGAATGTTCATAAGAAAAATTTTATAGTTTTAAACTCTTTTAGAATGTAAAGAATATGGATCTAAAATATTCAAGATGATACGTACAATACTTCCGGCGGTAAATACCCGTTACGTGAATTTTTCGTCATGTGCACTCGTTGGGAGAACTCTCATCATCGGTGGAGAAAAAGCTAGTACTGCTGAATATCCACATATGGTAAGTTGATGCATAGGTTTTAATAAGCCGTAAATGTAATAAAAAGAAAACATTCTATCAAACGTATTATTTATTTAAATAATGAACTGAAAGCCGACGTAAACGATTCTTTTGAACACCTTGAAAAATCAGGTTTCTGGAATGAGATGAAGACACTGGATCAAAGCTAGATATCAGATCGATAACTTTTCAAATTGGCTTCTTATCTAATATTTATTAGACATTCCTTATGTAATACTCATTAGACATATGAGAAAGAAAAAGTCAATAAATGAACATGTATCGTCTATACTTACTATAGAATTAAGAAATGTAGTTAGAAAAAATTAAAAATCCTTCGTTCGAAAGTATGACTATCGTTTTCTCATTCTATTTTTTACAGATAGCATAGCATTTTATGTTTACAAATATGCGGTATTGGTGTATGTTTACCCACTTCGTTTGTATATTATTATGGCTTTTTATTAATTTTTTGTCCAATTATTAAGTTTAAAAGACATATAGGATTGTTTTAGATTCAAACAGTTGTGTAATAAAATTATATAACTGTCAATAGAATTTTTTTAAAAAAAACTGTAGAACTTCGTCCTGGCACGTTCAGTTTTGCTCTCCTGAAAAAAGGTAAACAAACATTTGAAAAGTAGAAACCTCTTATTCTACATATAGGATTTCTATTCAAGTTATTTTTCTAAGCTATCATCCCTGATTCGTACACTTACTCCGGCGCTTAATGAAAATCTGGTCTATTCTAGGAGAAACATTTGATCTGTTACGTAGCCAATCTTGCACAGCATTCCTGCACAGCTAATAAAATAAATCAGTTTATTAATACCTAAATGTTAGGTTTCTGCACCACTCATGATATAATCTTGATTTAAAACCAAGTGATTTCTACCTTTTTGAGCTACTATTAATTAAGAGGACGAAATTTTCTTTCTGGTTTAGATATTAATACGATGCAAGATTAGTTGCACAAGAGATCAAAAAATTTCTTCCAAAACGAAATAATCCAGAAGCTCATTAAGTGTTCGATTAAATGTAGAGAAATTAAGAAAGATTATGTACAAAAATGATGAGAAATACTTTAAGTAGATTAAATTTTCTACTTCTAAATTGCACTTTATTTTCTGGCCTTCCATCGTGTTCATATATATATATATATATATATATATATATATATATATATATATATATATATATATAAATATATAAATAACAAATAATAATTATTTTAATGTATGAAATAATAATGAAAAGCTATAAAATTATACATACTTATTAATACATTTTAAAAGTTTATACGAATTTAAATCAAAATTATAAATTGATTTATGAAACAATGGTGAAACTGTTTTGTAATTTTTTCCATGGGTTCCGCCCGCTGCGACGTTTGCCCACCGACTCCCGGAAGAGAAACCGCTCAGCTCACTACATTCGCTTCCCCCGAAACAAACGACATGCTTTAATTTTCTTATAGAACGTGAATGATTTATTAGAATGTTAATGACAATGCAATAATGTTACAACAAATTTTACTCTAATTCTCCGCTTGGAAACTATGTTTTTAATTGATCTGCTTTCCGTACTGCATTAGAACTTGATACCATTCCGAGAATGGCGGCTTGATAAAGCTACATACACTTGATCGTGGATGAAAATTGTATTGTCAACAATAATAATTACCACGTCACCAACAATGATTATTTTTGTTTAGACAGCTGTGTATCCGTCCTTTTTATACTCGAGTTCCTCACACCAATCACACAATCCTATCGACCATTCAGAGAGTACAGAACTTGCCATCCCGTACGATCTTATCAATCGATCATAACACGAATAATCGGTTACACATGACAACGATCACGTTTTAATTTTTATTAACCTCTTAAATGGGTTGTCACTACGGATAATAAGTGGGCGAGACAGATACATCCGTCATATCCATTCAAGGGATTAATATAGAGATAAACTTGTTATATTTATTATCTTCATAATTACATACTTACAATGATTTCAGGCACTAATTGGGTATGAATATTTAGATAATCAGAAAAAGTGGAATTGTGAAGGTTCTTTGATCAGCGAGAGATTCGTTCTAACCTCTGCTCAATGTCTACATCACAAAACATAGTATGTATGAAAATAATTTAAGAATCGTTCAGAACAAAAAAATAAGATATTCAATAGTGCTCTTTAGATACATGGTTTCGAAAATCGTTATTATCATGAATCAAATCTATATAGACTGTGTACACACTGTTATTTTTATGTGAATTCTCTCTGGTATCGTCTAGGCCAGTGTTTCTCAACCTTTTGGCCGACCGTGAACCCCTTCCCACTTTGTTCCTTTCCTGTGAGCCCCTCTGCCATACTAGTACAAAGGTAGCTATTTAAATGTTTTGTTTGTAAATAGAAGATGTTTTATTATAGTTCTTATAATTTATATAAAATACAATAATTAAACAAAAATGTATACTTTAAGTATTTCTCGATCAATGTGAACCCTTGTGCTTGATGACCAGAAACAAGCTTTCTTATATCCGATTCTATTGCTGTGAGTGATAACCGAAGATCACCTCTGTCCAATACGTTAAAGCGATTCAGCGTTAGTTGAGTAAATAATTCACACGACTGAAACCTGATTCTACCAAATATGAAGTAGGAAATTCCATGAAAAACAATTTGCGTTATCCCAAGGCTGTGAAAACTTTATAGATATTGTACTCTTGATACAAAAATGGTGTTTTTCTCGACTGGGAGTTATTTTTCCAGCTATGTTGCTCCGAAGCACTTCGAACGCTTCTTAAATTCTATTGATGGTCATTTCTCTGTTCACTTCGCTTCTCTGTTTTCTTTTTTCTTTTCTCGGTGACTACTCTGTTTTCATTATTTCTCATTATCTCTGTGGCCCCCTAATCTTGTGCCGTGCCTCCCTTTTAAGTGATTTCTACCTGTGATCTTCTTGAAATATCCTTGGGACCTCTGGAGGCAATATTGCCTCAGGTGAAGAACCTCTGGTCTAAACGAAATAACGTGTACGCTAGCACTGATATATATTACTAGATATGAACTATATTTCACTTTTTTGAATATCTTTTTATTGAAACGAAATTAATTCTATAATACCGCAATATTGAACAAAACGCTCTAATGGATATTGTGATGTTGTGAAGTTAAATTTGTTTTAATAAATACCTTATATCGTGGACACTATTTATAAATTAAAAAATCACTTTTATTTTTCAGCGGGGAAGCGAGTTTCGTGCGACTGGGTAACAGCGAACGTGATTCGCGACACGAAGGAGAAATACAATACTTCAATGTGATTGAACGAATTCCACATCCAGATTATAAAAAGTCTTCTTTATACAACAACATCGGGCTCCTTAAATTAGACAGAGATATTATTTTCAGCTCGCTAGTTCGACCGATTTGTTTATACGACAAAGACATTTCTCCGAAGAGATTCATAGCGAGCGGGTGGGGTGGTCTCGGAAATGAAAATGTTTCTAGTGACGATTTACAACACACCTCTCTCGATTATTATCCAATAGATAAATGTAATTCTAGTTACTCGTCAAGAAGCCTCAACAGACGACTCGAACAAGGACTCATGGCTGAGAATCAAATTTGCACCGTTGCCGCCAAATATGAACAGAATTCTTGTGGGGTATTTAATTTCAACATTTAAAAATAAAAGATATATCGATTTGTTTTCGCGAATGAACACTTTTCTCATCGCACAAACTACAGAATGATATTCCTTGCGTTCGACAAATCATCATTGATAATGTTTGATTGTTTTTCTGTATCTCGACGCTCTAGAAACGATGGAATCGCTTTCGAAATTCGTATAAGTGACAATCGAAAATTATCAACGATGATTCATTGAAACGTCTATTCTGTTCTATGAATTGAAAAAGAATTTACTTGTAAAAGTGAATCTATCCATAATGATGTTGATTTGTGTTTTAGAGATTTTCGGGCGGTCCCCTTCAAGTCCACCATGAAAATGTTTACTGTATGTTCCAACTGGTCGGTGTAAGATCGTTTGGAAATAACTGTAATGGGAAATCGAAGCCAGAGTTGTACACGAAAGTCTCTTTTTATTTAACGTGGATAGAAAAAAATATCTGGGAATGATTATACTTGTATATCTAGTCTAATCGTAAATACTGTTAAAACGAATTTTATCACTAAAATAAAAATGAAAAACTATTTTCCAATATTATTTTGATTATTGACCCGTTTCACTCTAAATATACACAGTCTATTTTTTATACAATTTTACCGTTTGCAAAGAAAGACAAGATAATTTTATAATATACTTTTCTATTAATTCAAATGTATGTGTGCGTTAAGTAAATGCAAATACAAATAAATTCATATTACATTCCTGTTAAATTGTTTCTCTTCACCTCGAGGTTACAATTTGAAAATTTTCTACAGCCAGTTTCGTCTACTGACATCTTCAAATATATATATATATATATATATATATTCTGTAAGTGATGCCTACAACACTAATCCTACCAGGAATTGATTAATTTGGTATTAGTGTATTGTATCTTTTTCAGATAAAATATCTTAAAAACAGTTAAGCATTCCGTGCAGTTTTTTAAAAAAAAATAATAAAGAAACAATTAAAACTGGAAAAAATAAATAAGTGCTGTAGCAAACATAAATTTATTTCGAATCCGGTTCTGTGGCTTCACGTTGGCTGCAGTTTTTTCCTTTGTACGCATAATAGTTTCACAAGAAAAGAACGATACTCGTGCACACGATGACAGTCTTGTAATCTGTTGTGAAGAGAACTATGTGAATGTGAATTGCTTCATGTAAAGATGTTGTGGTACTTGTCAGTGTTTTTGTTCATATTTATAAACGTAACGACAGCGCAAGTTCAACTTAGTCTTCCAGTCGGTATGTACACTTTCTTATTACTTGTATTTCGTTATTGAATTAATTGACAGATTTTCGATAATTGTTTTCAATTTTTATACTATATGCGTACTGTTGAAAAATGAATATTTCAATTTATGTTCATTAATCATTCTCTAAAACTGGTTTCATTCATGGCATTGACAAAAAAACATGCTACAAAGACGTAAATGACCTTCATGTTCTATACAATGATGCACGTCAATTTTTATTAATATTAAAACATCTAAAAACAAATACAGACAGCGAAATAATCAAAAATCCAAATGACAGATAGTGTCGACGATTTAATAACACACAGCCTCTTATCTAGACTGTACATGGGTGTGTGTCAAGAGAGACAAAAATCTATTCGAATTTGATATCGTTTTGAATTATTTCCGTTCTCTCTGAAATTACGAAATGTTTTTGTAAATACAGCGAAAATATTAAAGATAGATAATTTGACATTGAATCATTAAAGGCAGTTATAAATAGAGAGAGAGAGAGAGAGATCAGATATCAATGAAAAAGTATAATAGATAAGAATTATATATATATATATATATATATATATATATATATATATATATATATATGTATATATATATACTGTATGCTGCTAGTATTTTTATTTAATCAAAAAATAAATGTAACTCGACGATGTCTTAATTTCAGCTCAACTGAATTCACGTATATTAATTATATTCAATCATATTTATTCTTCATGCCTTTCATTTCTTTCTATTTACATCTATTTTCGTAATTGTAATGTATTTCATTTTTCCGTAAGTAAATACTCGTTTTCTATAAAGATGTTGATAGATAAATTATGTTCTAATAGTTCTGCATTTTTTCTTAACAAACAAGCCAATAAACGGTTGAACGTTTAAACAAAATTATTCATTAACTGCATACTTACAAAGAGCACGTCATTATTGTAAAAATAAATAACGAATATATTAAATATTAGGTTTACAGATTAATCCGGTGCCTTTTTTTATAGAAAATCAATATCCACTTAGGGAAAAATGAAATACATTTCAGTCCTCAAAAGATCCTCAATTATTTTATATAACTTGGCTTCATCTGTCGGGTAACTGGCGAATCCCTTATCGAAATAAAGATGGTGGCGTTGCATCGGTGAACTCTTAATGCATTTTCAGACCTCTTCCACAGTTTTAAAATCTTTTGCACGTTGTATACAACACAACACCTTCCCACAAAGCTGAACGAAACATTGCTCTGTGGCCTTTGCTGTATTTTTTTTTCAACTGGAATGTGAAAAGCGTGCAATGCCTTAAATCCTGCTTTTCGAACGCTATCGTATTCACTACTGTTTTTTGAGATAATGCCAACTGCATGGCCAAGATATATAATTTTTTAAATGTTATGGCACTTGAATGAATAGAAGTGTTTAGCATTTCAAATGAACAGAAAATATTTTAATTTAAAGGCATAGAATTATTTTTTACATCTAATACATGAACAGTTTTTTTAATACAATTATTTATGAAATCATATTCCAGAAATGTCAAGCAAAGTAGTTAAATAAAAACTCAATAAAATTGCAAGTAAAAGCTTACTTATATTAATAGTAGATAATTGAACTAACTGACTAGAGGCGTACTTTTGCTGCAAGTATGTTTTTATTATTCTGATAATAAAAGGTACAACTCAGTATTTTCCTTTTCCATATTTACTGCGAATGTAAAACTCAACATGCTTGTGTATACATACATACATATATATATATATATATATACATACATACATATGTCAAATGAATACTGAATACCAGTATGTCTTAGATTTATAAACTATGAAAAGTCTTTCGAATCTTTTACCAGACAATGGATCATGTATGTATTGAAGAACCAGGGAAAAGAGGACACATACAGCGGAGTTGCTAGATAACATCTACAAGAATGCAATCTTAACGATCAAGTTGCAGAAAGGAACAAAAAAGATAAAAATGAAGAAAGGTGTAGGACAGGGAGATATAGTTTCGCCTAAATTATTTAACACAGCCTTAAGATAAGTATTTGAATCGCTCCACTGGGAGGACAAAGAAAATGAAATAAAAGGCGAAATATTAACACTCACCTCCGGTTTGCTGATAATTTCGTTATTTCGCAAGTATTCCTGAAGAGCTACAAAAGAAGAGAGAAGAATTAGATGATGCCAGTCAAAAATTTTTTTCAGTGCGTTTGTCTACCCTAAGAAAATTGAAATAAAAGAACAGAAATAGTAGTTAAGAAGTATGTCTAACATGAATCATTCATTGAAGAAGTAAACAGGAGAATAAAAATGGGATGGAGCACATTTGGACGAAACGCTTCGATATTTAAATCAACTAACCCACTCTGTTTGAAGAAAAAAGTATTTGATCAATGTACACTACCAGTCCTTACCTACGGCAGCGAAACATAGGTGCTTAACGCGAAAATCATTCAGAGACTCCGAACAACACAGAGAACTATGAAAAGACGCATGCTAGGAATAATAAGAAGAGATAGGAAAAGAATATAATGGATACGAAAACAGACAGGTGTCACAGATGTAATAAGAAGAGTAAAGAGTCTGGAATGGGAATGGGTGGGGCATGTTGTAAGCAGAGAAGACAACCGATGGACAACAGAAATTATTAACTGGGAACCAAGGAATATAAGAAGATCAAAAAAGATACCAACGAACAGGCGGGATAAAGAAATTGAATTTCTTATTGGAAATCAATGGAAAATAGATGCATTCAATCGTACAAAATGGAAAATCATAGAAGAGGCCTTTATCCAGTAGTGAATTGACAGAGGATGATAAGGATTATATTCATATATATATATATATATATATATATATATATATATGTATGTATGTATATACATAAAAAGTATATATACACATTTTCTTTTCTTGGAATAAAGTTGGTTGTTCAAACATCACTTCCAATATTTTTAATACACAATCTACTGGAAAAAATTCGAATAAGCAATGAATAAAGCAAAAAAAAAGGTTTACAAAACGATTATTTAAAATAACATACTTACTTTTGCATCAGTATACTTATATTACTATCCATTTCTATAAGCAACACTTCTATAGAGTGAATCAGAGAGTTAAACTAATATATTTTGTAAAGCATCTTACAAAAAAAGTTCATTAATTCAGTTATATATATATACATATACATATATATATATATATATATATATATTCAATTATAATATATATGACGACCGCGCGGCACTAGATCGACACCGGTTCCCGTCCGATCACCGCAGTTAAGCAGTGCCGGGCCCGGTCAGTACTCTGACGGGCGACCGTCCCTGGAATGCCAGGTGTCGTCGTCGAATACTCGCCAACACGCAAGTGGGATCAGCGTGGCGAGTCATGATCCCAAAACCTTACATGATGAGTACAAATAAATGAAAAATCATGGAAGAGGCTTGTATCCAGCAATGGATTAACAGAGATTGAAAAAAAATTATATATATATATAGTTATGTATAATTGTCTGTATTTCGATGGATCTAAATATTTTGTATTTTTATAACGTCAGTTATAATTTATAAATAAAATATTACCTACAATACTGCCTGTTCTTCTGTCATATTTAACATATATATCCATGTGTGCAGGAGACTGATATACACCTATCTGTTGCTCACCACAGTTTAATTTATAAAAAAAAATCTCCTAATTCATATGGTGCTGATACCTTAGAATATCGAAAAACTACACTTCCTTAAAATTGTTTTTTTAAACTGAATTTTCTTAAATTATAATTTCATATTCTATTATGCTTATTTTCAGTATTTGAACCAGTTTTTCTTTTATCTAATTGATTTGTTTTCAGTGTCACAAACTATAGAAGATGACTAGAGAGCTGAAATAGAAAATAAAATCTATCAGTTAGAAAATAAAATAGGTATTAACCAAATAACCCGTATGTCCAGTTTAAAAATAAAATATATTTCGCTTCCTTTATCTTCCACTACTTTGGCTATTAATTGAATTCAGTTGAGTTTTTCAATTTGTTCCATGCTGGATTCTTGTGCAGAGCTTTTTCTTAAGACGACGCTCTAATGCATATTGCTTGAAACATTGACATATTGTTTTTACGCAGCTTCATATTTACTCTAATTGTATAGTGTTTATTGCAAGTAGACTGATACCGTGATGTACGCAATACGTGAGGTTCTCTAGAAAAATATTCAGCTCGTATACAAAACGTTTTATCCATTCCCTCGTAAATAAAGAAAAATAAAAAACTAACATCTACAATACATTTACTGTGCAACTAATATTATTTTTCATTTTGTATTCCAGGTGCTTCATGTTCCACATCAGGTACATGTCGTCCATTAGCAGAATGTCCTACAGCACAAGAACTAATAAAAAAAGGAAACCGCCCTCTGATTTGTTCGTTTCAAGGAGTTGATCCTGTCGTATGTTGTTCTTCCTCTAAGATACATCAGGAAAGTAAGTATTTTCAATTATTAGATAATTGCTAAAATTTTCTTATTTTTGACGAAAAGATTTATCTCAATCACAATACAGTTCTGAAACTGTGACTGAATTCACGTTCACAAATTAATTCGTTTTTTCACCTCGCAATCTCTAAAAATGTTTGCGATTAAAAATGTTCAATGAAAAATCATTGATCATCTTTGATTGTTGCTTGTACGCTTTTCGATGCCTTCGTCGTCAGAACGCTAAGACACAGAAAAATCTCATGGTTTGTGGAATGAAAAAAAAGAATTCGTTTGTGAAAATATTCAGTTTAATTTAACCCCCAATACAATATTGCGAGTGCTAAATAATCCAAAACAAAATAGGTGTGATAAAGTAATGATACAACCTAATAATATACCCCTATAATAGTGTCACAAATAGTTATTTTTTATATTGTAAACTAGGAGAATCCAGGGTTTCACAAACCCCGCCCCCGGGAGAGAGATTCGCCCTCACTCGCTTACGCTCGATCCCTACCCCTCTGTAACAAATAACAGAAATTAACAAATTATACACACAAATAATCCGCGTACAATGTAAGTCTTAAAATTTTTTATTGGAAAAGTTCATAAAAATTAACATAAAAAAATAAAATGTGCAAATTTCTTACAACTTTTTTATTCTAAAGCTTCAGTGATCATAATATTTTGAATACACTGTTTCTTTCGTTGTACACCGTGAAACAGAACACTGATCATGTACTGATATCAACCGATCAGAAAGCAGATCACGTGATCACCATCGACCAATCAGAACACAGATAAACCGTTACGCAATGACAATGACAGTTTTGATTTTTATTAATAGAGATACAAATAAATCGTAATCTCTTTTTCCAAACACTTTCAGAATGCAGAGAATATGGAGAGAAGGTATTTGTTTTGAGACGACAACCAATTCCGCTACCTAATGCTCCCAAAACCAACGTTTCACTGTGTGCTATTGTGTCAAAACCACTTATAGTCGGTGGAGAAAAAGCCGGCAAGAAAGAATTTCCTCATATGGTAATATTTCATGAAATGTTCATAACTTTAAAATAATTACATATTGGTATTCTTTTGCTTAATATATTCAACTGATGAAAAATTCACGTTTCCGAAGAATGAACAAGAATTTCGATTACAAATACATCAACAGATTTATAAATTATAATTGTATATTTCCGTTGATGCAATTTTTTTTTTTTTGTTTATTGATCAACTTCCTCTTTTCGATCATTTGAGTGTTTGTTCTCTACTATTATTATCTTTAAGTAGATTTTAGATAACCTGTGCCAATAAACACACCTAAAATAGATTTGAAATCAGTTACCTGAAATCAACTCGAAGATGACACACGTATCGAAAGTAATGGTAGAGAACAGACGCTGAAATAACCTGAAAGGACAATGACCACTAGGACAAAATTATATAAAGCTTCCTGGCACTATACCTGCATTCAATTTCATAAATAAATGTGTACATTACATAAAAGCACACGATTGAAATTTTCAGCAAATGACTCGTGGTCATTATGATTATATTTTCGTATAGATTCCATCATCCTCTGAAATCTAAAGTATAGAAAAAAGTGTACGATTTGTTGGGACCGAAAATTTAGTTTATAAAACGTATACATCGCAAATACTCTTTCTTGTTCATCACGTTATAGAAATCAATCAATTTGATCATATATATATATATATATATATATATATATATATATATATATATAGATATATATATATATTACATTTTCTCAGGCACTTATCGGGTTTGGTCCAGAAGATAACATAAATTGGGATTGTGGAGGTTCATTAATCAGCGAACAATTTGTACTTACTGCTGCGCATTGCACTTATCATCAAGAATTGTAAGTGTCATTTTATCTATACGTTATTAATAAATATTTTCATACTTTCGAACATTTTTCGAAAATCTTTTTTGTGACTTTATTTATTGAAATGAAACTACCAAAATAAAGGTTTTCGTTCTTTAAACTTTACAAAGTATAAAGTAGCATACTTCAATAGTCACAAAACAGTTTTGACAAATGAATTCACTTATCTGTCTACAAACCACACCTGATCAAAAACACTCTCCAAACGATCATTGCTTATGCGCATTAACCATCATCCTCAGAGCATCAAAGCATAGAAAAAACTCGTTTTTTTCTATTCTAGACAATAAAAATTCTAATTTTTCTATACCTCTGAGATCTGAGAATCAATATTGAAATGCACAAAAGAAAACGACGATCAGAAATGATCGATTATCATTTTTGATCATAATATTTTCTTGCGATATGTGCGGTTAAGAAAATACTTATTTGTTGAGAGTTAATTTAGATATAGTGACGAAACTGTATTGTGACTATCCTAAATAGTTTTGTTAAAAACAGACTTTTAAAAATTTGGCAATGTATAAGAAGCAGTTTGAGAGTTTCACACAACAAGAGCTTGTACTCTACAATAGTTTAACACTAGATTTACGGAACCCGTCAATTTGACGGGTTTCTGATTTCATGCATAAAAATTTCGAACACAGAAATTTTATTTTCTAGTTATTATATATTGATTTTTAATGATATAACGTAGTGAATATATATATATATATATATATACACACTCATTTTATCCGAAAGATCTATATTTTCTTATTTCTATATGTTGTATGCCTATTTTTACGAAAATCCATGAAATTGACGGGTTGCTTAATTTACAATCGATCGTTTCAATTGTTGCGGAATAACAAAAATAAAAATGAGAATGAGTAAAGAAAAACAAAATAAATAACGGCTGTTTAGCAGCGAGCACGTAAACGAACAGCTTTGAACTATTTGTTTACAAAAAGAGCAAACCTTATCATATCACGGATTATCATCTCAACTGTGCAGTTTGCAGAGACAGGATGTGATATTTGGAAATTTAGCGAGGCTGAACTTGTTATTTATAGTACAAGTAAAGCAAAGCGAGTGATTATTTCAAAAGTGAATTTTGCAGAAAAGGAAGTGGAGTTTATTTACTAGACAAAGATTTGAATTTTTCAATGTAGTTTGAAAATCTATCCATAAAGAAATATTTTTTTACATTTTTGTTGTGCCTACTTGGCTAGGTATTATGGACAAGTCTCGAAAAGATATTGAATTGATAAAAAAAAAACTAACCAGTATAGATGAACACCTATCTGGATCGGATTCTGATGCAAGTGTCACCGAACTAACGTTGATTCCTGTAATATGGGACAGATTTATCCAAAATAGTCATGCTCGTTATAAGCCTGCCATGAACATTACAATCGATGAACAATTGTTCACAACTAAAGCTAGATGACGATTTACACAGTACATGCCAAATAAGCCCGATGAATTCGGCATTAGTTTAGGTTAGCATCGGACGTTACAAGCAAATATCTTATAAATGGCTTCCCATATTTAGGTAAAGATGAAATACGACCATCAAATATATCTTTGAGCGAATTCGTCGTGCTCAAGCTTGCTAAACCATATTTAGGCCGTGGAAAAAAACATTAATACTGACAACTTTTTCACAAGAATTTCCCTTGAAAAAAGTTGCTTGCAAAAAAAAACAACTCTTCTGGGGGCTATACGTACAAACAGAAGAGAATTGCCAAAAATTGTAAAGGCTAAGAAGGATAATATGATCCGATTTTCCACAAAAATTTATAAATCAGATGAGTACGTTCTCACAGTTTACAAATCAAAACCAAACAAAAAGGTATTATTGCTCAATTCTAAACATGAAAACGTCGAAATAGAAGGTAACGCTAAAAGTGTCCCTGAAGCAATCATATTTTACAACAAAACCAAGTTTGGGGTGGATGTTGTAGACCAAATGGCTAAAAAATATAGCGTGAAAGCAGGGTCCCATAGATGGTCCCTTCAAGTGTTTTATAACATTTTAGATTTAGCAGTCATCAATGCCTGGATATTGTATAAAGAGACCACTGGAGTAAACATATCTGGAAAGAATTTTATTCTTCAACTGGCTGAAGAACTAGACAGTGATCTTCGCGACGAACAAAATACTAATTCCAATTCAGTTATACAAAATCTTAATGTACGAAAGTCTTACCAAATCGGATTATGTAAGAAAAATAGGTCTTCTAATATTTGTATTAAGTGTAACAAGTATGTATGCGGAAAATGTACATTCAAAATGGAGTTTATATGTAAAAAATGTACTGAATAAAACTGTTAATAAAAATCTATTGATTTAAGATAAAAAGATTTACAAAAAATTTCATTTTAATTTACCGGTCGAAAAGACGGGTTTCAGTAAAAATAGGTATACAGTCGATACCCGTAAATGTAGTGTTAACATAGTGAGATGATACCGAAACAAAATAAATCTAATAATATAGCCTAACTCACAACTGTTGTGATCAACTAGTGATTGAATGAAAGTAAAATTGCTTTCGTTTTCATTTTTTTTTTTAAAAAAAAATAACTATTTTACAGAGGAGAGGTTCGATACGTACGTTTAGGAGATCTAAATAAAGCGAGAACTGATGACGACACACGTACACAAGATTTCAGAGTGCTGACTGATATCAAACATCCCGATTACAAACCACCGTCGCAATACAACGACATCGCACTCCTGAAACTGGACAAGAAAGCTGAAATCAATGCGTACGTTCGACCGATCTGTCTGTACGGTGAGAATACAAGCCCCGATAAATTTATAGCGACCGGATGGGGAGCGATCGATTACGAAGACATATCCAGTGACGACTTACTCAAAGTCACTCTACAATATTACACGCAAGACAGGTGCAACACTAGCTACCGATCGAGTATTTCTGTACGAAAGCTCGATCGTGGGATCGTGCCCGAGACACAACTGTGTGCTGGCGGAAAGCCTAACGAGGAGAAAGATACGTGTCAGGTATGAGGCACGGTGCACGTTTCTCCCACTGATCGAATGAAATGTGATATGTTGTCTGATTTTCAGGGTGATTCCGGAGGTCCCCTTCAGATATATAACGACGATGTATACTGTATGTACTATATCGTAGGTGTGACATCTTTTGGAAAAACGTGCGGAGTCGCAAACAGTCCAGGGGTTTACACTAGAGTATCCGCTTATATCTCGTGGATAGAGAAAGAAGTCTGGGGTACATAGTCCTTATTTCTAATTGAAAAATGTATTTTATTTTTGTATGTTATGTGATCAGTTTTTAAAGAATATAACTTACGAACTGAAATATCAAATAATAATAAATACTTTATTGTATTAAAATAGAAACTATCGAATATTATATGCAACATACTTTCTTTTTCCTTGTCGTTCCAAGGACGATAGCATCATCGTTCAACTTCACATGAGAAAATTATCTAAACGATCAATGTACGATTATTGAACATTTTTATTAAAATGTCCTGTGGCTTGTGAACGAGTAAAACTCCCGCAGAGAAATCGAACTTGGACACTACCTGATTCTGAAATTATCATACTTTTCCGATTTTTAAGAAACGTTTATTATTTAATTCTTCTTGTCGCAAGTGTCTAAAATTGAATGTATTTAATAGAGGGGAATTAAAAAGTATCCAACTTTAGTATTCAATTCTTTCACTGTATAAAATGCGAGAATTTCACTTAAATTGCAACTTATTTACTATTTAATTCTTTTTTAGGAGAATATTTTCTTCTTCGGACAGCTGACAGCATATCAAGTATAGAACCGTCAACTGGCGAAGAATTTCCAGAACACAGACACAATTGTACAGTTAGTACAGACGATCGATTATCGCTTTGTATTTGGAATCGTTACTAAAAACGAAAGCAGTTTTCTTTATCCAGTTTTTGCACGTTTTATGCTATGTTGGTTTCTTATATACTTTATACGGCACGATTGTGCCGTTGAATGATATCTTCTATTCATCACGTTAAAAAAAAACAGTACCCACATACGAAATATCCTCTTATCTTCTGATTGTCTTCTTCGGTTCATTTTTTTTAAGTTATTGTTGACGGAATCTACTGAAATCGGTATTAATTCTTTCTTGAACCGTCTCTGATGATAGTCAGTATCATAGACCTCATAATATGACTCTATAAATAAAACTATGTACGAAATCCGCAAATTTAAATCATTGAGGGAATCGAGAGAATCGAATTATTCTCTTTGTACATCTTCAGGGTTTAGAAAATAAAATACTTTGTACTTAACATCCTCGTATCTTTCTACTATTCGACCACTGTTTAAAATCATTCATAAAAGTCAGTTTGTTCAACGTTGAACATTTGTCCTGATAATTTATTAAAAAATATGTTCTTACTCGTGAGGAATCGGCAAATTTAACTCTTAATCCAATAATACTACGTCTTTCTTCTCGAATATATTTTGTTATCGACACGCATTTAGTTCTTTAGTGTTTGAACGATTTCAAAATATGTTTTACATTCAAATACTAATCAAATTCATCTAATATTACATACGACGTGTCAGAAAATTACTATTTGATCACACTGTCTTAGTACTAAACCAATATAATGTAAGCGATTTAAGTGCCGCCGTTTATGAAATTTTATGAGAGTTCTTATTAAAAAAATACATTATTTTGTTTCTAACTCAGTGTATCTTACCACTTTGTCGTCATAACCGAATGTCCTAAACATCAGGATATTTACAATAGCTTATGATTACCAAATCCATAATTGCTTAACTTTTAAATCTCTATAACTGATTGGATTTATAAGGAAATTAAATGAGGAATCAAACTGAACATCTGATTTAGGTCCTTATAACTGATCATTCGTTATAGATGAATTATACTGTGTATATATATATATATATATATATATACATATATCTTATTGTTTTGACACTCTATGTTATTGAAATCATCAACATTTTATGAAGACTATTTATTTATTCATACTTATTTATTATTTTTTTTTCTATCATAAATAAAATGTTCGCCAAGACCAGACCAGATAATTCAGGCTGACCTAGACCTGCCCTGAATTACATAATATGTAAATATAAACAATCGTTTATAAAAAAAACTGTACTCTCAAAAAATGATCCAACTTCGATAATATTAAATAACAACAATGAAAGATTTTTCGATCATTCTTCGCTTGCATATCTACCTTATTTTGAAAACAATGTTTATATTTATCAATATAAACATACATATATATATATATATATATATATATATATATATATATATATATATATATATATGGGGGGGGTCGGGTGTAGAAAAAGAATTCGTTGTGAATATTTCAACATTTTTTATTTAATGATAATCAGAATTTTTTTCATGATTACTATACAATTTACACTATTAATAGGATAATTGCATTTCAAATGTGTATATATATATATATATATTTCTTGATAACATTATGACATAATTTTATCAAATACTAGAAAAAATTGAGCATCCAATTATTTATTTTCGAATTATTAGTAATTATCTCAACAAACACAATGAATAGTTCAAATAACAAGGTTATTAAAATCGATAACATTGTGTTTATCTCTAAAATTAATATGATTTAAATTTAAATATACAACAATGTACTTTCAGAAATAAGAACATTCATCTATCTTTTAAGTTTTATACAAATATTTACTTACGGAAATGTAAACAATTCTTGATATATTCGTTTTTTTATAAACGATGTCCTGCTCGTCTTCATCGTGTCTGATCAACTGTATGTTTTTCACTAATAGTGACACGTGTATCGCCCTCAAAGAGATATTGAAGACTAATTTGACAGACGAAGACGAATAAATTCCAAGGCGGCTTGAGGGCCAGGCACGGAGCGTATAACTTTTGTCTCACGAGAATCACATGATGAGAGATGACCAGTGAAGTTTGCTACAGATAAATATGAACGAGACGAAGACTCCGGACGCGACAGGTGGTCTAAGGTATCACCATAAATTTAGAGCAGCCAAACACAATCGACAGCTCATTCGCCGTCATCGTCGTCATCGGCGACCAATAGTTTCGGTCTTTCGAACCGATTACATCAATCCGACGCGTTGTAGTCTCTGATAACGCGTCTCAACGGGTTTTCGGTATGCGACGCGTGACCGTACAACAGACGAGCCTGTCGCAAGGACAAACTCCTCTATTGTTCGACGACGAAGATCCTTGTGGAACGTGCTGTTTGTAAACAAAAGTATCCGCATCAGTGATGAGAAGCGGAACTTTCTTCTCGAATACTAGCTGTCATTTCGGAGGGGAGGACATGTGAACACAAGTTGGTCCTGCGTTCGTCACGATCCACCGAAATGCTCGTATAAATCTCGAACTTTGTACGTAGAGACAGCCGCGACCGCTTGTTCGTAACGAATGAAACCTGCAGAGTTGTCCGTCGACCTTGTTAAGCACATTCGTCTAATGCTTCTGAAAGATCAGATGCTTGTCGAATGTGATGCCGAGGTATTTAACCTTGTTCGTCCAGCCGATTAGCATGCTATACGAGACAAACGAGTCGGCCAGAACGTCACGGCGTTATATAAACAAGCTCGCCTGGCATTTCACAGCGTTCATCCTTACTTACCACGGACTGTACTAGCGCTGAAGATGCACAAACGGTTATTCTAGCCTTCTACACTACAAGCACAGTACCCTTCGCATATAATGTAGCGGTGTACTTCCGCAGTACATTGTTGATATTCAGATCTAACGGCAGCGGCCACACCACGCTACTTTACAAAACATTAAATCAGATGAGCGGTGAATGCTCGACTGCTCCCCTTCCAAGCTCCCGTACAAAAAAAAACGTCCCGAATAGTATGAAGCCGCCGGGAAGAGCATCCAATCGGAGACCTTCAGACAGATGAACTTATAGAAAAGACCGGCGTACCAGACCTTTTCATATACCTTTTCAATGTGGTGAAGTACGAGCCTGATCGAGAGCCTCTCGTTGAAACCACAAATTGTGCTTTCTGTAAGCCCCAAGGCTGCCTACAAAGCATTGTGTTCACTCTTGAATCCGATTACTAATTTAAAAGACGAATAAATTTTAAGAAGACTTGAACGTTTTGTGAAAAGTTCCAGGCACGGTGTCTAACTGATACACAGATGTCACGATGAGAGATTTCTGTAGAGTTTGCTGTATAAATCTATCGAAGACAAGCGGACCAAAGATTTCAAGCGCGACAGAAGATCACGCTTTCGTACAGATATTCTAATTTGAAACTTGATTTATGATCTATTAATATACATTTTTAGATGTGGGGTACATCTTATAATTTTAGTATGTAAGGTAAATAGTCACTATTTTTCTTTTGTTCGTTTAATATTTTGCTTTTCTATATATCCAAATATTTCACGAATAGTAGCTGGCTATATTCTGACACAGATGTCTTTATAACCATTATTTATCAGTAACTAGAGGCATTTACTTTTTAATCAGTTATACAATTCTGCAGAAGTAATACAGATCCTATCGAAACATTTTAAATCTAAAAATATACTCGACTCAAGGCTATTAGGTTGTGATAGGAAAGCAATTGCGGTGTTGTATATGAATTTTAAGGTCATAAACCGCAATTATTTTTATACCCACCTGATTCCTTGCGTTTGAACTTCCCCCGCTCGTTCGTCTCACTATCAAAAACTCGAAAAGAGAAGAGTAAATACATATGAAAAATCAGGCAAGTCGAAATTTATTTCAAATCCAGCTCTGTGATTTTATATAAATAATATTTTTTTCTTGTTCGTATGATAGTTTCGCATGAAAAGAAATCATTTTTAAATTCTGTTCGTGTGATGATAATCTTGTTGCCTGCTGTGAAAAAGAAGTATATGAACGTAAAATGTTTCATGTAAAAATGCTGTGGCCGCTGTTAACGTTCCTGTTTATATTCATAAATGCAGCGGCAACACAAATTGCAAATAATCTACCAACCGGTATGTACACTTATTTATTACTGTTACACGGAATTGAATTCATTCGATAACATTTCATAATTAGTTTCTATTTTTACACAAGTTATAAATGTACTATTTAAATATATAAATTCGTATATAAATGTGTTAATAGTTTTCTAAACGTGGATTTATTAATGACATTAATCAGAAAAAGGAGCAAATAAAGTGATCTACATCTACCATGAAACGAAAATACCCGTCAATGTCTTTATTTAAACATTTAAAAATAAGTACAGTGAACGAAAAAGTTACAAATTCAAATGTCAGGCCACATCATAGATTTAAAATTAGTAAAAATGTATCAATATTAAACATATCATGTAATCTTAAAAGAGACAACACACAGCAATATCAATCAATTAAATGAAACTGGACCCATATATACTGAGTATGTTCGGCTCTCTTTCGTCTCGACATTTTTCATTTCTTTCTACCTATATCTATCCTCACGACTGAAAGATTTTGATAGACAAATTGTGTTCTAATGGTTGTGTGTGTTCCTTTTTTTTATATAAAAGAGTTAACTTTTGAACAAAATTCTTTCTGGTTAATTACGAATGCAAATTAAACTGTAAAGGGATATATTTAAGAAGTAAAATAGTCATTCTAAATACGAGATTTTTAAACATAATTTTTTAAAAAATAATTACCACTAATTTCTATCTACTTAATTCAGCACTTAATAAGCGTCTGTATTCAGTCCAAGAAGAAAAAAGTTGGCCTCTTGTGCAGCCACTCTTAAATCATATTAATAGACTAAATGAAATTCGTTTCTAACTCTTTTTCTTACTGTCAATGATACCTGAGTGCCTCATTTAAGTCATAGAGTAAACAGAAAAATTCAGTGTAGAGACATACGTCGTCTCCAACATCAAAACGTTCAAGACAACTCTCTGCAGCATAGATGATGATAACATTTTTCTGAGATCTGAAAGGTGTAATTTTTATTTATCTTACACCTAAAGATGAGACGAAAAACAATAACGACCACTGTAACTTTTTCGGGAATTTAAAACAAAAATTAAGTTCATTAAGAGTAGGAAATTTTCTAAAAGTGTTGTTCAGCTCTAAGAAAACCGTCTACCACGCACGGATAATTAAACAAATCAATATATTTAAGATCTAGTATTTGCATTCCTGGACCACTCACCGTATATTCGACTGAGCATTAAGTAATTTTCACTTTTTCGTACCACTGAAAAAATGTTGGGAGAATAAAATGTGTTTTCTGGCGAGGAAGTCATTAATACGATCCAAGAATGGCTACAAAACAGACCAAAATGTCTCTTCCAGGAAAAAAACAGATCATTAGACGTTGGACTAAGTAAAGAGAATTTAGGAGGGACTGTACAGAAAAATGATCCAAATAACTGACATTTGAATTCTTTCTAACTAATCTGAATAAGAAAATCTAAGATGCTCATTAATACTTTAAGATCTTTTCCGACAAGATATTGATTGGGATTAATATTTTCTAAGAAATACATTAAAAAAAATGTGTTTTTTACAGGAGCAAATTGTATCACGAATGGAAAATCAGGAATCTGTGAACAACTATCAAAATGTCCGAGCGCTATGCGTGCTATTCAGTCAAATTCCTATCTTAAAATATGTTCTTTCTTGCAAGTAGAACCTGTAGTATGCTGTATTCGAAATGCAAGTTCTAGCACGACGACTAGGCCAGTTATATTACCTGAAAGGTTGAGAAACAAAGGAACAATTCCTGTTCATGTACAAAGTACGTTTCATTTTTTTATTAATTAATATTATAATAAATAATTGAGTATTTCTCAAATATTTCGAAGAAAGAGAACAACGATTGAAGAATAGTATGTAGGGATTTTTTATCAATTTCTAATTTTTTTTTATGAGTTGACGTGGGTGTATGAAATATAAAAGATAAACGTTGGTATCCACTTGAAAACTAGGCGTATTCCTGAATAATTACGAACCATATAGAAAATGTATTCTGTAGGTTAGAAAATAGTGAATTGATCGAAGTGAGAAGAACGAACGCGGAACAATCGTAGCGTTGTTCAGTATTTCCTATTAATCGTATTCAAAAAACTATAGATAGATATGTTGATCCTTCCGCCGGAACGAACACCGAGCACTAGGCTCACGGATTACACTGCTTAAATGTCAGAATTGTTACACGGTTCGGGAATCACGGACAAGTGGTCGAGAAATGTTTCGTGATCCGTCGACAAAGTGGCATCTTATTATGAAGCTAGCGGAATCTCAGGGTACCCGTGAGAGGAACCTTTCACCGACTTGGTCGATGGGCTTTGTTAGCCGACTCGCAGACGACTTCGCCAATCGTCGTTCTCCGATACAAGTAGCCTTGGCCGCTTGTGTCGGTGGTACTGGACGACTAGGTTGTTCTTTTCGAACGCCCGAATCGCACGTTTTCTCTCGCTTCCGCCACTCGACTGTACAGCCGAAGTGCTTGTCGTGGGATAATTGTAGAGACTTGGAGGTCCCGGTGCAAGATGCTATTTCGCACCAGGTAGTACGCAACCGCGATTGGACGCGCGCACAGTTTTTGAAACACTTGTAGTCGCTTTGTTGATTCATAAGTCCAGGCCGCACACGCGTTCATGACGATCGACTGAATGCAACTGAGTGTACGCTTACTTCTCGACGACAACTGTCAGATTCCAAACACCACAACCTGAGTCCATCGGTCGAGCACTAGGTTATCAGGCTCGCGTTTCCGAATGATTGTACAAGACTGCCAAACTCTTCTGCGTGTACACTCTCACATTCCGTACGATAGTACTCTTTGAGTTCAAGCAAACGAGCATGCAGCTTCGTCTCGATGATTTTCGACTTCCATTGCCGCTGTATCATCCATAAAAGAGCGCCATACACTAATCTCCCTGTTGACGTGCAGGTTGCACGGCACAAGACCCAACCACACTTCCATGCGAGACACCAGTCGCTATCGGTCTGATGGAGGAACGTTCCCTGTCCAGTCTCACGTAGATGGTCCTCCCTGACAAGTAAGAAGCCACCAGGTGTATCATACTGTCGGGGGAGTCCAGGTACACGAGCTTGTAAAAGAAGAATCATTCCTTTATATTGCGTTTTTTTTATATTTGAACGTTTAGTTAACCAGTGCCGTATCAACTCGTACTGGTCGAGATACTAGTTTTGTGTCATCGATTTTACCTGAAAATTTCCGTTATTTTAATCTTTAGTATTTGCCATTGCTTATTTTAGACATCGGTGGGTCATTACAAGCGTGGACTATTGATGCGTTTATCATTTCATTTCAATATTATCTTTATATCCTGCTTATAAAATACATTTTTCTTCCTTTCCCACTAATTTGACAAGTGTACATCTATCTATTGTGAATTCAAATAAAATCGGCATATCGAATCACCCATAAGTAATGCGGTTTTTTAAAATAAATTTTGAAACAGCAAAAAAATGAATTTTTTTAATTTTGATCCAAAATATATTTGCCGTTATTACTTAGCGCCTCTTCCCATCTTAATCTTTAATTTTCATTACCCGGATGATAAAACTTCTCGGGTTTTGCATTGAAGGAAGAGTCGGGCTCGCTTTAAATATCATTCTCTGCATTAAACTGTTTTCCGTTGTTTAATGTAATTTTGGAGACTTCAAAACAGATGATAATCCGATGGTGCTAGGTCAGGAATATGCTGGATGAATCATAAACTTTCCATTCGAATAGCCTCAGTTCTTGGAGGGTTCTGCATGCCGTGTGAAGTCTAATATCGTCGTGATGACAAGTTATGCCTTTTATGTTGGCTAATACTGGTTGTTTTTCATCAATGGACTGTTTTAGTCGTACCAGTTGTTCGCAATACAACTCCTTTGTGACTGTTCGATTCTCTGGTAATAGCTCGTAATGGACAATTCCTTCCATATCCCACCAAACAGGCAACATAACCTTTTTTGGATAAGGCCCTCCTTTCGCAGTTGAAGATAATGTTTCGTTGCGGTCATACCATCGTCTTTGACGTTTAATATTGTTTTATAAACAATCCATTTTTCATCGTCAGTAACAATCATATTCAGAAACGGATCATTTTTCAATCGGCATAGATGATAAATGTAAATGTCGACATTTATTTTAATTTAACGTCCGATAACTTGTACAAAGCACACTGATTCAGCTTGAAAACCTTACAAATAATTTTCAAGTGATGATCAGTAGTTGAATGCGTCACTTTTAGCTTCTTAACACTGGTGTAACTTCGCAGAATCACATAACAAACTCTTGAGGACATCCTGAACATTTCCATTTTCAAGGCTGTAGTTCCCGGACCGAAATCGATGAAACCATCTTTGTCCTCGGCTACGACTAATCACATCTGAGCCATAAATTTCTCGCATTTCTTTCACTAGAGATGTAGCGTTGTTGCGCCGACGAAACTGCCAAAACAAAATATACCTATTTACTCTTTTGGCACTTCCATGATAACTAATATTTCTTCTTATAAATTCACTATTAATCTTCAACGATAATATTGAGAAAACATTACGTACAACTGAGTATCATATGCATCTAATACGTTATTGCAATAGTTATAAAATGTTGCATTATTCATTTTCAGCTATATGAAAACACCCCATTACTTGTGGGGTGACTCGATATTTAATTAGACTTATAGTTTCTTATTCATACATGAAAGCGTCATTATTATTCAATAATGAACATTTATTCTATTGATTAATGTTTAATAATGCTTTTTTTATATACATAATTTATATTGCTTTTCAGAATGTCAAGAGTATGGGAAATCAGTTTTTAAATTGGTCCGTCCTCCTGTCCTTGTTCCAAATGTTCGTATGCAAAATGTTTCTTTATGCGCACGTAAATTAAAACCTACAATCGTTGGTGGTGAAGAGGCTAGTCCAGGTGAATTCCCACATATGGTAAATGAACTGAAATCAATTTAAAACTAACTGTGTTGGTAATCATAATTCTCGATTGAACACTCAGTAAGCAATCGTATATACTCGTTATAATTATACAAAATGTGTCAAGAAAAGAATTGATATTAACGTGATGTAAAAAACGATTGCAAGCGAGCACTTGCGTCTCTAAATAAAGCCAGTGGCGTCACAGTATATAGTTTATTTTGTGATAAAGGATTTTAAAATACTATTCATTGAAATAATAAGTACATTTTTCTAAGAAAAGTGTGTATATATATGTATATACACATATATATATATATGTGTGTGTGTGTGTGTGAAAATTGTGAAAATCACAATTCTTTAAAGTTATTCACCGAGAAGCATCAGGTTCCTCTTATTTGTGGCAGTATCATTGATTTTGAAATAAAATCACTTTTTGAATGAATATTTTTTTCGTAAAATTAGAAAATTCTATAAACTAAATCATTTTTTTAATTTTCATTCCAGTGAAAATGAAATCAATATCCAATTACTTATTAAAACAATTTAGACGACTCTTCTATTTAGTCCTCTGTGTCATAATTAATGAAAAGTATCTCTCAGTGCAAGATTATATCTATGTATTTTGAAAAATTGACGAAAATATTCTAGTGCAAAAAAAGATTCAATATAAAAGATTCTGTTCACCAGAGATGGTCGTGTTTTCAACAATTCGTCATGTAACCGTTCTAGATGTTGACAGTAAACGTCAGTAGTGATTGTATCATCCAGTTTTAGCAAATCGAAATGAATTATGCCAGTGTGATCCCACCAAACGCAAAATATCAGCTTTTTCAATAGCACGCCCGGTTTAGATGTAGGTACAGCTGATTGGTTCGGAAAAGCCGTTGATTGGAGCGTTTCAAGGTACTGTATAAGACCCGTTTCTCATCACCGGTAACGATTCTGCCAGAAAATAGATCAATTCGTTGCTTAGTCAATAAAGTTATGCAGTGTTTGTCTCTGATCTTTGTTTGTATTCGACAATTGATGTGGAACGCAAACGCTTTACCTAAATACCTTTACAATTTCATGAAGGTTTGTTTGCACTGTCGACCAAATGTCGCCAAGTGTGTCAGCTATTTCTTGCACGGTCAATCTTGGTCCGACTCAACCAGTGATTTTAGAGCATCATTATCGAATTCAGCGGGTAGCCCACTTCGAAAATTATCAAATAAATTAAAATCACCACTGGCAAATTTTCTGAATCAACATTGGCACTTATTGACCTTCAAAACGTCCCCGTAGATTCACAGTTTTTCATTGCGGCTGTTGCGTTAAATCCCGATCGAAAATGAAACAACATGCAATGACTTATGTATTCTTCTGAAAGTGGACAGTGTCCTCGATTTTGTCTTGGGATATTAGAAACCTTTCTTTGTTCAAAACAATAAATACACAATCTTTTCCGTAATGTACGATGTCAAAACACGTCTTCAAATGCCATAAACTTAAGCCGAACCGAATCTAATTCACTTATTTAAAAATGTTGAAGATTTATGGGCATCCCAATTATATATTTTTGTGGTTACAAAGAAAGAGAAGTGCGCTCGTCGAGTGCCACGGATTGGCCAATGAAATGAAATCCAAACGGTTTGAAATTTGTCATATGATTTTATATCGGCACGAAATTGAATGTGATGATTTCTACCATTTATAGTCACTGCGGATAAAACGATTAACAACATGATGACTTCATTTACTAATCAATAACTCGAACTGGCATGTTTTGACATGACACTAATTGTTATTTTTCAGTTTGCATCCAATTCATTTTTCACAATATGTGTAAAAATATTAAAATATAGTGCATAGTATATACTTAAGTAATGTATTTAATATTTTATATTCAAGGCAATAATCGGATACGGTGAAGAAGTGTCGAAACACTGGGACTGTGGAGGTACACTTATTAGTGAAAATTTCGTACTCACAGCGGCGCATTGTTTGTACCATAGATCTTGGTAAGTAATATAGTCTTGTACAACGATCGTCATGTTCACAAATGAATTTTTCCTCTCGCAAATGAATTGTTTCTTTTTTCTTTCCACACAGTAATAAAACAATTATAATCAAAAATGATCGATAATCATTTGTTAAACATTTTGATCAGAATGTTTTTATGGGTCGTGCGCTGAGAAAAAGAATTGGTTTATGAAAATGAATTTATACACACAACTGAAAACTGTTTTAGATTTATTATCACATATTATACATGATGTGTATATTAAAAACTCTTACCAGCACACAAAATCTAAATCATCTTGAAAATTAGACAAATACATGTCTGATTCTATAAAACTGTTTTCTAAAAATATTACTTTATTCATTTTTCAGCTAATGTATATTCACTTTCCGTATTCCCGCTAAATTTATCACTAATCACCGTAATTTTAATTGTACTTATTTCTTATTTTTATTATGACTCGAATAATTGTTGATTATTTCGTCGGTATAATTAATATTTTATAAAATGTCGCATTTGTCTTTCCGTTCTATCTTTCGTCATTTTCAAGTCGCTGAATCTGATTGTTTTTTATATTTTTTCTTGTAATATCTATTCAGTTTTCGTATTCCAAACATTTTAACACTGAAAATCTTGCCTTTTTCATAACATAGCGCTATGAGAATAATTAGATTCGGTATTCCCATCGAAATGATCATAAACAACAATCAAAAATGATTAATGATCAATTACCAACATTTTTAATTAGAAAGAAGTTTACTGTTTTCAGAACGAATAAACAAGTCATTTCGAAAATTTATCTTTCCATAGTTTGTCTAAACATAGTAGTGTAGAATTTTATTTGTTATCACCCATATATATATATATATATATATATATATATATATATATATATATATATATACATGTTATAGGGGAGATGCCAAGTTCGTCAGATTAGGTGATTTAAACTTAAATTCAACAAATGACCAAGCTCGTCCTCAAAATTTCAACATCATTGAGATGATTGCACATCCTAATTTTACCGGATTAGTTAAATACAATGATATCGCTCTTCTGAAGTTAGACAAGAATGCGATTTTCGATGAGTATGTCCGGCCTGCATGTTTGTCTAATCAAAATCCAATCACTGCTAACAAAGCAATTGCTACTGGATGGGGAGCGACAGACATTAAAGACAGCAGTGATCATCTTTTAAAAGTAAATTTACACCTATTCCCGTATAATAGATGCAATACCTCGTACGCAAATCAATTAATTTCAAAAATACTTCCAAGCGGTATTTTATCAGAAAAACAAATTTGCGCTGGAGGGCTCGCTGAAGAGAAGGACACTTGTCAGGTGAGTTGAATACATTTATTATTTCGCAATTATGTACATATATTTGTAATACTACATTTTAATCGAAAGAGGCGTGTATACGAATTTGAAAAGTTCGCGACCTTACAAAAAAAATATAAATTGTGCTGCGTTGTGTTTCCACACCTGTCCTACGGGCAGCTACGAAATATCAACGTGATTTATTGAATAGTTTGTTCTGAACAGCTGTTTAAACAGTCATCTCCGAGTATTTCTTAAAATGGTTAAAGTTGAAAATCGTACAGTGATATGTTTTCATGTTAAAAGAAATTTAAAATCGATGGAAAATTCTAACGGGATAAAAAAACGTTTTGGATGGTAGTGCACCTTCATTTAGAACTGAAAAAAAATGGACTGCAAAATTTAAACGTGGTCATACAAGGTTAGAAAGTGACTCCCTTACCAGACGCCCAAATAATGGAACGCTACGAGGAATCATCAGTAAAGTGAACGACGTTGTTTCAGAAAATCGTCGATTCAACACTTTTAAAGAAAACAAATTAAAGAAGTGCACGACTGATTTTATTTCTCAATTTATAACCATCGATGCAACTTGTGTCCATCACTGCTCACCATAAATTAAACAGCAATAAAAACAATGAAAGTATCGTGATTTCTCGCCACCACACAAGTCAGAGTCTACTTTATCTACAGGAAAGATTATTATGGTGTCCATTTCCTATGATGCTAATGAGATATTTTTGATTGTTTATCATTTAAAAAGTAAAACAGGATAGAGCTACGCTTACCTTTATGACCAACTGAACCGAAAGTTCGTGCAAAAAGCCAAATTTATCAAAGAAAAACACATTTTTTTCATCAGAATAATCCGCGTGCCGATACAAGTGTCTTTTCTATGAACTGAACTACTATTTTTTGCTATATTCGTTATATTCGTCTAATTCAACTCCGCTTGACTTCAACCTATTCCGAATCATCAAAAATCCCTTGTTTGTAATCATTTTTCTTCAAATGATGAGCTGAGAGCGACAGTCAATTACTATTTTGAATCCTTTAAGGAATATATATATATATATATTGTGGTGCTTGGTAACGATATTTACATTACTATCTAATTTATTATCTAGATTATACACACATGGATCCTATTTTGAATAAAATTACATAGTTTTTTTATTTTACGCGTATTTATCCGATTATAAATAAGCCTTTCTATTTATGTCTCCGTATTCCCTTGATTTGACTCTGTCTGACTTCCATCTATTCTCAGACCTCAAAAAAAATCCTTGTTGGAAAACGATTTTCCTCAAACTATGAGGTTACGGTGGCAGTAAATGAGAATTTTGAAGATCTTAAAGATCAGACTTTCAAGATGGGATAAATCCAGAAGAACATCGATGGACAGAGTATTTTGAACTTCAGAGAGATTGTATTGAACAATGAAAATAATTCCAAAAAAATAACATATTCTTTCGTTATCAAGCCGCATACTTTTCAAACTGCTCTTGTGTATCTATAATTCTACTCATATACCTGTACAATACATTTTACAGACAAATGTCGCTTAGTGGGATGTAGTATATTCAGTATAAATATAGTGTCGAGTACACTCTATCAAATAAATGAAGATCTTAGTTTACTAATGATTAAATTTTACTGATATGAATTAATTTATTGATACCAATATTTCAGTTTATATATATATATATACATTTTTTACGTTTGATTTAGATAAAAATTAATAAATGTCAAAATAAAATAAAATTGTGAACGATTTATGTTCTAAAAACCGTTTATCGCATAATACATTTTTTTTGAAATGTGCATTAATTGTTGAATTAAAAATATTCTCTCTCAAAAAAAAATTAATTTTATGTTCCACCGTTACAGGGAGATTCTGGCGGTCCTTTGCAAATTAATAATGACGACGTATATTGTATGTACAACGTTATTGGAATAACATCATTAGGATATGAATGTGCTGCTCACTTCATTCCTGGAATTTATACGAGAGTATCTGCTTACATTCCATGGATTGAGCAACATGTTTGGAAGTCATGAATAAGATGAGCTCAGAAAATGAACAATAAATTATGAATATATATATACATAATATGTAAATATATATATATAGGCTGATTCAATTTAGGCTTCCACATGGAAGTATTTTAAAAAAAACGCAAAAATTAAAAAAATCATGTCATTTATATTTAGTATTTTAGTTCAATTCAATATAATTATGCATCCAAGATTATATCGTTCAAATAACCGCATCGTGTATTTTTTTCATTTTTGAATTTTTTTAAATATTTCCATGTGGAAGCCTAAATTGAATCACCCTATATATATATATATATATAATGTGAAATAAGAATTTCATTAAAATTATTTACCATAAAAATATATTTATAAGGCATGCCTAATAAAAGTATAATTATATATTTTTATACTTACAACCCTGTTGATATGTTGTCCTGTATCTGTTCTCCACTACTAGTTTCAGCACGTGTATCATCTTCAAGTTGATATCAGAGAGTGATTTTAAGTACAATTTATGTTTGTTTTTTATACGTTTTAGATCGATTATAAATTATCACTTTAAGGTATGAACTATAGCGTTGCCATTTGTGTTCGCTTTCATTTATTATTTTTATATATTTTCAGTTTTTCAAGATGATTTAACTTTATTCCATTATTGTCATTGTTTTTACTGTCTTGTTTACGACTCTAATGTCACATAACATTAGATTTAAAATCAGTCGCTAACATCTATCTAAAGACGGCAGACATGCTTTTTTATTCTAAAGCTTCAGTGACTACAATATTTTGAATAAAATTTCGTACTAATTTCACATTGAAATCGTTTACGCTCTTTCCTTGTACACCATGAAACAAAACACTGATCCATGTACTGATAATAACTTTTTATTTGGTATCAAATTATATTCCAAAAGCAATGTTTTACTATAAAGAGTTCTTCTCTCAGCCTTTAAACGAAACTATGTATGTTCATCAAATACGTAATATAATTATAAATAAATTTACAAAAAATTTCCATTTTTTCCTCTTCCCACTCCATCCAATTTGCCATCCTTGGTTATATGAATAAATATATATAAATGTATAACCGGTATTAATATAAGTATATATATATATTATATACAGAGTGGCGCAATAATAACGAAAGGTTTTAAAACAATAACATATCATAACATCTGTGGATGATTAACAACAGCTGTCTTCAATAAAACCTCTATCATCGTACGGTATTGAACACAATTTATAATTACAGCAGTACCGTCTTCATTTTCGAATAAATGAGAGTTTATAATCCTTTCGAACATTACTTCGCTCCAAACAATACACTTATGTGGCTGTTTTTGTACTCAGTACTCTCATGTACACGTTGAATATTTTTCTTAGTTGAAACCGAACGATGTCTGAACCGAATGATAAATTTCCCAAGTTTTATTTATAAAATCCTGAAAAAAGAGAAAAAAACATTTAAACAAAAAAATTATAACATTTCAAACCTCTGTTCTTTTTACAGCACTCTGTATATATATATATATATATATATATATATATATATATATATATATATATATATGTATATACATATGTATATATAACCTATGACCTTTTTAAATTTGTGAAGAGGTGGATATAAATAAAATTGTGTTCATCAAGGTAAGAGGCGATACTCAAATAATCTGGGATTTATAAATAGTACGCCATTTTTTGTTAAAAATTGTTCGAGTGTAATCATGTTGTCTATAAATATAATAATGAAAATAAGTGCTTCGATTGTATTTATAAGTACAATTGCATTAGCACAGCACGTGATCCATTTTGACGAAGGTAAATATAATTGTGCTTTCAGTTTTCATTTAATATTAATATTAACCATTTACAATTTTGTTATAAATCAATTACATTATATTGGAGTCATAAATTTACATGTGCGCCAAGCAACATGAAAACGTACATCCTGTCAAAACAAAACGTTGAAAATTAAATAACGGTAGACAAACATTTTCACACTGCATATTCCACTCACCTCGCAGACTACAAGGTAATGTTCTGTTCAAATACATTCAATAAGTGATATCACTTTTGATTGTTGCTTATGTGCATTTCGATAGAGATTACATCATCCACGGAGGGTTTAGGTGAAGAAATATCGTGAAGAATTATATTATCGCCATTGAAATTCACATAAACGACAATCAAAAATGATTATTGAATTTTTTTGACAAGGACATTTTTTTGGGATTTGTAGAGGTGAGTGTAGAAAATATATTGTAAATGAAAAAGCATTTTTAAAGTACAAATCAACGCTTCTGTACGGTATTTGATGCATATGAGCGATATTTTAACTATAACTGAATTATTCTTTCAATATGTTATTAGAAGGAGATGCATGTCTAGATGAAGTGGGATTAGGAACTTGTACAAAGACTTCAAATTGCGTGGATACATTCAATAAGACACGGAGACCAACTTTTCCAAATAAGTGTTTAACAAAAGACGGAAGTTACCTTATCTGTTGCCATAGTAACAAACAGGTCGAAGCTGAAACTAATTTTGATGTTAGTTCTATTCATGTTCAAAGTATGTACACCTTTTAATTAAATTACCGTCATCATCATCAACAACAACCATTTTTCTTCTTATATTAAAATAGATCTATCCAGTTTTATATCATTTCGATCGCTGCACAGTAAAATGAGAAACCATCATAATGAAATATATTTTTCTTAGAACTACAAATTTATATTATATTAAAATGTTATACATATATATATATATATAATAATTTTATGAATGATAAAGTAAAGTTGTTATTTGAAAAAATACACATGGCTATCCAATTATTCGATAATTAATCATTACAACTGGTATGTGTTGGTGTATTGGTGGTTAATTGTATGGTCCTTGGAAGCTCTAAATCCAAAAAATTATTTAATATTTCATTCGATAGATGTGTCTAGAAGTATTATTTTCGTATAATTTTCTCAAATAGGGAACAAAAGTAGCAATTGTCTAGTCAATCTAAGTTTTTTGTCAGTCGCAAATTATTTTTTTGTATTATAGTTTATTTCGTATACTTTTTTATCTTGAATATTTATCTCTTTGAAATATTCTAATAGTTATCGAATTAAAAATTCACCAATAATTTTTAACCAAGAACAAGGGGTTCTGCGTACAGTAATAAGAATACAAAATCATTTATAAGTTTCTTCGCATTTCTTCACTTTCTGTACAAAAATTATCAAGTGCTTGTGTATTTATAGGACAACCGATTCATACTGTAGATGATATGAAGAGAAAATATGTATTTAATAATTTCAATATGCCCTTTCGAATGGTGACACTTTAATTCGTATATTTAGTACGTACATTTTTTAATGAATATTATATATTATCAACAGTTAATTTCTTCCAATACTTAAATTATGCTTCTCTAATTTCCTCGTCGCATCTCCTTCCTTTTCCTCATCTTTCTCCCTTTCTATTTCTCTCTCTCTCACACACACACATTATATATATATATATATATATATATATATATATATATATATTTCAGAATGCATGGAATATAGCGCATTACTTTTCAAAAGGGTTCGACGTCATCAAGCACCACTGCTAGATACCTATCCTAGCGAACCTGCTATTTATTTTGGAATAGAAGCTAAAAAAGAAGAATTTCCACATATGGTAAGTTAATTAAAATTCATTTAATAGTTTATTTTCAGAAAATATATGGAACGGTTACGAAAATTCTTAGAAATTTTCTAAAATTACTTTCGTTTTCGATTCAAAGCTGCATTTAATATTTTAAATAGTTTCTGAGTACCGCTTAGGAAAAAAGATAATTTGAAATTACATGATTTTTAAACGCGCTTTTATGAAACACTCCATATCGTCGAATATAATAGCAAAAATATTAAAAAAACAATAATTATTTATATTTTTATAAATGTAGTTTATATTTCTGACAAATAGGTTCGTGTCAAACTAAAAAAGTTACTTGAATACATAAAACCAAACCAATTTGTACAAAATAATAACGAATTTTATAAACGAGTAGAATTTAACATCAAAAAAACTAAACTATAACAGAGCATAAATATTAAAGAAAGCCTTAAAATGCGATATAACATATGATAATTAACAGCAATTAAAATAAAGTTTAATAGCACACATGGTAGTCACGTTACAAGAAATTCAAATATAGGACCAGGAAATAATAATAAATATAACAATGCCAATAATAAACAATATATCTAACAAAACAATTGATTGTTATATCAAAGAAATAAAAATAATTGGAAAAAGAATGTCCGATCGTCATTTTTGTCTTTTTGTTGCTCTCCTTTTGTCGACTCCTTTTATCCTATTACTTTTTTTAATTCATTCTTCCTCGATCAGTAAATTTTAAAGATGTACAGAAATATATTTTTTGAATTTAAAATGTTATAAAATTATTTAAAACGATAAGATATGATTATTAGTACTTTATGGTGCTTAATTGAAATTTATACTATAAAAGATATCGAGAAATGAAAACAGATTTTAATTTTTATTTGCAAAAATCACAAAACGATAAGCTAAAAATTAGTGAATCTTATCAATTGTCCTTAAACAAAAAATGATAATTGTCAAACAGAAATACAAAATATACATGTAGGCACTTATAAAAATATTAAAACAGTTTCTGAATTGAAACATTTATGAAATGTTAATAAAAGAATCCACATTTCAATCAGATAGATCCAAAAAAAGGTTTTAAAAAAATTTCAACTATAAGAGATGAGCTTTAAATTTGTCTAATAAGAGATTATGAAACCTAAATTACAAAATTAATTACTTCAGTGATTAACTTACCCTTGCGCAACTCTTATGAGTTCAATCTACTAATGGTAGGACAAGAATCATATGAAATTTGACTTGTAGTTTATTAAAAGAAATATTCAATTCTATTATTAATAAACATTCAAAGACAAAAAAATATAAGGAAGAAAAATAAAACATCAGAGATATATTTATGTTGTACGTTGTATGTTCGGTTGAGACTTAGGATTACCTCACAGCAGCAGCACTAAGCACATAGGAAGTATAAACGTAATTGTAAGACACATGTTTTATTCGAGTATTTAGATTTCGATCTAAATTTCTTCTATCTAAATTTGAATCTCTGTAAAAGATCTAAAGTACAAAAACTGATCAAAATATATAATATGATAAAAACATCTGATACTCACTGCTTTCATCTCGAACATTTGATTCTGTATCTGAAGTAATAGCCATGTTTATAACAACCAAATATTTATTTTAAAAACTTATATTTAAAATCGAACAAATAATCTCATTAACGTTTAATTTTCAAGGCATTAATTGGATACGGTATTGGAAATACAAAGCATTGGGAATGTGGAGGTACACTTATCAGCAAAAGATTCGTGCTCACAGCAGGACATTGTTTGTATAATAGAATTCAGTGAGTAATATGCTTTGTTTTAATCACAATCGCTCTTTTTCTGAAAAGATAATTTTGACCATTGACGACAATTTTCTAAAATTCTCCAAATCTTTCACGATCCTATCTACTAAACGTTCCAAAAATGATTGCATTTTCGTTTTTAATTTTTTTTCTAACCCATATATATATATATATATATATATATATATATATATATATATATATATATATATGTTATACTTTATAGTGGAGACGCCAGATTCGTCAAATTAACCGATAAATACATTGTATTTGGTTCAAATCAGAAAGATTATTCTCAAAATTTCAACGTCATTGAAAGGATTACACACCCTGATTACAACGGAATAGATCAATACAATGACATTGGTCTTTTGAAATTAAACAAAAATGCGGTGTTCAACAAACATATCCGGCCTGCATGTTTGTCCCACCGCAATTTACGATTTATTGAGAAAGCAACAGCTACTGGATGGGGAGAAACGGAACACAGTGAACGCACTAATGCTCTTTTAAAAGTAGATTTGAATTTAGTTTCTATTGATAGCTGCAACGCCTCGTATACACGTGAATTAATAAAAAAGCAATTACCACAGGGTATTCTAAAAGAAATACAGTTTTGCGCTGGAGGTTCCTTCGATGGGAAAGATACTTGTCAGGTTAGTTGAAAACATTTTTTATATCTCTACGTGTGTATATGTATATATATATATATATATATATATATATATATACATATTCTATACTGATAAATAAAACCAAAATGATCTCTAGTTGTTAATCAAAAACTATAGTCGTTCATCTATAATAATCGCATATAGTTAAAAACGACACCTTACAGAACGTATCCCCGTTTATCCTCGATTAATTTTCAAACTGTTTCGTTACAACGTTATTTGTTGAAATGAATGTAAAATGTTAAAGAAATTAATCATTTCATTTATTATTTTCAAATACCTGAAAGTGTAGGAACTAATTACATATAACACATTACACTGATGTACATTGTATTTAAAGGTTTGTTCTCTTATAAACTTTGGAAATGTTCAAACTTCATAGAAACAGACTTTATCACTGTATATGTAATGGGAAGATAACATTATAATTTTCAAATTAACAAATTATTCTTGTTCAGTTCACACTAATAATTGTGTTTGTTGTCTAAGAATCTAAATGAAATTTTCTGTTTGTTTCATTATTATAGGGAGATTCTGGCGGTCCTTTGCAAATATTCAGTAATCATCCAGGTTTGCTCGAAGTTATTGGAGTTACATCATTAGGATCGGCATGTGGTACTTATTACCTTCCTGGAATTTATACAAGGGTATCTGCTTTCATTCCATGGATTGAACAACATGTCTGGAAATAGTAAACAATAATATCTTATATATATATATATATATATATATATATATATATATATATATATATATACAGAGAAAATAGCAATCTTCTTAATGTTTAATTCGAAATAAGAGTAAATATGTAGCCATATATAAAATAAATTTTTTTTTATTTTTATTATCAATAATGAACTGATAGTAAGTAGGACAATAATCTATATCCCTAAACTTTGTTATCCTAAACGAATCACCATGACAAAATAATACAAATGACATTTTTTTGTATTTGTTGGACAGATGAATTAAGCATATTATGCAGATCCAAAGTGAATTCAAATCGCACAATCGTAATATCTAATACATTTTTAGCTTCATATCTAATAACAGATCTGTAATAATAAAAATGACTAACACTACTAAATGACTACCAGCAATGGAAGAATATATACATATGCATATAATATATATATATATATATATATATATATATATATATATATATATATATATGTATATATACACATATATATATATATATATACAAAGATAATCCAAAAAGTAAAATTAAAATTAAAAGTAAAACCTATTATTTACTTAAAATGAAAATATTTATTGACGTCACTTTTGTATATATTTTCCCTTATCTTTTGTGAATTCATTCCAACGCCTAATGGTCTTTTTGATTCCATCCTATAAGAAGAAACTTTTTGGTCTTTTTCTCAGCGACTCTTGTACAGTAATAATAACCTCGTGATCAGAAAGAAATTAATTACTGTTTATAAGAAATCGGTTCATTATTGTAAACTAGTGAATAAGCTAATGTATTTAATATGGAGACACCCGTCATCGCTTGCAGCAAAAACGTTCAAGACAACTTTCTGCTGGAAAATTGAAGATCGCATTTTTTTGGTAAATGCCATTTTCGTTCATTACGAACATAATGATAAAACAATTAGTAGTCGCCGATGCTGTGAACTATTACAGAGACTGCAACTAAAAATTTGAATGGTGAAACTTGGGGAAAACTCGTAGAGGCGTTATTCTGCTCCAAAATAAATTTATAAATCTTAGACGGCTAATAAAACAAATCAGTGCTACTCTAGAAACATGTTTTGACCTCCTGAACAAACAACCGTATAGTTTCGATTATTCAACAGGTGATTTCCAAATGCAACAACATTAGTTCTAATTACTTCAATTAACTAGTTCGGCATCGATTCAGTTGATTTGTTGTTAACTGCAGGACTGATATTTACCCACTCCGCATCCAGTCTATTTTTTTCGCGTATTTGAGGTTTTGGTCGTGTTTTCTGTTGCTACCATGATGTTGCTGGCCGTACCTGGGGTGCGAGACCCCGACAACAACCTTTTTCTTTCACTATTGTTTTTTGCCATGCTGTTAATGTTATTCCTCTCAAATAGTGAACATCTGGGAAAAATTTCGAAAAACCCAGATGAGCCTTGCTTCAAAAATACATACTTCTCACTCCCTTCCCCTTGGAGCATCCAGTTCTCCTTGGTGCCCCCCTACTATGTCCTGCTTCGCTGCCGACATGACGTCGTCGGCAGCGCTTGTCTCGGCTCCGTAAAGTACCACGGTTACACGAACTTGTTCTTTCAGCGGTGTTGTCCGATGGTGTCTGTTCTCAAGTGGTATGACCCTGCGAGGTTTTCTCGATTACTGGATTGCAGAACGGCTCTTTTGGGTACAATCTCCAGCTAGTATCATCGATAAAGTCCGCGACCGTTCTTATTTTAGCTTCATCGTGGAGCTTTGCCGTAGAGTAATTCGACTCCTTATTGAGCGGCATTCTCTGTCACTTATTTTGGCCGCTCTGTAATTTTAGTATATTCGTCCTGGAGGTGTTCCGTCATATTGGGGAGGTGTACGTCATGATCAGTCTCATAGCCAGTAGAGCATCCATTTGTTGTTTACATTCAGAGCTCCGTGCCTGCCCACGACGGGGTAGAGTTTTACCAACACGCCGTACGCCTTCTTGCGTGCACGTGTGACGTTTCCGGTCTATTCCAGTTCATCGGTGCTTATATTTCATATTATCTTTAAGCTCTGTCCACAAATTTTTAACTGAGTTGGTGTCAGTTGATTGGGGAGAGAAGGCGTTCTCATAACTTGCGACAATTTTATATAAGCTGTTCTCATGTTATGTAAGAGTTACATTCCTAGAATCGTTATCTTAACAGAATATATTTGTCCTGGATTTACAGACAACTTCCACTGCACTTTAAAATATAAATATACTCAAATTTGTTCTTAACTCCGTCTATAAAAAGAATTTTCACTAGACTGAAGAGTTCATACATCCAATCGTTCACTAGATTTTCCGCTAAGCATTTGATTCTCGTCAGTTTAAAACAAGGCATACTTTCGTTTGTGAAAATTACTTGCGTTCAGATAAAAATATACATTTTTTTAATTAAATTAACTGTACACTTTTTAATTCATAAGTTTCCAGTGTACCAATACGATTGGAAATAACAGTGTATGTATATATATATAAATGAAACAACTGCACAGTACTATACAGTTCTTTAAGAAACAACAACTATAAATCATTAAATTCAATTTAAATAGTTTTTTTTTATATCTCATTCGGGAACAAATTTCTTGATAACCTGACCTAATAACTATATTTTTTAACCCACTTTTCGCTAGTGTAGCGTTAACTTAACATTTGAATACTTTTTTATTATGTTTAGCTTTGATTACTACACATGAAAATATGTTTTGTTACGAAAGAAATATCAATTACGATTAACACAATGTAATATGCATAGTTGTAAGTATTAGATATTTTTAAAAAGAATACAAGATTATGAAATATGAAATACTTGAATTTACATCCAATTGTGAACAACAAGTAGACCTTTATTGATAAATGTTTTTATGAACTAGTTATTAGATTATTCAGCGGTTTTTTTTACATAATTTAATTTAAACATCTTTTATTATATTTATTCAACTGGATTATGAATTTAATGTTGTATTAATACTAGATAAACGATTTCAGTACAGTTGTATTGTCGGTTGCTACATACTTATACATAGTTTTGTTCTTATATTAAAACATGTTCCTCTTTACTTACGTTTTTTATAGAATCGTGGTGATTGAAGTAAAATTATTACAATTTCTCAATCTGTTTTTTGTAATAGTATGTTTAAAATACAACTTCAAAATGAATGTAATAAAATTAAGTCATCTTTAACCAAAGAAACCTGACATAATCAATACCTAATTAGTTGGAAACTATTTTTTTAAAATCTAACATACTAAAGACGTCCTACACATTTGCTGTTGTTCGATATTTTCAGTTTACTGCGTTCAAAAATCTACTTTTTTAGTTGTCTTCTTCGGACGAATTTTTTTAGTTTAGTATTGGCGTTGGTTCTTTTCATTTTAAACTTGTATCAGGTATAAATTTAATGAATGAACCTGTTTAATCAGCATTGAAATATTTACTTCTCTTACTATAAATTGTTTTCTTATTTTTGGTCACCGATTGAAACCTGTGATCGAAATCAGTGTAATTGACGTTGAATGCTTATTCAGAGTTCTTTCTAATGCGATGTCCTCACTTATGAAGCACTAAATTCAACTTTTAATCCAATTAACTTAGTTTTTTTCTCACAAGAAATTCCTAAATTACAGCATTTCTATATAATGAATGTTCTTAGACATGTACCCTACAAAATATGCATAGAGAAATCACAGCGAACGCTTAGAAAGCATCATATTTATTGAAAATTATACTAAAAACATAGTTAAATTAAAACAGCATTCATAAGAAAAAAACGAACAAAATTAATACCTAATCCATGGAAAAGTATTTCAAAGTCTCGAATTTACCCTAACGAAAACTGTTTCCACAAGTTTTCTTTTGTTAGATTAATCTTTAAAAAACTTTTGTAATCTTTATGGTACATATTGAGTTAGATGTTTGTTCTTTCTAAATTTATCCATTTATCCCGATTTTAATATACAATATTTTTAAGTTCATTATTACATTGTAACAGTATATTTTTTTCTTTATATATTTTTTATATCCACGCACACACACACACACACACACCTATATATACATATATATATATATATATATATATATATATATATATATATATATATATATACGTACATAACTTTTAAACACATAAAATAAATACAATCCTGTTTACCGACACAATGCGACACATTCCAACTATCTACGATCTGAGAACTGAATGTCAGTTTTCGTTCAGAATCGCTACAGTGATCATGTTACCTGTGAATACAATAACAAAAACATGTGTTTCGATTTTGTTTTTAATTACAATTTCGTTAGCGCAGAACCAGCTCTATTTAAATAGCGGTAAATACAACTATGCTTTCATTACTTCCATCATGAAATCATCACAAATGTATCATTCACAAAAGTGTTAAAGGTCATATCTAAATCATGGCATGTCTAAATCAAATTTAAACGTTTATAAATTTCAAGCAAATTTTATATATCATATCATTTGTTTTACGTTTGGGTTTATATATATATATATATATATATATATATATATATATACAATCACACAATTGAGCGTACACCATTAAGAAAAATACATTTATTCAAATATATTTAAGAATAATAATTTCATTGTATAATGTTTATTATTTCAAATAAATAACTACTCTCGTTGATATTTATTATTCCCGGATTTTTATTCCCTAATAACATTTATTCCCTGTTAATTAAAAAAAATGTATCAAAGGATGACTCTAAATTGATAGTACACACTCGATACAGTAGAATAAGAAATTGAAAAATAATTACCGGATTTTTTTACTACTTTGTTGCGCATCCATTTGCATTTATAACGGCTTGAAGATGTCGTAGTAGTAACTTCTCAGTCACACTAGATGGTATATTTTGCTATGTTTGTTGTGGTAAAACTTCGTATTCAGTTTTATTGGAACAATTAGATTTTTGTAATCGATATTTCTCAATAGGGTTGGGTTGGCTCAATAGGGTAGGGTTGGGATAATATATTGGCAGCATTTTTAATTTCTGGACAGATAACTTCAAATTATTTTTCAAAATAAAAAGATATTCCATTTTATCCATAATGGTACCAATTATTCCATGTTTCCACTGCCAGCGCCTGCGATACATTTCCATAGCATTACTGAGCCATCCCCATTCTTAACTGTTGCACATCTATTTCTATTTTTATATTCGGTATTCGGTAGTCTCCACGCTATTTGCCGCCCCGTCAGACCCAAATAAGTTAAATTTTGATTCATCGCAAAAGGTAACTGTTTTCCAACTGACTTTAAATACTTTGTTATCAAATTCCAACATTTCATTCTATTTACTTTGGGATATGTGGGGCTTTTTTCGTGCAACGCGACCATTGTACCCGTTGTTCCTTAAAACATGGCGAATTGTTTCCATTGGCACACGTTTATCGATGACACATGATACATTTTTCTGTAATTTTAGAACACTTTGTTGAGGATTAACCTTTATTTTTCTAATAACAAATCGTTCATCATATGGAGTTAAACATTTTTTTCTCCCACGATCGAGTGTATTTTTTAATTTTTCTTAATATTTATAAATATTAATAAATTGCTGACCTTTGGAATGTATTCTACATCAATATTCCCTATTTCTCGTAACGATTTACCCTCACAGCCTAATTTTTTATTAATTGCCGTGTACTAATGTCAGTTTCGTTTCATTTTTTTACATGTTCTTGTCTTTCGGACTCATTAAATCGAATAACCTGTTTCAATTAAAAAATATTGAAAATATCTAAACAGTAGTAAAAAATTTGAATTCCCCTTATATATATATATATATGATATTGTAAGATAAGTGTCGAACATAGCCGAAAATAACAGAATTTATTGTGATATATGCTCAATTATTTGTACATTTAGTAGAGAACTCTTTTTTTAAATTTCGACGTAAAGAAGGGTGTATGTAGTTTTTTAATTTATTTTTTTTTGGTTCAATTATTATTTCAAATAAATACAAATCATAATTTGTAATTAAATTAATACCAAAATCGATTTTAATCTTACATATTTGAACAAATGTATTTTTTTCAACAGTGTAGACTCAATTTGGCGATTCACTATATATATATATATATATATATATTAATTTTTATTTCGTTGATTGAAACAAAAATTAAACAAGTTAATTAAAAAAAATAATCCATTATAAAACCAATTTATATACAACAGCCACACTCCAAAATTAAATTCCAAGTTGTGGAAACTTTTTACAAAAATATAAACGTCATAATTATATCGACGAACAAAATAACTATTATTGCTTTAAAAACTAATTATATTTTTGTATTATGTAAATTTCATTTATATGCCAATTCCACGTTTTTGACATTGTAATTTATTAAACTGAAATCAATCGAGCGTATTTGCGTTTTTAAGCAAAAATAAAACTGGTTCCAGCAAAATGATTACAAAACCTTGTATCATATTTTTTATGTCATTGAACTTATTAACAAAAACTGTTCGAGCATCGTTAGTATAAACCTTCGATATATACTTTATATATTTACATAAAAAGAAATAGAGACATTCGGGTTTTTCCAACTTCTTTACTAAATAATAATTGAGGACTTTTATATCTTTAAGTAATGTCTTTCATTAACGGTTCGTGTACTTGAATTTATGAATACAGAGAAGTACTTAATGTGTTTCTTATATTTTAACTTATGTTTCTTTATTTACTCTTTTATCATACTATATTATAATCGACAATTTTGTATAATATCAACACTTTTGTATACTTTGATATAAACTACTCAGTATTATATTTAATCGGAATGCTAGATGTCAGTTTTAATTTATATTTTTTTAAAACAGTTCTGTGTTTTCAAATGAAAGACCAATGCATATAGTTTCCAGTTTTGGTTAATAACTTGCGTCCAGCTATTGTAAAATTATAAAAGAGACTCTATATTTAAGTAATTTTTACATACAAGTTTGAAGAAGTCAATAAATAAAAATAATTTCTATGGTAGAAATGTTTCCTTTTTTTCTATGATCGCTTTCGTTTTAATTTTAGACATTTATCGCATTTATTATCTTAATTATTATCTAATTGGGACTAATTATTCATCTTTTACCAGATTATTAATTATAGAATTTTTTTAATTATATTTAAAAAATATATTTTATTATATTTAAAATGTTATACCATAGATCGATTTCCAATTAATGAAATTTAATCGATGGAAAGGTAAAAAATCAGTTTGTTAATAAATAAAGTCTATTCTGTGTCCAATGTGACGTGCATTACGAAATTGTTTTTTTATTATTATTTTATTGGTTAACTTCTCTGTCGTTCGAGAGTTTTGTAGATATAGATATGAATTAAAAAAGATTTCATATGATATATAAATTATTTTTTTTATCAAAGTTACAATACAGATGGAGAAAAGAAATGGTCCAATCTGATTAAGTACCTAACCAGAAAATTCTTTTGAATACGATTCTTCTGATCTGCTTTCTGGTCAGATGAAATCAGATCAGGTCAGATAAGAATGATGTCAGATTAGAAAACATCTGTTACAAAGAATATCAAGATGTAGTTCTTAAACTCTGGATAAATTCACTTTCACAGATGAATTTTCCACTCATTCCAGAAATCAAAAACAGTATAGATCAAAACTGTTTAATAAATGCTTATTGAGCATTTTTTTAAAAATTTTGCTTATGCGCGTGTCGATGACGATTCTATCATCCTTAGAGCGCTCAACTATAGAAAAAACCCATTTCTGTAATAATAAGCAACAATCAAAAATGATTAAAAAACATTATTTGTTTCTTTTTGTTTAGATGAATTTCTGTAAAAAAAATCAGTTTTTAAAATTGTGGAGAATGGTTTCAAGAAATAATACTTTCAAATACTTTGTATTTTCAAAGAATTTTCGTTCGAAGAATTAAACTGTAACTTAAATATAAGTATTAAGGATAGAAAATATTTTTTCAGTTCTAGTAAAATCAGGTTAGATAAAATTATGTCGGATCCGCGACAAGTCAATTTCAAAGAATCATACTTACAAGAAAGTGTACTTTCAAAGCATTCTACTTCGAAGAATTGTCTTTCGAAGAATTTATCTGCAACCACTTTTTGAATTCTCGCAAATAAATCATTTTTTTTCATTCCACAAGCCATAAAAATTACTCGTCACAGCTGTTCAATAAATTATAAGCGATCATTTTTGATTGTTTCTTTTGCGCATTTCAATCGCGATTCCATCATTTTTAGAACACCAAAATACAGAAACATATTTCTTATAATTTATGGCATGAAAAAACAATTCACTTATGAAACTCGATTTAATCACAATATGAGAATTGTAGGATCACTTTTTGAATGAATTTTCATTTCATTTTGTTATTCAGTTCAGTTCTATCTTCATTATTTTGTATATAATTATTACTCTACACTTGTGTTTTATTCCTATTTTGATAGTATTCTTTGGAAATGGTTCTCTACTCTCTCTCTCTCTCTCTCGCTTTATATATATATATGTATATATTATATTTGATAACTAAAAATTATTTAGCGAATTTATTTTGTCTATTGTATAGTCATAACAATGTTTTCTTCTAATTATCTCTTGAATAGTTTTAGAACTTACTATCTTTCCTCGCATTTGTTTTAATTCGAATTTCTTTCATTAGTTCTCAAATCTGCACATAAATAAATCAAGATTTATCATTAACTTAAATTAGATACAACTGTTTTTTCATCTATTTTTTAATTTAATTTATTTTCGGTTAATTTTTTTTCTACTATTTTTAAATGTATTGTACTTATCTGTCGATCTAGATTTTTCTGAAATATAATTTTCAATGTTTCGCTAATAGCAAACAGATTTATACATTTTTTTAAAAAAAAACTATGATTTCATTTTATTTAAAATCTTCTTTAACAGGAGCATCATGTCCACTTTCAAATGGAGGAGGAACAGGAACCTGCATATCGTTATCAAGCTGCCCAAGCGCAATTCAAATGATACAGAGACAAATGTTTCCAGTGATTTGTTCGTTCCAAGGACGAGAACCGGTCGTTTGTTGTGGAAGAAGTGGAGGTGGAGGTACTGCTACCACTGCTACTCCACGTACTACTACTACAACACGAAGATCTACAAACGGTGCAACCCCTATTCATGTTCAGAGTATGTACATTCTTTTAATTTAAACTATCATCATCCTTACCAGTTTTCTTCCAGTATTAAAGTAGACGTATATATCCTTCTTCTCATTGAGCGCATATAGTATATATCTATACAGTTTTATATCCACTTTAACATTTCAATTTAATTGTGGATATTAAAGGGAATAAACAAATCACGCAAGAATAGCATATACGAATGTTCAATAAATCACTATTGACCATTGTTAATCATATATAAACATGAATAACAAACAAAAATAATCAATAATTATTTACTGAATATTTTTAACCGTAAAAAATGTTTTTGTAGTTTTTGTGGCGAAAAAAGAGTTCATTTGTAAAAATGAATTTAGCCAGTGTCAGAACAGTACTGTTATGTAGTAAGTGATTACAAAATAATGTTGTTTCATTCAATAAGAAAGTTTTTCCAGAGAGAAGGCAATTTTGTAGGATCATTCTTCAAGTATATATCAGAATATATTTATATTATTTTTCAGAATGCAGAGAATACGGTAATGCTGTGTACAGATTAGTTCGTCCTCCAATTCTATTGGCAAATGCACCTCTTCAAAACATGTCTCTTTGCGGGCATACAGTAAAACCGGTCATTGTTGGAGGAGAAGCAGCTACACCAAGTGAATTCACGCACATGGTAGAACTATTTATCATTTAATTGAACCGATAATATTTTTTTATCTTATAAGATGCGCAACAAGAACAAAAAACATTGAATAATTACCTTGCGAAGTACTTTCCTCGCAATTAAAAAAATTACAATGTTTTTAGCTTGTTTTTTTCTATTTCTAATAAGTGCTTGTGTGTTCGAATCTGATAAATAGCATTTGTATTACGCCGGTTGATATAAGATACATTTTATCATTGTTGCTGAAACACAACTGTGATGGAAATTAAAATAACGCTTTAGCCTCTAATTTCTAATCAAATCCAACAAGAACGTAACTGAAACTTATAATATGCTGTTTGTTATAATGTAATATATACTTCATACTCGAACATTTTGGTAGTATAAAAGATTTCTAGGCAATTTAAAAAGCGTGAACGATAATCCAAATTCATGTCCACTGAAAACCAGAAAAATCGATCAAAAGATAGAAAAAAATACGCAACTTGGAGCATAATGATCGCTGAATGATAATTAAAATGATAAACATTAACAAAGAGTGAATTATTAAAGTGTTGATCGAATATTTATTTACATGAGGAACGTATGAGCAAAGATATTACCTCAAGTGCTTTGCATACAAATAAAAAAAATTCAAATCTGTTTGTACCTTCGACAAACTGAAAGAGGATATATATATATATATATATATATATATATATATATATATATCGAGAAGATTATCAAAACAGTCAACAAATGTTCTATAAAAATATTTTAGGATGTTTGACAATCAAATATCTGCATAAAAAATCAGAATTGCTTCCACACACAAGGTGGTTCTTCTCATTAAACGTTATAAGTGAAACAAGTTTTAATCTAATCGCGAATCACGACGATCGATCATCCACCCTTTTCACCAGATTTCGCCTCTTGTACATTTTTCTGTTTACAATATAACATTTAAAAAAAATAACTCACTTTGACGATGTGTAACCCATAAAGGGATGTACTCGAAAGCGTCTAAAAAGTATTTTTGAAAAATATTTCCTAAAATAATTCCGTTTCCGTTATATTTGGCTGAAGATTGGATTTTAATTCACTGCTGTAGATTTCAAGCAGATTCTCGACAAGAGTGGTAAAACATGTCTTCCACAGACACATCAGATTCGAAGATAAAAGCATTTGTTAAAAGCAAAAAAATATATACTTGACAACTGTATAATCTGTTCAGTTAGGGAAGAAGTATTTCGTAACCTTCAATTTTGTTAATTTCTTGTCACAATTTGCACAAGATAAAAGAAGAAAGAATGAAAAAAACATTAGAGTCAATCAGAAATATTTTTACTGAAACAACGTTTGAATCATATATTTTTCAATAAAAAAAATTTTTAGTGGCATAAGCTCACTTTCCTTTTTACCACCTTTTTTATTTTTATATCTCAATAATAAAAATATATAGCAAATTTTACTCAGCCGCTATCGTCTCATCGATGTTGTCTTTTTTATTAAAATTTGTTTTTTAAAAAAAAAATAATCTCAATCATTTTAATGGCAAAAAAGAACTATATTTCAATCAAATACAACATCTCAGAAAGTATTGTTATAATACATGTGTAAAACTACTGATTACTGATTATCACAATTACCATAATAAATATGCAAGCAAATATATATATATCTCTTGTTTCAATATACTTTCACAATTATTATCTTTTTACCAGGCGATAATCGGATACGGCTCGGCCGACAACAGACAATGGGGCTGTGGAGGTACACTTATAAGTCCAAATTTCGTTCTTACAGCAGGACATTGCCTTGTACACAGAGATCTGTAAGTAAAATAGGAAATTATCAATTAACAAAGTAGTATATTATAAAACTTTGAAATAATATATCTCTATCAATAAAAATCAAAACCGTCATCGTCATCGCGTTGGTTGACATCAGTCATATGTATGTATCTCTCTCACAGTGTACAATAAAAGAGCTTATATACTCGTAGTATATAACTGATAATAAATTCATTTAAAATATTGTATTGATTGAAGCTGTAGAATAAAAAAATTGTTACACATTTTAACATTATATTTTGTTGTTAATTTTTATAGTATTCCGATAAAAATTTTACAATTTATATTTCACACAGATATTTTGTGGGTATAATTTGTTAATTTCTGTTATTTGTTAGAGGAGAGCGAGCGGGAGGTTGCAATCTGCTGTATTAACTGACTAATAACATAATTATACCAAAAGTATTTCATCATCATCGTGATAATAAAAGGAAAAATTGAACTTAATATCTTCCCGTTTCAAATCAAATCCACGATATGTATTTCCCGGCATGTTAACATGATTTAAGAGCATTTAGAGTGTTGATCATTCAGCCATCTTTATTTATATTGTTACTGTTACAGAGGAGATGCAAGTTTCGTACGATTAGGTGATTTGAATATCGCCCAAACCAACGACAGAACACGTCCACAAGACTTTACAGTCGCAGAAAGAATTAAACATCCCAATTACGTACCGCCATCTCAGTACAATGATATCGCTCTGATCCGTTTAGACAGAAACGCTGTTTTCGACGAATACGTCCGTCCTGCATGCTTATATAACCGAAATCCTATAACCGCTTCAAGAGCGATCGCTACCGGGTGGGGAGCAGTCGGCTACGGTGACTTCACAAGCGATCAATTATTAAAAGTCACACTCGATATGTTCTCACAAGAAAGATGTAACGCTTCGTATCGAAACAATATATCAGAAAGAAGACTGGCACGGGGTATCGTACCGGAAACACAAGTTTGTGCAGGAGGTATCAACGAAGAAAAAGACACTTGTCAGGTTTGTTTCATTGTTTTTATATTCGTCTACCTGACGGGAGATACGATTTTGTCACAACTAAGATTTTACTCGCCTGAGAATGACATAGTAAATACAACTTATCAAAATTTCTGTGGTTGTATAACTCAACCAATCTTCACAATTTTTGAATACACTAGAAAGTGACAAAATTATACATATATATATATATATATATATATATATATATATATATATATATATAAATACTCAACTTCATTGTATTAATCACTTTTAATAGTTTCCATATTATCTATATGTGCAAAATTCGAACCAATAATGAACAAAGACAATGAAAAAGTATTAGAAACAGTTTTCGTTGTAACCTTTTTTGCAACGATATGCTGTAATAATAGCAAATTTAGTTTGCAAATCTATATGAAACTCTGGTACAGATTAAATTAGGGATTGAAATTCATTTACATAACAAAACTCTCGCCAAAAACGGCTCTTGCATTCATCTATTACAATGTAGTGTTTTTTAATTATTTTTGGAAATTATATTAATTATCTTATAACAATCATTTTAATATAATAATTCTCTTATGTGAAATGAGAATTTAGTATATATATATATATATATATATGTACATACATATATATATATATATATATATATATATATATGTATACATATATGTACATACATATATATATATATATATATATATATATATGTGTGTGTGTGTGTACATGTATTTATCATGATACAATACTACAGTTTGCTTCATTTGCCCTTTGCGTTATATTAAAGTGTCTATCTATATCAATTATTAATTTATACTTAAGAAAGAAATAATAGACGAATATTGTAACATTTTATGGAATATTCTGTCCTTGCTGTCCTTATTTATTCTTTTCTAATCAGTAATTTTCTTCAAATGATAAACTGAAAATGACAGTAAACGACTGTTTTGTCTATATGTGTATATATATATATTAATTATTAAATTAATAAATCTTAATTGAACAAACACTGTTAATCGTTTTATATTCAACTTTACTTAGTCTTTCAATTTTTGAAGAAATCTATAAATAAAACACTGCGAAAAATATATTACTGCAATTTTCATGTAAATATAAAGTATTAGATTATTTTCTTTTATAAATTACACCTTCATCGCCTCTCTACAATGTTTTCTTATTTACATATCTGTTTTTCAATTCCTTTCATATAGAAAATGCCTAGTGTCGAACCAAAATCTGTTTACAGTTGTTGTACTCCATTAAATTACAACCAATCTGCCATAATTACAAATACAGTGACTTGTACTCTTTTTAAATCGCACAAACACTCTCTGTACTAGGATTTTAATGATAGTAATCGCCACGTCAGTTATTTTCTAACAATGGAACAATTTTTTGAATGATAACTGTTTAACACATTTCTATGGAAAAAAATCTAAGCATTAGAAATAAAAAATAAAGACTGTTAATATCATTTATAAGTTAGTATATTTTTTGTCCGAACAGAAAATCGTGTATGAGCAAAATATTTACATTTTATCTATCTCACTTGAAGTGTAAAGGGAAATCAATAAATATATTAGATCAGTAGAAAAATAATTACTGTTTTTTATATAAATTTAAAAGTCACAAACCGCAATTATTTTTCTACCGGCCCAAAATATGGAAACCATTAACTATAAAAGATATTATTATACATTTTTATTATTAAGTATTATTTCATCTTTCTTTAATTTAATATCCATGTAAATATAATTTCTGCTTTTTAAAGAAATTGATCTGCCGTCTTCGTAATTTACCTGTACCTTAATAATAATTTCCTTAAAGCCAATTAATGTTTCATGTTTTTAAACTATCCCTAATATCTAGGATTATTATGTAATTACGAAAATACATATACACATACATACTCGTACATATATATATATATATATATAGAGAGAGAGAGAGAGAGAAGTTTAAATATTGAATGTCGTTGGTTTTGCTCTAGTATAATTCATCCTTTTGAATCATTCTACTTTTTACTTTCTATAACTAGCTTTGATTTGTGTAGCAACCATCAGGTAGTTGTAAATAGCTGGTGAGTTGTCTACATCTACTTAAAGACCATACACGTGCCGAAACTTGTGGTTGAAGATGAAAACTCACACTATTTAAAAAGGAAAAGAGTACTAGCACAATATAAACGCACGAAAATGTATCTAATAATAATGTTCCAATTATTTCAGGGCGATTCTGGTGGTCCTTTGCAAATATACAACGAAGATGTGTACTGTATGTACTATGTTATCGGGGTGACGTCGTTCGGGAAAGCTTGCGGTGTCGCCAACAGTCCTGGTGTATACACAAGAGTATCAGCTTTCGTTCCATGGATTGAAAGTATCGTTTGGAGATCATAGAAGCATACAAAATAAAAATTTCAAAAAATATAGTGAACGTTAACCTGTTTTTGATCGACTACATAAATCAGTCATTTCTTAAAAAGAAATAACTCGACATACGTGCACAGTTCATGTTTTCATAACGTAAAATGAAAAGAGGAGTTAAAAAGAGAAAGATCTCTTATTATTTTGCAACATAATCTTTTATAATAACATAGAATAACAAATAAATAACATACAATTATCAACGTAGTATTTAATTTTTATTTGAGAAACATATAATTCATAGACAAGTCTTTAAAGCAATTAAATTGTCGTTCCTGATGATCTCAATAAGTATCTGTTCTTCACTACTGGTTTCAGTACATGTTCCAACTTTAAGTAGACACTTGACACCCATTGAATATCTAATGCCTAACTGTAACCGGTAGTATAGAACATACACTCAAATGATCCAAAAGGACGAAATCCATCATGAACACGCATCAACGGGAGCTCAGGTATAAAAACATAAAATTAAAATTTTAATTGTCTTTCAAAAAAGGAAAAAGTCTATACTCGTAAAAATAAAGGACAAAGATAAGAAAAAAAGTATATAATTTCAATAAAATAAATTATAATTTTTATAAATTTTCCATTAATTTATACAAACTGGTATAATATTTAATAGGAATGTTTGAGAAACACGACTTAAAAATGAGTTATTTTTTAATAATATTTTTTAATTGCATTAGTTATAGAGATATAACATTAAAAAAAGTATATGAAACTAAAACTAATACTCGTTCTTCTGCCAAAGTTTCAGGTAATAAGCATAAAATTGTTATATATTATATTTTCAGGTATCATTCAATGAAACACAAAAATCAAACTAAATACCCTACTGTAACGATTTGTAGAAGGTCAATACATCTCAGAACATCAACCTTGAACTTTCTTGTGTAAACATGAAACGTAACTTGTTTTTATTTTCAATTAATCTGTTTATTGTTTTATAAAATGCAACAACATTTAAAACAAATATTAATCAGTTACTTTTGACAGTGCTTGTGCGCATGTGATTTTTTATTTAAATAATTCGAAATGTCAGTAATTAAATTCGTTTATTGTTTTTTATATTTCTTATTTCTGTCTGTGGGACTAATTTCGACACAAGTATTCAGTAATGAAAGTACGTACTTTTTATATTAAGTCACATTTAAAATATAACAATCGATATATTTAAATATTTCAAATGGAAAATGATTTGTTTTTAAATAGAAAACATTCGATCTAATATTTCTATGTATCTATTCTCGGCGAATATTATTCAAATTCGAAAAATCTCTGTTGTACTTTTTTTACTGCTTGAATTTTTTTCAAAAAAAATGTAAGCGAGGTGTGAGGGGTGAATAGTTTAACTTGTAAGCCTAGTGTGATTGAACAGTTTTTCACACGAGCTCATAAAGCATGAAAAATTTAAAATATTGGAATGAAACAAAAAATAGAACAAAATTTAGAATATAACATTTCAAATGATACGAGTTTTTTTTAAAAAACGTAATCACTATTGTTGCCAATACATTTCAGTCAACGTGTAACAAATATTTTCATTCCGTCAATGAAAAAGTCTGAGGGTTGTTCCTTCAATGAGCCTTGAATCGGTCGTCAGAATCAAAACTTACTGCTTTGAAAATGAAACTAAATGAAAGTCAGATGGTGCCAGATCCGGACTATAAAAAAGAAGGTGTGGGCAGAACACTAAATCTGTTCTGCCTTAAGGCTTCCTGGGCGAGTTTTGAAGTCTATGTGGAGACATACTGTAAGAAAATCAATGATGACGCGTTTCTTTAACATTTAATACATAAAATGCGTCAAACAGGCTCATAAAAATCATTATCAAAGAGGGTTTTCAGAAATATTTTAAAAGACGGAGAGAAAAATTATACAAATTCGATATAGTCAACAAGAAACAATTCGTGAATTCTAGGTTTTCAAGTAATTCTCGTATGTTTTTTGTTAATTCTCGTTTCTCTTTAGCCAAAAAAGCAGTTTAAACTCTATATCCAGTGTTTGATGTTTTATGAATAGAAAATGAAATTAAAATTTCCAAATAGAAATCACCGTAGCAGAGAAATAAATATTATACACGGAAAATGGTCGAAAAACGATTTAATAACTATGAATTGAAGGGGAACTGACAAGTTTCATTCATCGAAATTATCAAAAGAAATTTTCAATGAATTTGTTTCTTATTCTCAAAATGTATATTTTTCCAAATAAAGTAAACAAGTATATTTAAAAAAATATGGTCAAAAACAATGTAGATTATTTCATAAAACTTAATTTATTTTCTGGTGAAATTGACGTTTTTGGTACTAAAAATCTGACATTCCTCGTTTGGAAACGAAATGTTTACAAAAAAATTCAAACGTTAATCATAACTTGACTATAAAAACCTATTCTCAGAATTATATACACGACAATTCATAAATGAATGTTAAAAACCAGAAAGACTGTACAAAAGTACATTTATTATAAACACATCTTTATAATTTCAGTCAAATTTTTCACCCGCTTACAAATCACAACATTTTTTTCTTATACACATCATTCTGGATATAGCACCGTCATCCAAATGATATAAGACAATCAAAAATTATAAATCATTGAAAATTTTTATGGGAAAAAACGTTTGTGGTTTATGGGAGAACGAAAAAATATTTGTAAAAGTGAATGTATTCACAGTGCATACATATATATATATATATATATATATATATATATATATATATATATATATATATATATATATATATATATATATATATATATATATACATATTATGATATACGAGTATTTATAACTGTTATTGACTTTTCTATTTATTTACGTCAGAGTGTTGGAGTTACGCTCCCAATACATTACATTGCAATCATGAAGAAATAGAAACGTTAAGCAATGACGAGCAAGTAAAGCCGAAAGAATTTCCACACATTGTGAGTATATATTTATAGCTTTTAAAAAAAAAATCTGAATTAAACAATAGTTTAGGGTACTTTTATAAACGTGATTACTAATATACTGTAACGTGCTATATATTTTTAATAATAGAAACAGTTTTTTCCAAAATTTTTTTCCCTTGTGTCTCTTACAGATATATCTTGTACCAGTTGTGTTGCTACTCCATACAAAATGAAGTTCAAAATTATAAAGATATAAAGCATAATCCTTAATTACCATTCTACTATTTTAGATTTGATCATTAGCCCTCAATTTTTTTCTTGTGCTATATATATATATATTCTTTGTCTTTGAAAGAATAATTAGGTTCTGAAAAAGTTGTGTATGCATGAATGGTACTCTCGAGGAAGTATGTTTTGCTATTTCAATTTTTTCATGATGGTAATAAAATTTTAAATTCAATCCCTTTGCTTTCTTTCAAATGTTATTTTTTGTTTTATTTCATAGACATACGCACAGATATATATATATATATATATATATATATATATATATATATATGTGTGTGTGTGTGTGTCTGTGCGTCTGTGCATCTTTATGATATATGTATAATCAAGTATTGCTTATTTTGTCGTTTTGTGTCTCTATCATAAAACTATCAAAGAAAATTTAATCTCAGCAGTAGGATATTTTTTAAATCTGTGAAACTAAAACATCCTGCAGTGCTATCTGAAAGTCAAAATACAAAATATCCATCCAATGAAAATTAAACTCATATTATATATATATATATATATATATATATATATATACTTAATACTCTGAAAACTTGTGTTCAAATATATTTTCATATATTGAATACGTTATATTATAAATTTATTTGAAATAAATAAAAGTTCGTTAAAAACCAATGATAAATTATGAAATAATTAAGAATAGTATGGTAATGGCATTATAAGTTAATATATATATATATATATATATATATATATATATATATATATATATATATATATTATATATACATATACTAAGGCAGGTATAATTATACTGAAATATAATATAAATCTATATAATAATATTTGAGAGCAAAACAAATAATTGAACATAAAATATTATTTAATGTGAAAATTTTTATCGGACGTAAATAAATAAAACACTATCTCCGTTTTTACAAATACAAAGTGATAAAGTCAACATTTTTTGTATCATATATATATATATATATATATATATATATATAGGGCGTATCAAAAAATAGGGAGACATTCAAACCCATCCAGTAGCAATTGCTTTGTTAGCAGTGATTGGATTTTGATTAGACAAACATGCAGGCCAGACTAAATTTTCCGCTTATCTCGGATTCAAAATGATGGCCCATGCCTCTTGATCGTTAATGAAACTTTCTGAGCAGGGTATAGGATTAGAATGAGGGCCATTAATAATTTTTTCCAAGACAGAATGCAGAATCTAAATATTAGACTAAGTGAATAGAATGACCTTAATAAAAAGTATATATATATATATATATATATATATATATATATATATATATATATATATACATATATATTATGAAATTTAATATTTTATTATTTCCAGGCATATATAGGTAGTCGAAATGTATCAATTACATGGTTTTGTTTAGGATCATTAATAAGCGAGCGATATGTTCTAATGGGAGCACACTGCGCCAAAAATGACCGGTTAGTAAATTATTTTCTAAAATGTATATATGTATATATATATATATATGTATGTATAAACAACGCCATCACCATACACGCAGACCCTTATATATAAATAGTCGAAAAGTTTGTCAAATTACGGACAGTCGTTCTTTATGAGTATAGAAACAGAAGCACGGACGTGATGATACAGTTATTTTAAGAAATACGACTCCAACAACTCTTATTATTAGTACAAACGACCGAAGCTCATGGTTATAGATTTCGAAGCTGAACATGCCTGATGGATACATCCAGCTGAGCTGGTATGAGGCCACACTCTCGCAACTAAAAAAATATTCAGTCTAGTGGCCTCTCTTTCTTCCTGCGCACAACAATAGCTTCAAAATTATACATAAACCTCTTTATGGTGTATAAGGCGTGACCCCCTGTGTACAGTAGTCATCATGTGGAATCACTATGGTTCCTGAGGAACATAATAATAATTTAACAAACAAAATACATGATCAAACACAACTAAAAGACACATACATGCGCACAAGTAGGCTATTTACACAATAACAGTGAATACCATTAGGTTGGTATAAATATAATTTCGGTTTTTTATATGAATTTAAACGTCATAAACCGCAATTATTTTTCTACCGGCCTAATACTTCAATATTCTCAATATATGTAAAATATTTTACAGATTATCGCCTACAACAGTAGCACTAGGCGCTATAGACATAAATAATATTTCAAACAGCGACCAGTCACAACTATTTAATGTAACTGAAACCATTGTACATCCGTTATACAAAAAGCAAAACGTTTATTACGACATTGCTCTTCTTAGATTAGACAGAAACGTACAATTCACAGATTATGTGAGACCAATATGTTTGAACACGGATTACAATTTGAAGACAACTAAGGCATTTACGATTGCTTGGGATTTAGAAAGCACATCAGAAACATTAAATAGGTTACTGTGGAAATCTCCATTAAATATAATACCATTCAGTGTTTGTAATGAAACGTTTAGTGCGAGTGGGAACATTACATCATTTTCAAGGGGAATTTCGCCTCAAACACACGTTTGTGCTGAACGAACGAATGAAGAATGTGCAGTAAGTCTAATCTTTTATTACACTTACGTAGAGAATGCTGAAAACTTTATGACCATAGAAAAAAAAATACTTTTAATAAAACTCGAATTATTATTTCTTAAAATATTCTCCTTTAAATTATATATATATATATATATATATATATATATATATATATATATAGACCAAGGCAATTCAAAAGTAAATGCTACTTTGTTATGCTATTCAAACGGATAGAAATACTGACTGCTTTATAAATGAGCATAATCTTAATGCTTTCTTATATGTTCAATGTGATAGTAATGTTTTATGTAGAAAAATGACCTTACTAATAGTCCTGTATGTAGAAGACTTTTTATTCTATAAATAATGTTTAGCTTTTGACTTGCACTCGTGTATATATATATATATATATATATATATATATATATATATATATATATATATCACGTTTTCAGACATCTAAAGGAGGTGCTCTGCAGATTTACAACCAGAAAATCCGTTGTATGTACACACTTATTGGAATATCATCTGTCGGTTTCAATTGTGAAAAAAAAGGTTTCCCAGATGCTTTCACAAGAATATACCCGTTCATTCCTTGGATCGAATTGCATGCTTGGTATTAAAATGCATAGAAAATAAAGACTTTTATGTGTAAATAAATACATTCTTTTAAACGAAGAGTTTGTTATTTTTCCCTTCTATTATCAGGATTTCAAATAATGATTATTTTCACTTAGGACCTATAGTATCGCTGTAAATTATTCTTAATTAAAGATGAATTGGAATACATAGAACCCTAAATTTAGATTATGAAAATGTTTATTCCTTCTATGATGATCGATACAGCTAAATTTGTTACTATTATTCATTATTACGGTAATACATTCGAATGTGTCAAGGTCGTACTTTCAACTTAATAAAACGAAAAAATTTAAATTACAATAATATTTAAATGTCATAAACAGACTTTGAAGAAGATGCTCTAAGTCAAACCATGTATCTTGTGTGTTTCACGCAGTTTAAGGAAGGCAAAACTTCAATCAAATGTAATAACAGATTATTTAGGCCTTCAACTTCTAAAACCGATGAAAATTTATCGAAGTTCGCAAACTGATACATGTATATACATGTATATATATATATATATACATGTATATATTTATATATATAATAATTACGTAAAAGCATTATGCGTGGAAACGACTTGAAAAATTGAGCGGGGAGATTAGAAGAATAGGCGACGCGGATTTACACGTCGATGCGCCTGTTATCTCTATCGTCCCCGGGATAAAAGTATAGTCGTCGTTGTGATGACAGTTTGGTGGTCACAGTTACCCTTTTTTAACTTATTCAACAACAATCTATATAAGAAGGCTTAATTATTTATCTAATGTTGTGGTCGTTATCTAGTAGCAGGTAGGAACCTTTTGCTGTTAAAATTATTTAATTAATAAAAAAAATCAAAAGATACCTTTGTTAATTTCAATGCTCCTCTGATATTTTTTATTTAAAACGTTGACATGTATATATATACATAAACATATATATATATATATATATATATATATATATATATATATATATATATATATATATATATATATAAGATTACATTTAACATTTTGGTGTTTCCCAAAAAAATATTTGTAAAAATACAAATCATTTAAATTATAATTTCTTTTAAGTTTTGAAATGAGCAAAAATTATCTTACAAATTGTCATAAACTTAATATTTTTACATATATTATACATCCTTAATAGATTAACTACTAATTAAAAACTAATTAAATTTTATTACTCATTGAGAAAAAACATAGTTAAATTTTATGAACTTACATAAATTTACTTTATCAAATAAAAAGCATTTATTTCAAATTGTTTATCCTACTTTCTTTACTTAAAATACGTAGTAAAAAAAAAACACACATCTGTATCGAACTTCTTGGAATTGATAAATCATGTTTATAAATTGCTATTATTAAACACAGACAGAACTTTGACATGTTTCATTTCTACTGTAGTTTACAAAACTAGTTATTAACAAATATAAACAAATCTTGTTTTGTGTTCGTTTGATAATAATTGGGTATTTTAAAATGTTTCGAATAAAGTGTAATTTTCTTAAATATGCACTATTTTTTTTGAGTATATTAGTTGTCCCTTCATTAAATCAAAGGAAAGCTATTCGATGTGAGTATTTTATACATTAATTAATTATCTGATCGTTTTGTAACATAGTTCAGGGAAAGTATATAATAAATATCATATCATACTATATTTTAATCGACAAATCTTTTCATATGTGTATGTATACGAATTTTAGTCACATTTGTACATAAAAAAGTGATCAATTGAAAAATACTTGCCATCAAATTTCAATATTTTTATTATATTTTTTTTATACATTCTACATAACAATACGGTATTTTAAACATTATATGGTTTCAAATATTAATTCTTTAACAACAAAAAAAAGACAAAACAGTACAAAATGAAAACCAAAATATCGCACACTCAAATTCGTACAAGACAAGTTTATCACGAGAATAGTCCGTAAATTTTGCAAATACACCAATGTGTTGTAACTAATACTTCGTTAAGAAGCCCTAGCTTCTAATTACTTCAGTTAATATGTTTGACATCGGTTCCACTAATGTTTTGGTAAATTTATGGCTGATAATTACTTCTTGTAGTCTCTTTTCCAATTCAATAGTACTTGTAATTTCGTTTTTCTTGATTCTATACTTAAGTTATGCCCACGCAAATGTTTTTTTTCTGATGAGGTGGTCCTTAATAGAGAATGGCTGCACAAGAGATAAAAAAATTTCTTCCGTGAAATAATCTAGAAGCTCAATTAGCGGTGGACTAAATGCATAAACATTAAGGCGAATTGTATAAAAAAATGACAAATAAAAATTCTGTATGTAAAATAAGAGCATTTTTCTTCTTAAATGTCTCTCTTCTTTAACTTTGCCTCGTATATATACATTAGATGTAATAAATGTAAACTGATAATACTATATATAAGTTCATATACTTTTTTCTGAATAGAAAGTCGAGTAGGAGCAATCTGGAGTATAAAAAGTTGTCAATAAAGATTCATGTATAAAAACAATTATTTGTAAAGCAACAGTTTTATAAGTTTTTATTATTCAAAACAGTTCCGTCAATTAACTTTGATCCTCTTGGCCTAAAATACTTATAAATTTTTTCTTCGTTCAAAACACCAAAAAAATATATATCGCTTATTTAATAAACAATGCAGTACTTAAAAAGAGTACTGTTATTCTACTCTATAAAATATTTATTTATTTACAGATTGTATAAACAATACTCCCAGCTCTTTATACTGCGATCATGAAGAAAACGATTTAGTTGAAGGAACAGCTAATACAATAAATCAAGGAGAATTTCCTCATCTAGTATGTATTAAAAGATGTATATAGAGTTAACTTTTAACATATTTCACCTCATTGTGTCGCTGTTATATATGTATGTATGTGTATATATATATATATATATATATATATATATATATATATATATATATATATGTATATGTATATGTATATATAGTTACACAAAAATATGAAAAGAAAATAAGATATGTATTTAACTATCTTTCACAAAGATTGTTGATGATACACATTTTGATTACTGTGCAATCATCCTCAAAGGGTATACAGCAAAATCTGCATTATCAAGTCAATTTTTTTTACACCTTGGTGCTCTGAAGATGATGGCATCGCCATCGAAATATGAATACCAATCAAAAATGATCAATAATCATTTACTGAACTTTTTTGATCAGAATTTTTTTTGTGGTTTGTGGGATGAAAAATGATTTATTTGTGAAAATGAATTTAGTCGTAATGACGAACTGTATTGTAAAAATCATTTTTTAGTCTTCAGTTCTCTATACTACATTAGTGAAATTAACTGTAATTTATCGAAATTTATATATATATATATATATATATATATATATATATATATATATATATATATATATATATATGTATATATATATATATATAAACAATTAACATTGAATGAATATTTTATATTCATTTGATTATAAAAATAAAATTAGTAATTCACATTAAATTTAATATTTCGCAATAAAAGACAAATACTTTTCAGCCATGAAATATTACGAATTTTATTATTACAAATTTTGAACTCTCCTCATTACAAAGATAATTAAATTGATGTTTTTCTTCTCAACTTCATGATGAAAAAATAAAATCAATGTAAAGAGCTGTAAATAGTTATAATAAAATTTATATTAATTATATATTTTTCAACACAAACAATTATTTTAGGCTTTAATTGGAGTGAAAAATGCAAATTCTGAAGAAAATTCATGGCTGTGTATTGGAGCTTTAATCAGTAATCGGTTTGTTCTCACTGCTGCACACTGCGTTCGAAATTCAAGGTGGTAGTATTTCCATAATTTCTTACTAAAAAATCCACATATTTAGTAATCTTGTAAATATATTGATTTTTCTGACTATTTATGTATTTTATATAATTTATTATGTAATATAAATATTTTATTTGATATATCATAGAAAAAATTAACTAATTAATATTTATACCTAAATATCATATTATTCTGAGATGAAACGTTTCTCTTCAATCATAAAATAATTTCCTTTAGAACTGCTCAAGCTACACTTATTGTAAAATTAGGTGTACATATTGTAAATCGAACTGATGATAACGTCCAAGAATTTGAAAGTGAACAGATATTTGTTCATCCAGATTACAAACCACCATCAAAATATAATGACATTGCTCTGATACAATTATATGGAGATGTAACTTTTACAAAATATATAAGACCAGCTTGCTTTAACACAGAAGGGAATATAACAGATGAAAAAGTCATATTAACATCGATAAAAACTGATTCAGATGTCGATTCATTTTGGAAATGGACCTTGAATCGTGTCAGCATCGAAGAGTGTAACACATTATATTTAAATGAAAGCACAACAAACAGACTTAGTAAAGGAATATCATTTGAATCTCAACAATGTTGGAGATTAAAACAAGAAAATTGTGAAGTAAGTTTAACATCTGCAGTTACAATAGATTAAAGTGGTTACTTACAGATAGTTAAAAAGTATTTAAGATATAATAAAGTTATTTATCATGGGATATTTTGTAGCAATTTATATCAAGTGTTGTCCAGACATACCACAAAAAAGCACGATGTATGTATAATATTTATGGAACTGGTAATTTTAGACACTTTTGTATGAGAAATGGAGCTTACGTTTATACAAATGTTCATCATTACACAACTTGGATAGAAAATATTGTTTGGAATTAAAAAGTGTATTAATCATTACTATTCTTTTCGATGTTAAAATTATTATAATTGTAATTATTTTATATTTAACTAATATTACAATTATTATTCACACCTTCTTTTGTTTCTTCATATCCTCTTTGCTTTACAATTTTTTTTTTAAGTACAACTATTTTTAAAAAAGAATCAAACAAATTTTCATAATTTTCTTTCTTAAAATACAAATGAAATATAAATCAATTTATAATAATTGTGTAATTAAAACATAAAATTATTTTTTTTATTGTAATCCAGTTACATCAAAAATTAAATTCTCAATAAAAAAATTTCTGTTAATATTTTAATTACATCTGAAAGATAATAATTTGTATAAATACATATGTAAAAAATCAATCAATTGTCATTTTTATTTAAAAAAAATATTTGAATAAATTTTATAAATATACAAAATAGAAAATTAAATTACAAAATCTTAAATGAGTATTCCTATAAATAATTCCTTAAACTTCTGTATCTGACTTGAAGTTCAATTAAGTTTAACAGATAGATCAGTCATAAATTTATTCTCCAGTTTGGTGTTTTTCTAAAATTAAAATTGAAAATAAAAATCAATTACTCTGTATGAATAATCTATTGATAAATAAGTGAGAAAGTCTTACAGTTTTGGTATATCATTAATGTAATTGTACATTTGGTGCTGTGTACCGTCAAAATGTTTTGTTCTTTCTATCCATTGCTTAGTAGCTTTCATTAAACGAGTGGGATCTCTTTCTACACGTACTAAAGAAATACTTTTTAAACTTGGTTTTTCGCAGTTTTTCGATAACTTAGTTAACTTTCTTTGAATATATACTTCATCTTGTTTTCGAAATGCTTTTATATTTTTATTAGCTTCTGAAGTTTTAATATGATGTTCGATTAAGCTTCTTTGTTGTTCAAATAACTTTTGAGATTGTTCTTCAATCATCTTGGCTGTCTTCCACTCTTGAACAATATCTTTCAGATGCTTTTGATTCAATTTCTTTTGTGCTTCTTTTAATTTTTTCTGTGTTTCTGTAATTGCTACCTGCTTTACTTTATTTTCTGCAATAATCATTTTTTCTTTCTAAAAACAAGCATAAGATCTTATATATTTACTATAGAAAACATATCATCATTAAATACCTTCCAATTTGATATCTTATGTTTAATTTCTATATTATTTTTAAATGATATGTTTTTTGTTTTCGCTGTTTTTATTTCTCCTGATGAATTCTTAATCTCTACGGATGCCTTTTCTATATTTGTAGATTTCCATTTCTTTATAGCCTGTTTATGTTTCCTTTTTAAGAGATTATATTTATTATACCATTCAATATGTTCCAAAATTTCATCTTTGCTAATATCTATAATACAGATAAAAATGCTTTAAATTGTTTTTTATTCAACATAAAAAACATTAACTCTGGACTAAACTTTACTTTACACCCATTCACATAAAATACACAAAAAAAAATATTAGAATAAGTCAACTGTAAAGAGAACAAATATATGATGATTATTTATACAGAAATTGACTCATACACTTTCTCAATATTTATAAATCTATACTTTCCAGAAAATTCAACCTAGACAAAATTTAATGTCTTTCATCATAAAAGAAAATATACTGAAAAGAAAAGAAAATTTAAACTAATCAGTATTTGTTGAAAATATGCCAATAGTTTTATAACTGTATTTACTTATATATATATATATATATATATATATATATATATATATATATATATATATATATATATATATATATATATATATATATATATATATGTAGGAGGGGTGTATGTGTTTACAGAGCTAGAGAAAGATGCATACATGTAAATACAAATACCTGGTAAAATGTTTTGAAGCTCTAAAACAATATCAGAGTTTTTATATTTTTTAACAATTTTTAAAAATAAACAATGATCTTCTGTACTCCAACCTCCTTCATGGCCTCCATTAAAGTATAGAAATGAATAAAAATCAAATTCATCCTAAAAAAGAATACTTAATCTACTTATCTATCTATTTAGATTTAGTTACACACATGTGCATATATATATATATATATATATATATATATATATATATATATATATATATATATATGTGTGTGTGTGTGTGTGTATGTATATAATATTTTATAAGAATAGTTATAAATTTTAGACAATACTCCTTTATAAATTCCATAGCTTGATGAAATTAAAGAATGTTTATTTTTAGTATTATTCCAAGCTTTTATTTGTACAGTTATTTGATCTAATTCTTCATTCAAAATATTTTCTGTAACAGACAACTTTTCAAGATCATTGTTTACTAAGGTTTTCATTTCAGTAATTTCTTTATTTAAATTTTCAACAATATTTTTACATTGTATTAAATCTAAAATAATCAAAAGTACATATAAACGAAATAAAATGAAAGAAAATCAATCAATATTAAGTTTATATTAAAGTTAGAAACACACAAAAATATTTCACTCACCAATTTCTTTAATTTTATCTGTATTTACTACATGGCTTTTCAAAAAACATTTAAGATTAATAATCTTTTTTAAATTATATATCAATTCGTTATGTTCATTTTTAAAATTCAGTTGTAAGTCATTAATAAATTCATTGAATACCACACCAGGAATTACTTTTATTGCATTAATTATATTTAACTGGAATTTTTCCAAATGTTGCTGTTCATTTTTAAGTTTTACAGCTTGTCGTAAAAATAAAGATATATTTATATCTTGATTATTATCTTTTCGTGAATTTTCATGGGGAATCATTTTAATACTGTAAAACAGTCAACATAAATAGTATTGAACCAACAATACAAGTTTTTAAAGTTTGCATATGTAAATAAAATATTAAGCAGTATTCACATATATACGAAAAGAGTATTTTTTTGTTAAGGTTCTAAAATTATTAATGATAATTTTATACGAATTTTGATTAAAATGTTTGTTCCTAAGCATTTCTCTATATCTTTAACAGTAATTATATATATATATATATATATATATATATATATATATATATATATATATATATATATATATACACATATATATATATATATATATTCGCAAAAAGCATATATATGAATAAGCATACACTATGTTATAAAAATCCATAGAAAAGTATATAATTTATAACTCAATGCTTTATTTATAATAACATGACAGTTAACCTAAAAACTAGTAAAATTTTAATCTTTGCCGAAAGTTAATAATTGAAGGTTATATTGTATGTTCAACTAGTATTTAAACATACAGATACAATGTTTTCGAGGTCCAGAATAAATACTGCTTTCATAGGACTTTTGAGGGTCAGATTTATATTATTATTTGTATTTCAACATCATTTTTAATTTATATTTTTTTATTTATTAAGGTCCCATATATAACTAATGGTAACAGAAAAATTCCAGGTTTACCGTACTTAACAGCTAGAAATAAGGCATCTACACCTATAAACACTTTAGTAATGTTTGTACCACAGCAAGAGGTAAATAATAATTTTATATTGTATAGGTATTCAAATATAAATACTGTTATTGTATTGAAATCAAATTTAAATAATTACTCAACTGTATATCAACTTGTTTGTAAAACAACTGTTTTTAATTAAAATAGTAATCGTTGACAATATAATATATTACTAGTGTAGTGAGCTATTAATGTGTGAAAAAAATATTTTAAACCACAATGTATTACTAAAAGTATTTTTTTAAACGTATTAAAAATTCTATTAGTATAGAAACATAATTGGTATTTTGCTTACTAATGATAGAATTTTACATGTAAATAAAACTATTTTTATTTACGTGATTCATTGAAATGTATATATAACTGAAATGAGAACGCACTACAACAGGACTAGTAGGTCTTTACTACATGACAAGAACTTAGTGAAACTATATTCGTATTTGTTGATTAATAATTGACTTAGATTTGTATTATTTTTATCTGATAATTATCTCTTAAAATTTAAAAATTTATAGTGTTTTAATTACACCTTGCAATGGACAAATTATTTAAAAATTACAATAAAATAGAAACCTTATTTATTATTAAAATTTGAACTAATGATTTTTATGTCATTATTTTTACATTTTATTTATATTACATAAAGTCGTAGTTAAAAACTATTATAATGAATTAAATGGAATTATGAGATTGTAAAACATGAATCATAAATCCAAATTATAAACATTAAAAAGACTCCTAAGTATCTAATCATTTTAAATATTAAAAATATTTCATTATAATATTAATTGTACAGCAATAATTCATAGTTATATATTAATTTTATGCACTTTAACGTTTATAAGCATTAAAATGTATAAATATTTTAAAAATATTAAAATTGTAAATATCACTAGAAATAATTTTCTTGTAGGCATGGATCGTAGAAAGAATGGGAAAATTTCATCGAATACTAGAACCGGGACTTAACATTCTCATACCGATAATCGATCGAGTTAAATACGTGCAAAGTTTAAAAGAAATCGCAATCGATGTACCGAAACAAAGTGCGATAACTTCAGACAATGTAACTTTAAATATCGATGGAGTATTATATTTAAGAATTCTTGACCCGTATCTTGCCAGTTATGGTGTTGAAGATCCTGAATTTGCCATCACACAATTAGCACAAACAACAATGCGTTCCGAATTAGGAAAAATAGCATTAGATAAAGTATTTAGGGAAAGAGAAAGTTTAAATGTAAATATAGTTGAACAGATAAATAGAGCCAGTGAGGCATGGGGTATTAGCTGCCTTCGTTATGAAATTCGTAAGACAATATATTTCTTTTTATTGAAAACTTATTCATACTTTTATAAACTAAAGAAATGCATATACAAACATTTTAGGTGACATAAAATTACCAACAAGAGTTCAAGAAGCTATGCAAATGCAAGTAGAAGCAGAGAGGAAGAAAAGAGCTGCTATTCTAGAATCAGAAGGAGTTCGAGAAGCAGATATTAATGTGGCTGAAGGCAAACGGCAAGCAAGGATTTTAGCTTCTGGTAAGAAATAATTATACTGTTCATGATTAAATATGTTTTATTACTTTTGCGAGTATATATCCAAAAAATAGGATAATTTGATTAAAAAGTTGATAATCAATCAATCTAATTAATGTTAACGTAGCCAATGTAATGTACATAATATCATGTGTTTAACATAAATGCATATAAATAACAATCAAAAATGATCACCTGTTAAACATTTTTTTTTAAGTTTATGTAGTGAGGTGAGGTTATTTTCATGTAACTATATTTATTTGTTGATAAGCTTTTACTTGTGATTTTTTGTTTTCATAAATCTAAAATAAGTAAACTTGGTTTTAATCACAAATAATAATTGCCCTTGTAAACAACTGATCAGATCAGTAATATAATTTTTATTTTTTTAGAGGCTGATCAACAAGAACAAATCAATAAAGCTAAAGGTGAGGCAACTGCAATGTTAAAAGTAGCAGAAGCAAGAGCTGCAGGCATAAATATGATTGCTTGTTCTTTAAATCAAACCGAAGGCGGTAATGCTGCATCTCTTACTGTAGCAGAACAATATGTTCAAGCGTTTAATAAACTCGCACGTACAAATAACACTTTAATTCTTCCAGCAAATGCTGGAGATGTTTCAAATATTGTTGCACAGGTAAAAATCAGTCATATCTAATAATTTGTATCGTTTTTATATATTGAAGATAAAATTAATATTCCAGTTATTATTTATTTATAAACAATTGCATTTTAGGCAATGACTATTTATAAACAATTAGCAAAAAAACCAGAACCACACGAATTGCAAAACACTGATCTTGTAGTAAAAACACCAGTTACTAATTTGAATTTGCCAGTATCAGAAAAAAAAGATTTATCTGAATATTTCAGTGATGATGAAGAAATAGTCAAATCTAGTAGTAAAGATATTAAACCTACTTTATAATACTTACTAATTATTGTGTATTAAAAATATATTTTGTAAGAAATGATTATATTTTTGTAGTTAATTCAATTTATAGATTATTATTTTCAGAATGAACTTGATCTGTAAGAAAGTCACTATATTAAATTTTAACTCTTCAATGAAAGAAATGTGCATTTACACATCTGTAACAAATTCATCTACAATAATATTTTTTACTTTATATTATAAATCAAAATTATTTGTTAATAAGAAGCAACGTGCTACATAAGGTAATATGAAAAACAATGTATAAAATAATCGTATAAAAGTATAACTCAAAAAAAAGAAATCTTTCCATATAGAGTATTAGTAGATAATTGTTGATAATAACAGTCATTTAATCACTTTATGTTTAAGTACATATTGGTTTTTAATTTGTACCATTTCTTATATATTTAGCATATACATGTATAATAATATATATTCAATAATTAATGTTACTAGATAGTAGCTTAAATTATATCCTGTTTAAAACTTGTATTCTCAATATATAAACAAAAAGTACAGTATGATTATTTTGTGATCAATAATGAGCATTGAGGTACTCAAATGTGATTTTTGAAAGAAATTACACTGGCATTACCAAACAATCGGATGTAGGCTTATTTGCATACTTACAGATTAAATGTTTGAATTACTCACATTTTAATTATGGTTTTACGTCTTTAATTTTGCGAAAAATATTTATCCATTAATCCATATTTTATTAATACATTCTTATTCAATCGCTCACAAAAGTTTGTAAGCTGTATGTTTGTGTTGTATATCAAAAATTAAAGACAAATTAATAAACAGAACTAATTTAGAGGATATTGTAACATTGCATATTTTGTAATAAAAGGGGTAATTTAATATTCTATTTATAAATTTATTCTTAAAAATAATGAAAAAGTGTATCAAATTTTTATGTGTCTTCATCACTTAACGTATCGTATATATTTTAAAAAGATAATCCTCTAAAAAACAAAATGGATTTTTTTAAAGAACATTTAAATAAATCATTGCTACTGAAGGATAATTTTCTTTACCGATAAAACTAAGTTTGTAATTTCTGATACTTCTACTAATAAAATAGTATAAGGAAAACTGAAAAAAAATTAAATAAGTTTCAAATGGCCAAATTTGTACAACATATGTAATTGTGTTACTTAAAGGATTACAAAAAAGAAGTAAATCTTACGATAATTTTTTTTCTGAATATAGTTTTCTTATATTTATCAAAATGTTTCTTATAAGCCAATCAAAAGATATATATTGCATAGAAAAAATATTGAATATAATATTAAGAAAAGTTATTTTTATTGAACCTTCAATCGATTATAAATTACACTTTTAAAGACAAACATATTTACATTAACATTATAAAGAATATCCCATTTTAGAGATCCAACTAAGACCTTCTGTAGTATCTGACACCGGAGTATATTCCAATCCGATCCAATCATTATAGCCGAGTTTCTTTAATAAATTAAAGATGTAAATATAATTTATTTCGCCCAAAGTATCCGGTTCCCCTCTTGATGGTACTTGTGCCACCTGAACATGACCAGTATACGGAATAAATTTCTTAATATTATTAGTTAAATCACCCCTTAGATGTTGTAGATGAAATATATCTAACTGAAGTTTCAAGTATGGGCTATTGATTTCATTAATTAAATTAATTGCTGAAACAGAAAATACAATAAAATACTGTTAGTTAAAAACAGTTTTAAATATATATGTTAGGAACTATCAAATTAGTTTTACTGTATTAATAAAATATACCTTTATCATAATTATTCATGTAATAATTAGGCAGAGAATACACATTGATTGGTTCAATAACTCCTATTATATTTTCAGCTTCTAATATTTTAGAAGCAATTCTCAAATTTGATTCATAAGTTCTGTCATATTTATCTGTTACAGGTCCATTAACTGTGCCTGCCATTATGTGAATTCTAAAATTTTATTTTTTCAATGATTAAAAATAATGAAAGATTTTATATAAACTTGTAAAAATAAATGCAGAGTAAATTTAAAACATATAAAACATTTATTTTCTAAAAGTACAATTATATACTGCTGTATTAATATTTCAAAATTAATATTTTTGGACTACATGAAAAAATATATATACAGTAAGTATAGAAAAATAGGATAGGCACCATTTTCAGGCCAAGTTTCAATTTGTAATTACAAAATACATAATATAATCTATTATAATTGACGCTCTTAATTATAAAGAGAGCAGATACATGTTTATTATTTGTACAGAAGTGAACTTAATTTTTTTTCAAAATATTTAGATTCCATATATTGTGTAGATACAAATTGATGTATACCCTATATACACATTAGCAATAGAAACTTAAATATGTTTAGATCACTTACTTAGAGCATTCTAATGCCTTAGCATACTGAATAGTTTTTTCAATAGCTTCTTTAAATTCCAACTCTTTACCTGGAATTGCAGCACAACCAAATTCGCCTGGTTCTAAGTAAAAATGAAAATTTATATATATAATCTTTCACAAATTAAAGTTTCATTCGAAATGCACATAAGTAATAATTAAATACAATCAATAATCAATCATTGAACATTTTTGAAGTTTATAATGTGATTAATTCATTTGTAAAAGTGGTATTTATCCATAGTACTAAAACTATATTTTGATATATAGTTGTATTAATTTATTCCTCAATAACAAAATTAGTAAATTATTAATAGTTTCACGTTCTCTGAACCTTTTATAGAAATAAAAATTCAATTATACTTTATTTATTATCATTAAACACATTCCAGTATTTTAATTTAAAAAAATAAATGTGTATGTATGTACGTAATATATATATATATACACACACATACATATATGCCTGTATTAAATATTTAAACATTTTTTAATAATTTCTCTCTTCTATTGTAGGTAACATTCAAATAACAAAAAAAAATATTACAAAACACGATCAAATAATCTTCATGTCATTGTACAGAATTGTAATTTTTTAAATATTTTCTTCGATACTTACTAATGTAATTGTTTAATAATATTTGTTTGACATTCGCTTTCTCTTTTGCTTCTACAACTTGTTGAAGAGTGAAATTTGCAGGAAAAGCACATTCCACAGCCTTAAAACCAGCATTTTTGGCTAACAGGTACCGTTCTAATAAATTTGAATTTTCATTGAACATGAACGATATATTACAACAAAATTTAAAAGACATTTTGACGATGATGTTTTTAAAGAAAATGTTATAAATTGAAGGCTTATTTTTGTCGGATTGAAAAGAATATATTTATTTATAAAATTAATTCATTTCAATTAGAGATACTGAATTAAATACAAAATGATGCACTCTAATTAAACAAATAAGCGATAAGTTCTGTTTAAATAAAAAATATATACTTATCTATAAACGCGTAATTAATTGAATGAATTCATAAATTAAAATTGTACAAGTGGTAAAAAATATAGGCCACAGATAAAGTAAGCAAACATGGAAATATAAAAGTATATCAACACTCAAAAGTCAAAATAATTTATATTGGTATTGAATTGTATCCTTAAATATTAATATTCATGATTTTATATTGAAATTAAATTAAGTATATGTACTATTTATACTTATTTTGAGGAACAGAGTAATTATTTTGATTTATTATTATTTATATGAATTAACCTATCAATATTTGTTGTTCATAGGTTATTAATTCATCCATCAAGTAATATATTTATAAAAAAATCTTTACATTTACAAAATTTAAATGATGATATCAAAGAATTGTCGAATGCATAAGTTCAATGAAATTATTAGATGTAATTATAGTTATTTAGCAGATTTATTTTAATAACATTATTTTACATCCATCATATAATGTATGAAACATTCTAAGCACATCTATTTCGTTGATTAAGAATGACTGTTGGTCAATGCTGATAATAGTTGCCTCAACAAAATTTTTCTGGTGACTCAGGTGAACTAATTGTTATTGTACACAACCCATTTCTTAACTATTCTCACTGTATTTAGTCATGCTCTTGTCGAAGAAGAAAATTATTAGTTCTTCAATCCTGTTTAGGAAATGTATGTGTGTGTGTATTATATATATATATATATATGTATGTATGTGTGTTTTATTAATATGTATATTTCATTATCTTTCAGTGTCATACATCTTGATCATATTAAAATTAAATACCTCATTCTTTATATTCTTTTCTTACTATCCAAACCAGTGTTTTTAGTTTTGCCTGAAAAACTTAAATTTGAAAATTCTTTAGACAAAATTGAAATTTTATTTGTGTCATTTTGTTCTCTAAGATTTATATATGTTTCATCTTACTTATTCTGCTTCTGTATCCATATATAAAAAAAGGGAAACCTTTGTACTTAACTGAATAAGGTGTGTTTAAATACTTGAATTAGAAAAGCATACCACCAGTAGGTAATGCATAATGTCACATTTCAAACATAAAACTTTTGTGTTATAATCAAATCATTAGATTACTGTATTTGTTTTTAAAATTTAAAATATATCAAATATTTTAGTGATGTTACTTTTTTTACTTATTTTTAAATAATAAAAAATTTACAAATACATATATATTAATTTCTGTTTGTTTCAATTTCACACTTTCAATATCCAAAAAAAAAAAATACTTATCTCTCTAAATGTTTAATGCAATGGAAGCAATATCAACTTGAAATATAAATATCCTAATGCACCACAAGAACATTTAATACACAAAATATTATTCAAATGTAGTCTTTTAGGAAACATATTCATCGAAAATTTTTATGCAGATCATTTAAAAGTAATATGATAAACTTATAATTAAATTTCGATTTTTAATATACAATTATACACAATTGCAATTATATCAAACTTACATTAAAATTTGTGAATGAATGATTTAGTTCAAAAATTTAAAATTTGATTCGAATCTCAATTTGTTTTACTTATTTTTTATAAGATTATAATCTATTCTCTAACATATATTAAATGCATACATTTTTTATTAAATACCTTTTCCTGTGTTTGTTAATAAAAAAATGTAATACCATTGATGACCATATTAAAGCAATTATAATTACAAAAAATCTAATGAACAAAATAAAACAATGATAAATTATTGTTACATTACATACAACTTAAATTATATAAATAAAATTAGACATATATAAAAAAAAAAACTTTATTTACCAATATAAGAAATCAATCAGAATACATATCAATAAATAGATTTAATAATCAGTTTTCATTCAAGAGATCTTTTGATCTGATTATTGGTAAATCTTTAACTCCATTCCGATCAATCAACTGTACTTTGAAATTGGGTAAATTAACTAAAAGGCGTTTTTGCACTTCTTTTATACATGTTTTCAGAAGTTTATAGCCATCGTCATGTGACAAATTTAAATTATAATAACGATCCATAATAGCATTTGAAAAGAATCCACCATAACCAAAAGCGTAATATGGGACTTTTACTAATGACGCTAAATAATCCATGTAATACAATTCCGGTCCTGTCTCATCATCATAACCGGCCATCACGATATTTACGTGATACGCACTCTACAATATAAATATTAAAAATGTATTGAAGTATAACATATTATAATTTTTTTTATACCCTCGTTCTTAATGAATCTGCCAAATTTCTCCGTGTAAAACTAGCTGCAGCTTTAGGACTCAGCTCATAACCATTTCTCATTTTATACAATTGGATGTTTTTTGATATATATTCAGCAAATTGAACAGTATCACCTGCTTCACCGGCCACAGCCATGACAATCTTATTAGATATCTTGTGTAACTTATTTTCGTCTATAAAATGGTCATTAATATATATTAATAAGTAAATATATATACATAACAATATATAATATGTAAATATATATAAAATGTAAATTTACCATCTTTCATGACTATAATGCTATGTGCATTTGTCATATCTGCTGCAACAATAACAAAATCTTGAAACTGTATTCCTACTAAACATTCCATATCGAATAAATATGTAATACAAAGTTATTCAAAAATTAAATTGTGAATTATCACTGTTTCACTATTCTCAAAATCGTCCACTCACGCAAATTGATAAAAGATGACAAAAAATCCTAAAACCTATTATTGTACCTAACTTCTCTTATGTTCAAAACATAATGAACCAGAATGAACAAAAATGTTTTATCTTGAACATTATTTCCACTAAACTATTACTTTTGTTGAATTTCTGTTTTATTTAATTGTACAAATAATAAATAAAAACATATTAACAATTTTACAGGTTTAATGATGTCAATAAAATAAGGATCTTCTGAAACAATAGTTGCTAAATTGAAAAGCAAATGTAAAATGTTCATCGCATAAAGGATCTATATGAAAGAAATCAAGTTTCGCTCTTTTAAATACAAATATGTTCAAAAATCTTTTGACTATTTATTATTTTATTTGCTCAAATATAATTCTTTAAGTGTAATGTTAATGAAACATGTTTGAAAGCATAAATTCTCATTAGTCTTTATTTAATTTCAATAAATATATTTTCAATTAACGGAATGAATGCATTTTAAATAAAAAAAAAGTGAAAAAAAACATTTTTGCCAAAATTTATTTTTTGCAAATCGGAAGTTTGCATTGCAAAGCGATACTAGACGCCCATTTGAATACCGAATCGGTTTTGATTCATCGGTAGAGTGCGTGGGGCCGGAACAACTAGTCTACAATTTTGCACATACGACACTGGAAACATGAAAGTATAAAAAATTTCGCAAATTGGCCATATTCATTTAAAAAAAGCACATTTTTATTGTATCTTAGAAAAAGTTATACCTATTTGATTGTCAACTATCCATATATTAAATGGAATAAAATATATTTAGAATACAAAAGCAACTTTTAAAACATTTGATCAAATTAAAAAATAATTTTAAATTCTATCTCAAACATAAAAGTAATAGTATTAAGTCATTTTGAATGCAGCTTAAATCTGTCGACTATTTTATTAAAACATTCATTGAAATTATTAGTAGAATATTAATAATTAGTAATTCTAGCTTAAATATGCAAACACAATACATATTCAAAAAATGCATAACAATTGCAATGTATTATTCTTCCTATTAACATTAAATGAAAAGCTTATACAGTTAATAGTAAAACTAAATTGGACAGCCTTTATACCCACCGTTTTAAAATATTTCTTTTAAAAAATTGCATAGTGTTGTAAAATATCAATCCTACAGTTTTTAGAGACAATACAACTCAGCATACATATATCACACCAGTTACACAGAAAACGTTAACTAAAAATGTAAAGTCTCAAACTAGATCGGATGCTCCTTTGTCCTCTAATTAGAAATAACATTGACTGAAAAGAAATAGATAGTGCGTAAAAAAAATTATATTATTATCTAAAAATATTAATTGTTAGACCAGGTCGGATGCTCTCTTGTTCACCAATGTAAAATTACGTTTCTTAAAAGGATGCATATACTGTATAAAATATCAATCATATAGTTTTTAGAGAGAATACAACTCATCATATACATACCATGCCAGTTATACTGAAAACGTTCTCTAAAATTGTGAAATCTCAAACTAGATCGGACGCTCCTGTGTTCTCTAATTAGAAATAACATTAATTAAATGAGATAGATAGTATGTAAAAATATCAATTATATTATTCTTAGATAGAATATATTTATTCAATGGGCGTGGCTAAATGGTAATGCAAAAAGCTTACCATTGCATACACACTGAAAACATTCTTCAAAAATATTAATTGTTAGACCAGGTCGGATGCTCTCTTGTCCACCAATGTAAAATTACGTTTCGTAAAAGGATGCATATACTGTATAAAATATCAATCATATGGTTTTTAGAGAGAATACAACTCATCTATACATACCACGCCCAGTTGTACTGAAAACGTTCTCTAAATGTGAAATATCAAACTAGATAGAAAGCTCCTTTGTCGTCTAATTAGAAATAACATTGACTAAATGAGATAGATAGTGTGTAAAAATACCAATTATATTATTTTTATAGAGAATATATTTATTTAATGGCGTGGCTAAATGTTAATGCATAAAGCTTACCATTGCATACACACTGAAAATATTCTCTAAAAATATTAATTGTTAAACCAGGTCGGATGCTCTCTTATCCACTAATGTAAAATTACATTTCTTAAAAGGATGCATATACTGTATAAAATATCAATCATATAGTTTTTATAGAGAATACAATTGATCATGTGCATACGAAGCCAGTTATACTGAAAACGTTCTCTAAAAATGTGAAGTCTCAAACTAGATCGGATGCTCCTGTGTCCTCTAATTAGAAATAACATTGACTAAATGAGATAGATAGTGTGTAAAAATACCAATTATATTATTTTTATAGAGAATATATCTATTTAATGGGCGTGGCTAAATGTTAATGCATAAAGTTCACCACTGCATACACACTGAAAATATTCTCTAAAAATATTAATTGTTAAACCAGATTGGATGCTCTCTTATCCGCCAATGTAAAATTACATTTCTTAAAAGGATGCATATACTGTTTAAAATATCAATCATATAGTTTTTAAAGAGAATACAATTGATCATATGCATACCACGCCAGTTACACCGAAAACGTTCTCTAAAAATGTAAAATATGAAACTAGATCGGACGCGTTCTCTAATTAGAAATAACATTTACTAAATGAGATAGATAGTGTGTAAAAATACCAATTATATTATTTTTATATAGAATATATCTATTTAATGGGAGTGGCTGAATGGTAATGCATAAAGTTTACCATTGCATACACACTAAAATATTCTCTAAAAATATTAATTGTTAGACTAGGTCGGATGCTCTCTTGTCCACCAATGTAAAATTACGTTTCTGAAAAGGATGCATATACTGTATAAAATATCAATCATGTAGTTTTTATAGAGAATACAACTTATCATATATATATATATATATATATATATATATATATATATATATATATATATATATATATATATATATATATATATATATATATATATCACGTCAGTTGTACTGAAAACGTTCTCTAAAAATGTACAGTCTCAAACTAGATCGGATGCTCCTTTGTCCTCTAATTAGAAATAACATTGACTTAATGAGATAGATAGTATGTAAAAATACCAATTATATTATTTTTATATAGAATATACTTATTTAACGGGCGTGGCTAAATGCTAATGCATAAAGTTTACCATTGCATTAACACTGAAAATATTCTCTAAGAATATTAATTGTTAGACCAAATCGGATGCTCTCTTGTCCACTAATGTAAAATTACATTTCTTAGAAGGATGCTTATACTGTATAAAATATCAATCATATAGTTTTTATAGAGAATACAATTGATCATATACATACCACGCCAGTTACACTGAAAACGTTCTCTAAAAATGTGAAGTTTCAAACTAGATCGGACGCTCTTGTGTCCTCTAATTAGAAATAACATTGTCTAAATGAGATAGATAGTGTGTAAAAATATCAATTATATTATTTTTAGATAGAATACATCTATCAACGGGCGTGGCTAGATGGTAATGCATAAAGTTTACCATTGCATTCACACGACTATAATCATTCTTATCGTAGAACAATTTTTTATTCATTATTTTAAAATAATATTTCTAGGTAAAAAAATAAATATATCAGAGATAGACAGAATACTGGAACCTTTTTTTGATTTATGTGAAATAATTATAAAATATCATGTAAAAACACTAATTATTTTAGACACTGATCGTCATTACAATTGATTGAAAAAAAAATTAACTCCTTTAACCCTTTCACCACGGATTAAATATTTTTAGTTTTAACAATTCTGTTTCGTTTGATGATCTTTTAAGTTACTTAAGTAATCTATTCAATTTCTGTTAGTAATTTTTGAAATTTTTATGGGACATATAGGTCCCGTTAGTGGCGAAAGGGTTAAATGATTGTAAACTAAATGAAGACCTTCCCCCCGTGTTGGTATACCATGTAAGATTTTTTTTTAGTATGACCATCTTTAATTTTTTCAATCAATGCACAAAATGCATTGTTATAGTGATATCACGTTTAATTATCAGAAAAATACTTCGAAGATAACAATTAATAAGACTAAATATTCCTAATTTTAATAAATTTATTAAATCACTTATCTATTCAAGTTTAAAAATCATTTATTAATTTGTATGAATAAAAACATTTGAAATTTTAAATCTTTCGTCTAATTGAAATCGGGGTATTTTCACATTCGAATATAGATAAGATAAGAAATGTTACTGATAAATTTAGTTTAAATAATCGTCTAAAAAAAATAAAATCAATTGGAGTTTAGAGTACTAGATATCATTTATGTCATTTATGAGTTCTTTTACAATTATTGGTTACTATATTCGTAAATTTCAAAATTTAAATATTTTTGTCTGATATTGCATCTCCAATTCATTTTCAATTTAATAATAGGTATTTGTTTGGTATTTTTGTATGTGTATTATTTTTTTTTTGTATATTTAGAATGGTTTATTTTCTTAGTTAATAACAGAGATAAAGTCCATTATTTGTTAATAAAAACTGCGTATGAATAACGACAGATTTGTTTTCTAAATAAGATATATTTATATATTAAATATATTTTGTATATAAACACATACACATGCACTGTAGTTATCAAGTCTGTACAAACAATTTATTATGTATATATATATATATATATATATATATATATATATATATATATATATATATATATATATATATATAAACAAAGACAATATTGACCATTTCACTATTCACAGTATACATATAAATACTTGTTTGCATATAATAATTATTCAATTCATTATTCTCCATCCGTTGATAATATATATGGGGGTGCACATTCGCCATGCCTAACACCAAACGAAAAAGCTGGTGATTTTTTCAAATTTAATTTTGGTAAATATTTAGCTGGTCCTGGATTAACATCTGTGCTGTGTCCTCTAAGTCTAGGAGTTATAGAATACGCTGGGTTGTTGTATTTATAGGATTTTAAATTTGGAGCACTATACTGTGCTGGACCTGGAGACTTGCATTCCAGTATCTCTTTCAGCTTGTTTCCGCTGAAATGACATATGATTTGATAGAGAATAATTTCAGTACAATGTTAGTATAACAAGCTGTATCGATGTTATGCAAAGAATTAAGATTACTAAAAAAAAATGCTTGTTGTAACAGGAAACAAATGCAGTATTAAAAAAAGATAAAAATCATTATGTGCATTGGTACAGAGCACATGTTTTTATACTGTCACACTCCCTTTCAAACACATACTAAAAATACTGGAACTGTTACCATTCCGCCATTTTATTTTTCACATTCAATCAGTGTACTTTGGGTTTTCACTTCCACTATCACTCTCATCACTTGTGTCCCAGAAAAAACTAATTTCATTATCAGTAAGTTTAGTTTGTGAAGCATGATTTCCGCCGAGTGTCCCCATAGTGAGTTGTAATTACATGAATATTTTTTAATATTTTAAATCAAGCAATATAGACAAATTAATATATTTATAAAAACAATAAACAATATTACCAATAACAAATTCGTATGATAAATAATACGCATTTATACAATTGACAAAAAAAAATTTTACAATGCACACTGCTGAATCGTCAGCTAAAGATATTGTATTTATTTAAAGCGAATAATTACTGTGAATTAACATAAAACTCTGCTCTTATTTATATTTAAACGCCTTATGTATTTCCAATTCTTTATTCTGGTCAACAGAATAGGTCATTTTCTGAAATATTCTGACAATTTCCGGCCAAAAATGAAACCAACTCGTGACCAGTACTCTTAACCCTTTATGTTTTGTCACTTAATTCAGTATACAAAAGGTTAAATTGGCCTTGAATTCAATACATTTTCAAAATATTAAAATGCATTGAAAAATACATACATTTTATACGCAGCAAATCTATATTTGTCTGGTACTTTTGGTCCTAACGTTGATGGTAATACATAAGATGCAGGACCAGGAGACACTCTCTTATCTATTACTTTCGTTCTGTTTTTTATGGAATATGCAGGAGCTCGAAATTCATTCATTGGAGGTACTTTTTCTACATCGTATGTACCTGGACCAGGCACGTTTAATTTTTCTAGAATTTTAAGAGTAAATAAATAATCACAGTAAGTTTTGTCGCTGTGAGTAAATTCACTTTCACAAATAAATTTTTCACTAGCCCCACAAACCACCATTTTTTTCTGATTAAAAATATTCAATAACTGATTATTAACCATTTTTGATTGCCATAATCCGTAGAACGCTAAGGCACATAAAATATAACTGGTTTTTCTATGCTTTAGGCCTCTTCGTCAGAGAAGAATGTTGATTGCAGAACTAGTGAAAAATTCAGTCATGAAGAAATGATATTAAACAACACATTTCAATGTTTGTTATTTATCACTGTTTTAATCTTATTTAATGTCATAAATACTAAAATATATTTTCAACCATTAACGCCGTGCATTTTCATATGGACACTGTTTATTTCATATTTGTTTATTGGAAACTGTGTTAGATAGAATAAAGTTTTCATGAAACAGTACATATTCAGTAAAGAGTACAGTAAAGAGTTTGAAAAATAAAAGTGTACATAACAGGACCAGAGGCAAACATCCATTCGGATGAAAATCTAGTAGATAAAGGTAATGATAATGTCATTGACATCTTTTCTGATTGTCTGTTACGAAATGATAATGATATCTTAATATCCAAATATGACTATATAGGGTTACTCTACGACAATGGAAAAGATAAAACCAAAATTTATTTTTTGAGGAAAAAAAACTGAAGAAAATGGTAAGAAACCACTGAAGTGTATTGGTGGAGATCTCCTAAAGAAAATCTTGGATTCCAAACGAAAATTATTCAACATTTTACAATCTATCTCCTCAAGTGTAACTGTTTAAACGAATATTTGATAATAAAATACTGAATTTACTAAATTAAAAAGTGCTACATGCACATGACTCAAAAATTGTACAGATTCGCATACATTTTCACACAAGTTAAATGTATGTGAGCATAGTTTCATTTCTAATAAATTCTCATACTAGGGATGTCACAATTTATAAAATGACTTGTACCTGACCTAGTCTAATTTAAAAATTGTCTCTTTTTTATCACGACTTACATTAGTAGTCGTTGAAAATATAAATTAAGGGACGCATATAATGCTAAAAATAAATGAAATGCTAAATATCAAACGAGTCAAGCAACGATCATTTCAGAAATCTGGCTAGAATAAAACTTAAGAACGAACATAAATCCAAAGATCGATTTATAATGACTAATTTATCATCTATGTACTAATATCAAAAAATGTCATACTTAGTTCATTAAATCGTTTAGCTATTGAATACGAAGGCGTTCCAGATAATCCATGTTCCGTCAATTTATCAACCGAATATACAGGTCCTGGTGCTGCTCTCTTATCAATCAATCTGGGCTTCAATCCAAATGAATATGCAGGGTTCCTATATTTCGAATAATCATGAGAATTGAATCCTGTTTCTGGTGGTAATTTGTATGCTCCTGGCCCAGGACCTAAAATTATACATATATATATATATATATATGTATATATATATATATATATACAATATTCATACCTAATTTAACACAAGGCATTTTTAATAATGTATTCCAAATATATAAATACTATTGATTTTTATATACATTTAAAAATTGCAAACTTAAATTTAATAATATGTAATAACTGTTTTGTTTTTATTGCAATACATCTATGATCAATTTTATTTAAACAATTGTTTTTTTGTTCTATAAATAAATACTGTATTTTGCAATACCGGGACATCTATGACCGGGACACTCTCGACATTTGACATATGAATCGAATAAAATATATTATCAGTGGCATCAATTAGCTTAAGTTGATATTTGTATGAATTCTATAATTTTGAGCCGAGTATCAATTAAAATGTTTGGTATAAAGTGGCATTGACTTTGTATATCGATTTAGTAATAAAGGAATTAGTTGTTACATAGTACCATATTTTATAATAAATATTCCAAGAAAAGTTTTGTTTTTGCAAAATCATATATTTTATTAATTTTATTTGCATTTTACATTAGGCTTTACATTTACAACTAGCGAGTTCGGGGCACAGCTGTGCCACTGTTCGATATTTCTTTATTACTTTTTCAAAAGAACATACTTTTTTAACTTTCTTCTTTGGCTGTTATTGCTAATGTACTCTGGTTACGATTGGTTTCGGATCTTAAATCATCATTTCTGATAGATTGGTGGTACTCAGTATTACAAACTACATGAGATGGATTAAGTGATGAAATCGAACACAAAATGAAATATTCGTTTTAGGATGGGAATACTGGTTTTTTTAAATTTTAGCCACTTTCTCTTTAGTTATTAATAAAATTTATAACAAAAAGCAGCAAAAAATCGCATAAAACAGCATTAAATACAATATTTTCTTAAAGGAATTCGACGAGTTCATACAGAATTTAACTACATGTTATTGGGGATTTGTGGCACCCATTGCTCTGCATATAAAGCTTTTCTTATCGTGTTACGATTCCAACTATGTATAAAGTTAATATCGGCGTAGATAAATTCTATGTACTCATGTATGTTTTCATTGTTTACTCTTTTAAAATGGAGAGCATATCGAAAAATTTGAATAATCAGTGAAGTTATTTTCATAAATGTACTCCAAATTTATTCCTTCTGTATTTATTTGTATTTTATTAACAATTCTACAAATCAGTTTTTATAATTACTGAAATACAATTTTTAAGACATAATTTAACTATATTGAAACATATGAATTTGTATAATGTTTGATTTTTATAAGTTTTCAGTCGCTGTAAGAATTCTTTACATTTCAATAGTTTAATGGGATATTATAGTTACATAGGAAATAAAATATACTGATAACTAATATATTATAAATTTGAAATGGATATTTTAATAAAATATAGTCGGTTTATATAGTTTTTAATTCACTATATATAACTTAAAATTCAATCAAGAATGGAATTGCATTTAACATACTCAACATTCAAATATCATATAGTGAATGTTGTATATTTAATATCTTTTCAAATACATAAATTAAATATTGTTTTTATTCTTTGAAATGTGTGCGTTTGTGTGTACATATTTGTAATTGATAACATTATTGATTAAAACGAATATGAAATTTCTCTAAATAATGCATATCTAACTTTTGTGGGAAACTATTTTAATTTTAAATAAGTATTTGATTGGAGTAAATAGTTCATTCTAATGATAATATTTTTGATATTTAGTCTATAACAAATTGACGTCACGGAATCGTATTGGAACTTGTTCGCTCGTTCCAACACATATTTTAAATTCTTTTATCTATGTTTTCAATATTGCAGTTATTACATTTAAATTACTACTGGGCGATGATGTGCAAAGAGGTGTGCAGCTTTATCTATGTGTGCAGCCATAGATAAAAACTCTTATTATGTGCAGAGATGTTACAGCCTGATATAACAACTCACATGGATTACGTACTCCGACAACAAATTTTGTTTCAATTTAGTAAATGTGCTGCATTCTTTTCGAAATTTAATAAATTCATTGAGAAATAGCTTTGGAATGTAGTATAGAATTAAACCTAGTATTAAATGTATGTAAATAAAATCAAATTATGTAGACATGGGCATCATAGGAGGAGATACTTTATCTATGATGTGCATGCAGCATGTATATCTTTTCGTTGTCCATTCTTTTAAAATTAGTGCATATTGAGGATATTTGCAGAATTAGTAAAGTTAATTTGTTTACGACACCATAACCTAAATCTATGCAGCAAGAAGTTTTAAAAGATAAATAAAGATTATTTTCAGTTGCATAGTTACATATTTAACCTAAAAAATATGTATTCTACATGTCAGTTTCAATAATTAATTCAAGGTATATCTTCATATAATATAAATGAATTGAGTTTGTTGAAAATGAAGTGGTTTTTAATAAAATCGTTAATTGGAAGTACCGCTGGATTAATATTATTTATTTTTGGATTTTTTAATTTGCACCTTCCACATTTTTCAGATCAGAGTAATATTTCAGAAAATATACGGTAGTATTAACTAACAATTATTATTGTTATCAGCTGTGTATTAAATTATTCTTCTAATTCTAGCTTAACAAATAAAAGTATAGATCGTACTGTTATAGTTGTAATAGATGCTTTGCGACAAGATTTTTTAAGTAATGAATACAGTATGACATATTTAAAAAAACTTATAAACGAAGAAAAAGCATGTTTTGTACCTACTAAAGTTGATACACCAACAGTAACCATGCCAAGAATAAAAGTAATTGTATATTTGTTTATAATTAAAATTATTTAATTTATCTCTAAAAAAGTAAAAACATCAAGTAAACATTATGAGTATTTTATTAAAAACAGACATTTTATTATACGACTAAGAAAATTATATTTTTCTTTTCTATATTACATATTTGTTACATACTTTCTTCTATAAAAGAACTATAAAATATCTATTCCCTATCATTAGCAAAATTCGTCTTTGCAACTAGCTAGTAGTTTTAATAGATACTTTTTAATCATAAAAATCAAGATTAGGTCTGTAAAAAAATTATTATATTAGAAAGTTAATATTAAATTAATGCCAAAAAAGTAAAAATGTGGCCAGAGCTTTCAGAATACATTTATTCATTGAAATGTTGTAATAAATACTTTTTGTTCTACTAACATTTCTTAGATAATTCCTCTTTGCCAGAGTCATAGCAATTTCTTTCATTATAATTAAAGTTTTTAAGGATAAAAACAGTTTGTCCTTAATTTAATTAAAATAAATATTTCATGTTAATAATTTTGCTGAATGTTGAAATTTTGATAGATAGATATTTTAATTCTATATATATATATATATATATATATATATATATATATATATATATATATATATATATATATATATATATATATATATGTATATATGTATGTATTATTATATTTTGTATTATTTACCCTATTAGGCACTAACAACTGGAACAGTAACAAATTTTTTAGACATAATTTTAAATTTTGCTAGTAAAAAGGTTCAAGAAGACAGCATTATATCAAAAGCACTACAAAACAAAAAGCGAATAATATTTTATGGAGATGAAACATGGCTTAAAATGTTTCCTAATATGTTTTTTAGAAGTGAAGGGACGTCATCATTTTTTGTATCTGATTATACAGAGGTGTTTGAAAGATTATATGTAATATTGATTTATACATATACTTTTTATTGATAATTTCTAGGTGGATAATAATGTAACTAGGCATATAGATCATGAATTGAATGAATCTGATTGGGACATTATGATTCTCCATTATCTTGGATTAGATCATATTGGGCATTTAGCAGGACCATTCAGTCCTCTTATTAATCCTAAGCTAAAAGAAATGGACGATGTTATTAAACAAATTCATCATTCGTTATTACTTTGGGTAAATTACACACGTGTGTGTATATATATATATATATGTATATAAGTAAAAATTATATTTTTTCATTACAAGGAATCATTGTCATCAAAAAAGTCACTTTTAATAGTATGTGGAGATCATGGAATGAAAAATTCTGGTGGTCATGGAGGTTCAACAATTGAAGAAACAACAGTTCCTTTTGTTACATTAGGAATATCTTGCCCAAAGTTAGTTATCATATTTTGTGTGTGTTTGTATATATATATACATATATATATATATATATATATATATATATATATATATATATATATATATATATATATATATATATATATATATATGTATATTTGCATATAGATTATTTAAAATAAAGTGATATCAGTTTTTATTTTCAGAAAAATGAATAATACTGAAATTTCTCAAATAGATATAGCACCTACATTAGCAGTATTACTAGGTTTTAATCCTCCATCAGATAGTGTCGGAAAATTAATACCATTTCTTTTAGATTTTTTCTCTCTACATGAAAGATTACACATTTTAAAAATTTACTATTCTCATTTATACCATAAAGTAACATACACTGAAGATGTCAATAAAAATATAGGTATATATTATATATCAATTTATATTAAAATTTGTATATGTCATTGTATCTAGAAAAATTATGAATAGTCTGGTGAGTTTTCTTGATGATGCCAAATATTATAGTCTATGATTTTAATTTTTCTTTACGTAAGGAAATAAATTTTATAAGTTTTTAATAAACAGATGGCCATTTTATAATGTTTTGTGTAAATGTGTTAAATTATATGAAACTGGAGGACCTGAAATACCTTTATCATCATGATGAGGGTACTTTATTATTCAATGATAAAAAGTGAATTAATATCAGCATTATATATATATATATATATACATACATACATAAAAACCTCAGAAAATATTGATTTAATAGTTTTTTTAAAATATAAAGTTTTTTTACCAACTAATTACTTGTTAACCATACTTAGTAAAATATATTTATTTTCTTTTGATTCAATTTATAATTCTGAAGTAAAGAAAAATCAAATAATTTTTCTATACCTTGGGAATTGGAAGATGATGACATTGCTATCAAAATGCACATAAGTAATGATAAAAAATTATCAGTAATAATTAATTGAACATTTTTGACTAGCAAAAGTTTTTGTAGTTTGTGGAGCGGAAAAAAATTTACTGTTAGCCAGTGTCTGAACTGTATTGTGATAAAATATTATTAATTACAGATATTTCGAGTTTATACAACAATGCTGTACACTTACACAATGATTACATAAAAAACAACTTTTCGGATGTAAAAAAAATCGAATCATTGTATATGCTTGGTATTACAGAAATGAGTAACCAACTTTCAGTAACAAAAAATGAAATTGATACGCATGCAATCATTACATCATTTCTTATGTTTTTTACAACTATTGTAAGTAATTTAATAAAAAAAAATATATTAACTCATGTTATAGCTTATAGTTTTTTAATAAAATTAGTAAGTTTCTTTTTAATAAAATTTAGTACCTATTAACATATATATCTTGTCTGAATTTTAAGAGCCATTATTATAAGTAACTGGATAATATGTGTTTTGATGGTCATAGTTGTTTTGGATCATCAGAATATTTGTTCTCCACTACTACTTCTACACATGCCATTTTTGAGTAGATATTAGAGGTATTAATTCTCTAATATCTACTTGAAAATGATAGATATGAGAGAATTGTGATATGGATAGGGTTTTAATTTTAACTTTGTTTTTTAGATCTTAAATTGTTTACCGAATGAAAAATTGGAAAAATATTCAATACAAGTATCTATGTTCTACTTCTCTAAAAATACACTTGTGCACACTTTTGTTTTATTGATCATATTTAATTTAACATTACTAATAAATATGAATATAAAACAGATGATATTTTTTATTTTAAATATATTTTTCCTTTATGATTCAATTTTATATATTTATTACAATATTGCAGTCAAGAAATTGAAAGTACAAGTAAGTTCAGAAACTGTTAATTTAAATATATCACAATGAATAATTTTATATATTTGTAGATAATGAAAAATTCCTGTTCATTGTTAACATTGATGACAGGAAATGCGATTTATTTATTATCTTTTACATCTAGTAGTTTCATTGAAGAAGAGCATCAGATTTGGTATTTTTATGGTTCTTCAGTTTTCATGTATGGATTCTATAAAATGATTTTTGCTAAAAGAAAAAGTAACACAGAAATTATTAAGTGGATTGTTATGTTGTTTTCCCATAGAATAATACGAAAATTAAATCAAACAGGAGATAAGTATGCATCGTTGCCTGATATTAGTGACTGGTTAAACAACAAAGATAATAAAATTTACTTATCTCTTTATTACTTTGCAAGTAAGTATCAAAAAAAAATTGAACATTATTGGAACAAGAACATTTGCTTTTCAGAACATAAGTTACAAATAACATCTGAAGACAAATTACTTAATAAGACAATTGTTTTTAATAAAATAAATGTATTATTTAACCAGTATGATTTGACTTGATTTTAAAAAATTGTAAAAATAATTAAATATATTTTTCAGAAAATAATTTTTCCTAGCCATAGTTATAGTTTTTTAGTTCTGAGTAAATTTACTTTTACAAGTTAATTTTCATTTTCCACAAACCACAAAAAAATTATTCTGAACAAAATTATTAATAATTGGTTACTGACCATTACGGTTATTGTTTATATATATTTTGATAGAAATGTTAAAGTTCGAAGATTTCTTTGTCCCTTAGTACTTTTACAGTAATGGTATCGTTGTAATGTATCATTTGAAATGCACATAAACAATAATCAGAATGAGCAGTAGTCAATAATTAAACATTTTGACTAAAAAAATTTTTGTTCATGTGTGGAATGAAAATTAATTTCTGATGAAAAAGTTTTTTAGATTTATGTGGATTATTAGTTACTTGCTGCCAATTTACCAATAATTCGCTTGTGATATTCCTCATATCAGCATCACTTATTGGTATTTATTGTCATAAAGCTGTTACAGGGTCAATTAATTTATATACAACACAAAATAATAGGTAATATTTTTTATATTATTATATTTATACTTTCAAAAAAAGTAAAAGAAGCTTCATAATAAACACATTAGAAAGATTTTACATTTGTACATGTTTAGAAAAATTTCGGATACAGTTAATAATTTATTTAAATTAATTTGTTATAGAAAAATAAGTGTATATTGTACATGAATAAAAATTATGTATAAACATGATTAAAATCTAAATAGTTTACAAATTGTATTGTATATTTGAGTACCTCATATAATAATAATATTGTGTTTTAATTCATCTGTTAGTAATTGCCTTTACAATGTTATTTTATTACTTTTTCTCAAACTGTAATCAATTATTTTATAATTGAAAATTGTAGCAATTGTTGTTATTACAGTTTTTGTTTATTTTAGTGGTACAACAGAAGCGCAGATTGTGTACACGTTAGTGTTTATAATGATCATAATTTTCTCTTGCAATTATTTATTAAACAAATGTGTAAGATTTGATCGGAATCAAAGTTCATCTCGGGATTTAATAGGAATAATTATCATTTCTTGGATTATTATAAGTTCTTTATTAATGCGACCTCACAATATTATTCTTAGTATTCTAATGATTTTTACAAAATATGTTACAAAATCACTTGTAAATAAAGATATCATCACTTCAGTTACATTCCATATATGGCTTGGAAACATTTTCTTTTTTTATCAGGTAAACAATTCTGTATTTTCATAATAATACATAATTTTATAAACGTATGTTATATTTATATATATATATATTTTTAGGGAAATTCAAATAGTTTAGCAAGTATTGATATTGCACCTGCATATGTAGGCCAAACATCATACAATCCAGTTTATATAGCAGTCTTACTTGCTATACACACTTATAGTTTACCGATCTTATCATTGTTGCTGTTAATACATGATTTTACTGAAGTATCAACGGTCGATAGGTAATTTTAAATAATAAGATTCAGCATAAAGTTTATACTTTTAAATTACTGTGTTTAATGAGAGAAGACAATATGATAAAATAGCCATAAATTCACTTATAATTTGTCTTAATTGTCAAAATTTTCTTAACTTATTAGAGTTGTTAAAAGGAATTATTTAATGGTTATGGCCTTATATGTATATATATATATATACACACACACACACACAAACACATGTTTGTGTTCGTGAGTGTTTTATTTGCTTCACTTAAAAGTATTTTATGAGATTAAAATAATTATTGAAATAACCTAGTAAAAATAACTGTTTCTAAAAGCTCTTGATTATGATTAAAATGAAATATAAAGTGTAGATAGGAATTGTTAATTGAATTAAATACGTATTTTAGAAAAAAATTAAATAAATATTTTTTTTAAATTTACAAATACAAAATATTCAAAATACAAATACAAAAAATTCCAAATACTTGTATAAAAAGTTAAACTTTCTAATGTGACTGCAAAATAAGATTTTTTTAAAAAAATGTCTTAATTATCTTCTCACAAATAATGTTTATTGTTTTTTATATGTTTTAATTTAATATATATATATATATATATATATATATATATATATATATATATATATATATATATATAAAATTATTTATAAAATATTTCATTTCTAGGAAAATCTGTGTATATACATTTCATAGAATAACCTCTTTAGAAAGATTGTTATGTTTATTTTTCTACTCATTGATAATGATTTTACATTCCAATCACTTATTTATATGGTCTGTTTTTTCTCCAAAATTTGTTTATGAAGTATTCAAGTACATTTGTATATATGTTTTTGTTGAATGGACTTACGTATTCATATCATTATTTGATCTCAAATTGTATAAAGTAAACTAGTTTTGATTTATTTATAAAAAATATTGTATTATTCATTGTAAAAAAATAAACTTTATAATAAATAAAAATATTGTTATTAGTATCATTATGAATAAAATTTAATTCATACCTGTTTTAGTTATTTCTAAGTTGTCTGAATGCTTCTTAACAAAAATTTTGATTGTTATAATTTTCTTTTTTTACTTGTGATTATGTTGGTGTATTTTCTTTTTGATCTTAATCTTGTTAATCTCCTGAGAAATAGTTTGTTGCAGATAGTTTTGGTTCTTGGCTCATTTTCAGGCAGCTCACTAATAAACTTAATCTTTAAATTAACAAGACGATAAATTACCTGAAAATGGCTTTTGATCTGAAACGAGTTGTAGCAAATTACTGTTCAAATGACTATCATACTGAGACGTATTTTATTTTGTATTTTAGTGTTTGTTAGATATGATGCAAGTTATTTAATCAATAACAAATAAACATTATTGGTAACTAGTAATTAATACATAATTGAAAGTAAACATATATTCCATAAGTGTATTGACTCACAGTTAAGAATTGTTTTGAAATTAATAATCAATTATAAAAAAAGTAAAAGTAATCTTAATATTATTATAAACAAAAATATTTAAAACTAATTATTTTTTGATGATCATATGTAAAATGTCTGGATGTACATTCTAACTATTTCGTGTGTAAATGTTGCCTGTTTTTTTTAAATGTAGTTTGTGATTAGCTAAGTAAAAGTTCAGTAATTTGCACATTGCATTATTTTATGTGTGTACTATTATAATTTATAAGAATTGTATTTAAAAAAAATGATTGAAATAAATATAATTGGAGGCGCCGGGTATCGATCCCGGTACCTCTCGCATGCTAAGCGAGCGCTCTACCATCTGAGCTACGCCCCCTTTCGTAACAGTTCTCTAAGTAATATTAATATGCAGAGTATACAGTGTTTTTTTTTCAAAAACAATTTCGATTTAAATGTTATTCTTGTATAATTAAAACCCCATATATATATATATTAGGCTTGCTATGCATCTCAAATACGCAGGCTGTCCCGTATTTTAATAAAAAGATGAAATTTAAAAACCATGTTAAGTAATTATATTTTCAATATTATTTTCGAATAATCTTTACGGCGGCGGCATGACCATTAGAGAATATTAATAGTAGTGCTAAATACAAGGCCTGAACTGCACCTAATTATTATAATGTGTCTACATTATTTCATTTAATAAAATTGTTTTAAGGTTCGTAGTTCGTTTTTTTTTAACACAGTGTCCCATATTTGGTTTTCAAAAATCTGACAACCCTTATATATATATATATATATTACTCAGCTAAGTTGATAAAAAAATGCAGATTTAGAGTATTATTCTTCGATTCTGTTTATAAGTATTGTTTTTATAGAATTTTTTATATCTGGCACAAAAGATATAAAAATAAGTGATCGTAATGCTGGTAAAGTATAATACATGAACGATATTATTAAATTAATTTTTTTCGAGATAATCACATTTTCCAATGGCGGCAATCTGAATTTATCTAATATAAAATGTGAGTTACCTAATGACATTACTTGCAAGACCATCAACACTGATCTACACAGTGACATTAATAAATATGTAACGGATAAGCACATCGCTATGTATAACAAAGTCTTTATTTCAATAGTATTTTCTTTCTTGTTTCTACGTGTTTCTGTAACTGTTGTATATTGTTGATTCCGCAATTTGAATGCAATAACAATAATAGAATAAAATAAAATAAAAATCGGTAATATCAAACGAAACAAAATAAGCAGTATTTGTAATAATCCTATTTGTTGCAGATCGACAATGGTGCACAGCACGTGTCTGTCTTGTGTTAAGACTACGGTCGATAACAGATATTCTGGGATACTTAAAGACATTGACAATATCCAGATTGAAATAGATGGTAAAACGACAGATAAAGATAATTTGTCACGACGATAGTCAATGTTTATACTTCTGTTCGACACTGTCGTTTCGTTCCGTTCAATCAGCGACTCGGCAGAGTTTTCGTTCTCTTTCGCGAGAGCCTTAGCATTTTTCTTCAACACTTTTTGAATGTTCGTCATATGTAAATAACAGTTCGATAGTGTATGCAGATTGAAAGAAACCAGCAGATAAAGTGTTAGCGTGCTAGTTAAAACTTCAGTTCCGAAGAATACAGGACATACGTTTTCGTGAAATGACCATCCGCCATAATTCAGAGACCATATTTCAGATACAGTGACGAAACTCGAAGTGATTAGATCGACCGTGGAAATCTGGAGTATTAGACAGGTACTGCCTAAAATGAAAAAAAAAACATTTTTCGTTAATTTGATTGTGTATATTGAACGCCATTTGCCTTTTGTTTTTCAACCACAAAAAAAAAATTAAAATTAAAATGCAATCAAATGAGCAACATATAGTTTTCTGATTTTTGTTGTACGAGAAACGAAGAAATATTTCAATAAAAATTATATAATGCGTTCTAGAACGATTTCTATAACTTAAATGAATAAAAACGTCTACGCCGCTGTAGAATATAGACGTTTACCGTAGTATATTACATTATATTCCTCATATTATAAATGAGAAGTAGGTTTTCTATATCACGCTTGTGTGACACTGTATTTTAAGATCCTCAGAGCATAATTATGTCGAAAAATCCAAAATAATCTTCACCAATAAATAAATTAAAAGGGATTTGTCAGAAATATTTTCAGTTTTTTTTTTACGTGATAATATCGTTTTTAAACATACACCGAAACGAATACTTTAAAGGAACCTTTTTCCATTTTAGAATTCGATATCTTTCTTCTATTTCTTTTTCTTCGCAATCTATATTAAATTTTTTATATTATCAGTTTATATATATATATATATATATATATATATATATATATATATATACATACACTATATCACACTTATCATTATAATTATTGATCGAGAAACAGTTTCGATGGACATGTGCATAAGATGGGAAGAATTCAAGAGCTCGAGAAGTGGAGAGCACATTAACTCTTCAAAAACAGAATTTCACACTGAGTTAACACATGCATCTCGTTGTTTATCAAGAAACATAAGAATAATAAGCCTCTGCCAATCCACTGCTGGATAAAGGCCTCTTCCTTGATTTCCCATTTGTATGATTGAATGCCTCTCTTTTCCACTGATTTTCAATAAAAAAATTAATTTCTTTATCCCACCTGTTCATTGGACTCTTTCTTAATCTTTTTATGTTCTTTGGTTCCCAGTCAACAATTTCTGTCCTCCATCGGTTGTCTTCACTTCTTGCAACATGCATCACCCATTTCCTTTTCAGACTCTATTATTACATTGTTTTCATATCCGTTCTATTCTTTTCCTATCTCTTCTCATCATTGCTAGCATGCAGCTTCCCATATTTCTCTGTGTTGTCTGGAGTCTGAATGATTTTGGCGTTAAGCCACTCATGTTTCACTGCCGTACGTAAGGACGGTAATGTACATTGATCAAATACTTTTTTCTTCAGAATGGGATTGTTGATTTAAAAATATCGAGGCGTTTCGTCCAAACGAGCTCCATCTCATTTTTATTCTCCTGTTTACTTCTTCAATTAATGATCCATCTTTGTTGATAGGCTGGCCTTGATAGTCATTCTTCGTAAATTCTTTTATTTCTGTTACTTTTATTTTATTTTTTTTTCAAACAGACAAACACATTGAGCAACACTGTTGTTTTTGAGCGGTTCATGCTTAGTACAATTTTTCGACTGGCATCATCTAATTCTTCTATTCGTTTGTGTAGCTCTTCTGGAGTATTTGCGAAGATAACGATATCATCGGCAAACCGGAGGTGACTTAATCTTCCACCTTTTAACATATATATATATATATATATATATATATATATATATAACATTTATGAATTATATATTACATATAAATGTTTTCTCTAGCACTGCTACAGGAAAAGTCTAAACGAAAGTTTAAACGCACTTCATTTTTTAAAATAATAAGGTTTTTATATTCCTTTGTTATTATATTCCACAATGTGACTGTTAACAAATATTGTAAATTCAAATGATTCGTTCTTAAAATATATTTTTCGGCACTGCGGTTAAATTCAACTACACAAACGATTTTTTCACTTACCCCATCAAAATGTTTCAATTTAAAATGATCAATAATCGATTGTTGATCATTTCTGATTATTGTATATGCAAATTTCGACGGCGACGCCATCACCTTCAGAACATTACGATATGGAAAAATCTTGTTTTTAAAAATATTTTACTTTATTATTGTACCTATATAAACAATTAACAAACAGTTTTGAATAAAGAAACGCTGTTCGTGGGTAGTGAAAAGATCATTTGTGAACTTGAATTGAGCTGCAGTACTAAAAATATATTTTTTAAAAAAATGTTTAACTAATACCTTGAGTATTTTATAACGATTGAACTGTTCTCAACGTTTTAATTACACGAATAACGAAAATATCAAAGAGGAAACTTACCATATAGTTTTTTTCTCATCAACGTACCGATCACTAATAAATTTCCAATTGTACCTACAACAGCCAACAGTCCTATACAAATTATTAAAATCCACAAACGCATAACAGGTATTTCATTTTCAAACACAACACTTTTGTTAACAGCATTGTTTATGCCACTCTCGTTTGTGAGATTCAAATTCGACATTGTTTAAACGTTGTTCTTCACGTTCGACACTATTTAAAACGCATACTGACGGATTTAAAATGTATATATATATATATATATATATATATATATATATATATATATATATACATACATACATATAGTTGAATATGTACTTTCAATGCTATACAAGACCAGATTTTTTCTATAGAAACACATGTTTGTCAATTTAAAAGAGTGCGATGTCACTATTTTTACTCAATCTGCTGTATATGTCTGGTATGTTGAATACTATTAACGTACATAAATAAAACTATTGTCTGGTATAATAAAGTGACAAAATTCGTCCGTCTGATACTGTACATGCGACAGATGTTAAAACAAACGTATTAAACGCACACATTTAAAAAAATAAATTGAACATAATGTATGTAATGTACGTGTACATATATATATATATATATATATATATATATATATATATATATATATATATATATATATATATATATATATACACAGTGCTCAGAAAAATTCTTTTTTGAACAGAGCTCTAAAAAAGTAAAAATGTAGAGCAATTTTCACAATCCGAATTTAATAAATGGACTACTATTAATATTTGTTTATATTAAAAAAAATGGTATTCATGTTTTTACATTAGCTAAATAATATAAAATAAAATCGTTGTTGTTGTTTCGGGTTTTAGGGCGCGTCGACATCTAAAGCCATAAAATAAAATCTTCAAAGTATCTGACTAAATACTTGAATCGAACCTTCGATATTTTGTATAGCGCCCTTTGGTCTTAATTACAGTTTTACTTGATGCTGGTATACTTTATACTTGAATTTAAGCAATTACGAGTTCGTCTTTCTTTACTTGAACATCATATGAAAGCAATCACCATAAATTATAGTGTGGAAAACTCTCTCACGTAAAAAGTGCTTCTATCGACTTGAGTTGATACAACATAACGGTTATCCAAACACACATCCACTCATAGAGTACTTTCGATATAATCTCAATAAAAAATAATGGTTATCGATAGAGCCAATTAACCCACTGACGCACTTGACGCGTTTAAAAATTACAAGAAAAAAGATGATCCAATTTTGGAAAAGAGTTTCATCTAAGGTTACCAACATTTGACCGGTATTCGCCTGGAGGATTAGCAAAAAAATGGTCCAAGAGAACAAAAATTATTTCATTTAACAAAATAACAAAATTACATATGGTTTTTATTATTATAATGCTTTTTTTCTAAAATTATTTTTTTTTTGGTGATTTTGCTGCATTCAATATTTTTTTCTGTTCAGGTTTACCTAAATAAGAATAAAAACTTTCGCAGTCCATATCAAAATTAATTCGAATGCTTAACTCTGCTTTAAAGAGCTCCACTCGCGTTCTATTTCCATAATTTCTCCAAGTCGATTCCATTATTGAAAAATGCGTTCTACACATGCGTTGCTAACAGGTACACCCTAGTACTTTACCAACTATTTGTTTAATTTCAGTACCATCAAGGATTTTAAAGGTAGTTAGCCATACTTTTTCTGTTGAACTCTTGTTCTCATTTCTAAGTATTTTTAAATTGCTATTTCGAATTAAAATTATTTCATCATATAAAATATCTTCATTAACATAGAATGGGTTTAGTAAAAAATCTATGTCTTTTCAGAAAATCAATCAAATTCATTGTACATGCAATTTCTGTTCTTTGCAGTAACTCCTAAAATTTGTTTTCATAAAAAATTACTACCTATATATAAGGGTAATGATTCTTTCATCTCAATGTATGTTACAATAAATACGTGCGTATATGTATCTTCTTGTACAGTGAAGACGTACGGTAATTTAATAAAGATACTTCACTAGATGTTTTATAAATTAAAACAAGCAGTGTGAAGCCTCGTTCACACTATGAACCTTGTTTCCATTTAATGTATAATATTCATTCATATATATATATATATATATATATATATGTGTGTATATATATATATATGTGTATATATATATATATATATATATATATATGTGTGTATATATATATATATATATATATATATATATATATATATATATATATATATATTATTAATATGATTAATGTGTGTTAACATTTTTAATGGTATCTTTTCACGTATCCTTTTTGTAATTGTTTTAAAATATATTATTTACTTTATCTCGAACGTTTTTATTTGAAAAACAAAAAAAAATCTTACAAGCAATTAAACCTCGCAATACAGTTCTGACACTGTAGCTAAATTCATTTTCGCAAATGATTCTTTTTTATTCCATAAACGACATTTTTTTCCGAACCATAGCGTTCTGAAGATAATGGCATCGTTATCGAAATTCGCATAAGCAACATTTAAAAATGATCAATAACGTTTTTCTGATCATTTAGATTATAAGCCCTTTTATTTATTAACTGTATTAACTTTTTATTTTTAAATTTGTTCGCGTATGTCTAGCTCTTGATATCCATCTCCCGAAAATAAGCTACGACGTTTAAATCTGTCGATCTTGGCGGCCAAGTGGACAATGTGTTGGCAGAAATGTGCGCTCGTATGTGCTGCATGATACTTTCGCAAAGGGAATTATTTTCTATTTATATAGAAAAAAACATTCGGTAAAATCTTAAAAAATCAACAAAAATTTTTAAGAAAACGTGTAGAGATTTTGTATTAAATTATTATTAATTATGAAATCCCAAGTTACATGAAATTTTCATGAAGAATTATGACATGAAATATGCGACTTTATAAAACAACTGCGTTGCAATCTATTTGCGAAAATCATTATACAAACATACTAACATATATATATATATATATATATATATATATTATATTATATTTAGCGAATATATACGATACGAGCGAACAGAGGCGAAGTCTCTCGGCGGTCGGCGACCGTAGCGAGTAGGAGACAGAGCCCCCTAGTAATTAAAAATTTTATTTTTGTAAATCGAGTCTTGGAACGCTAGTCCGGGTATTTTTTGATCAAATCAAGCACATAATTATCCTGTGAACCCAAACACTTCGCATTTAATGATATTGTAAAATATTAAAATTTTCTAAAAAATCTGTTACATTTTATAAATAATAATTGATGTTTCTTTTATAGAGGGAACATATTACATCTATTAGTTAAAGCGAAACATAATAAAAAAATACTATTTTAATGTTGTATCAATGTAACACTAGTGAAAAATATTATTAACAAATAATATGTTTTCTATATATCTTCTATATTTCTCGTATAGTCTTCTGCAATATGAACTTCTGCTGCAACATTAAATTGCATTTTTGACGACATGTAAAGGAACCGTGTTTTGATCGGATTTTAATAAATTTATTTAAACATATTTATTTGTTTTCATGTAATAATGCGATTATTAATAAGTTCTAATAATCTTTTCAATCCTATTTATGCACCTATCAACTGTAGATATTTCTTAATTATTCGAATAATATGGAATGAAGAACTTGATAATATAAACAGGAAATACTGTATGGGAACAGGAATCAATATAGCAAATATTTTGTTTTAATACAGCAGTTCAAAACAGTCTTCTACTGTTTAGGAATATTGTTCAGAAATGTTTGTAGTGTGGAGGAGGCTTCAGAAGGAAATGCAGATCAATTTCGAGACTAATAATCAATTATATATCGACAAGTAGGGCACTGATCTCTCTACTTGATTCCAAAGTAAAATAATACATTTTTTAAATCATCGGCGCCGATAAATGTCCAGTGTGTGAATGAATCATTTGTTAAATTTCAAGGTTTTTGATAGAGACGTGTGCAATTCACAGCACAGTGACGTATTCACTTGTATTTTATTTTAATATGCTGATTTTAATCTTTCATAAAAAAATTTTTATCCCACAAATCACCAAAAAAAAAACACCTGGTCAGAAATATTCAATGAATTATTATTTTGATCATTTTTGATTGTCGTTTATAAGCGTTGTTGTGCTGACGAAACGCCCAAACCAAAATATGCCTAATATGTTATTTTGACACTTCCACGAAAATTAATATTTTTTCTTGTAAATTTGCACGGTCGTTGTTAATCTTCCACGATAAGACTGAGAAAACATTGCGTACAGTTGAACAGCGTACGCATCTGATAAATTACTGCAATGATTGCAAAGTATTGCATGATCCATTTTCACCTATATGAAAATACCGCACTACTGATGAGTGACCCAGTACTTTATGACTTTTTGAATAAAACAGCATATTTTATTTGAAAGCATATGCAGTTTATAGCATAGTTAATCTCATACATTTTAATTCCGAATAGAAGATCGATTGAGCTCAAAATATTCTTCACGTTTTGTTTATCTCATTTTAGAGTGTATAAAGTTGTTTATATATATATATATATATATATATATATATATATATATATATATATATATATATATATATATATATATATATATATATTATCGGAGGCACGACACGATTGTGTATTTGTTCAATATTTTCTATTTGCTACTATACTTCTGTTTAAATAAATACATTTCTAACACTGACAATGTGGTTAAATCCACTTTCACAAGTGAATTCCTTTTCATCCGGCAAATCATAAAAAAAACTAGTGGTTTATGAGATGAAAAAGGAATTCGTTTATGAAAGATAATTTGAGAAACGTTATATTTCATATGCACTAATCAAGAATTGAAACAAACAAACGTAAAAAAAAACATTTATTAGAAACAGTTCTTACCTCCAAATAGAAATATAAAATACAATATTATTACAATTTTAAGCAACTACCGCAACTCTATTAACATTATTCATCTCGAATTTGGCACTTTTTTATTTTATGAAAACATTTGCAATAAATCAATGTTATGATGTGAACAAATACATTTTTAGTTGATTGTTATTATTCACTATTTGTTGTATGTTGTAACAACACTGCCTGTTGACTCCACATATACACATATTATAACAAGGTGGAAAATCTAAGAGTATCGTTTTTCTGCAATTTCGTGATCTAAAACCGCTTCGACGTTTTGATTTTTCCCATTGCTTGGCACATTTCGCGGCTTCGTTTGATTAGTATTTTTTAACGAAAGTTTCGGTAAAATATTTGACTATATCTAGATGGCCACGATATTTGGCACAGTCCAAAGGAGTCGTCCCCTTTTTATTTTCAACGTTGACATTTAAGGTTTCTGCGATGAGCATTTTCACAATGTCTATGTTACCGCTCACAACGCCGTGATGTAAAATAGAATCGCCATTTTTATCGCGACCGTCGATTTTTGCGTTTGCTTCTTCAATTAAATATTTTAGAATATCGTACTTTCCAAAGTAAGCGGCCGAAAATGCCGGCGGGCATCCTTTTTCGTTAACAAAATTGACATCGAATTTATTTTCAATTAAAACCTTGACACTGAGCAGATTTCCGTGCCTCGCAGCATAATGTAGTGCCGAATCTCCGTCTTGATCGTAAATATCGGTTCTTGCGTTAGCGTCTTGTATTAAATATTTCAGTACTTCGTGATGACCGAAATATGCCGCGCTAAATAGGGGCGTGACCATTTTGTAATTCGTGATGTTAACATCTACGTTTGCTTCAACGATCAGTTTTACAATATCTATACTGCCTCCTCTGGCAGCGTAGTGCAAGACGGAATCGTTATCTTTATCACGAATTTCGATATCTGCACATGTCCTTTCGAGCAAATATTTAAATACATCAAGACGATTGAAGAAAGCCGCAGAATGCAGCGGAATTTGTCCGAAATTATTCTTGACATTGACGTCTATTTTTTTCTTGATCAATAACTTGACAATATTTATATTTCCGCCTCTACAAGCATAGTGCAAAATAGAATCTCCATCGTTATCCTTTCTGTCGATTTTAATTTTGTTCTCTTTAACTAAATATCTAAACATATCGTAATGGCCGAAGAACGCAGCGCTCTGTAAAGGTGTACACCCTTTGTCATTGACAACGTCGAAGTTTAATCCTTCCCTCCACAAAAATTCAGCAATGTGTACGTTTCCACCCCTGCTAGTGTAATGTAAAACGGAATCGCCCTCCAGGTCGCGAACATCTATTTTTACGCCGACTTTCTGCACTAAATATTTTAAAACAATATATTTACCGAAGTAAGCGGCGGAATGCAAAGGTGTACATCCTTTTTCATTTTTTACATTTGGATCAACTTTCGCTTTAATTAAGAGACTCGCTATGTCTTCATTGCCACCTCTAGCAGCGTAGTGTAGAACGGTGTCTTCGTCAATGTCTCGAGCGTAGACGTTCGCGCCAGTTTCACTGATTAAATACTCCAATACGTCGTATTTATTGAAGAACGCGGCAGAATGTAGAGGGGTACATTTTTTGTTATTCGAAATGTTTACATTTACATTCGCGTCGATCAACATCTTTACAATGTTCTTATTACCACCTCTACAAGCGTAATGTAAGACAGAGTCTCCATCAACGTCCAAAACGTCGATCGATGCTTCAGCGTCTGCTATTAAATATTTGAATACTTCATAATGACCAAAATAAGCAGCCGAATGCAGGGGAGTACAGCTTTTCTTATTCACAACATTGACATCTGATTTTTCTCGAATTAACATCTTCACTATGGCCAAATCGCCGCCTCTCGCGGCGTAATGCAAAACAGAATCGCCGTCTTCATCGTTGATGTACACACTTGCTCCAGCTTCTTCAATCAAATATTTACATACATCGAAATTACCTTTCCTTGCAGCTAAATGCAAAGAACTTTCATTTTTATTATTCACGCTATTCACAGAGGTTCCGCATTTAATTAAGTATTTAATTAAATTTAAGTAAGCGTGTCCTGTTGCGTCGAATAGAATATTCTTGTCTTCTATACACTTATATGCAGTCTCGTCGTCGTCAGCGTTAACCGCAAGAAACGTGTCTACGTTCTTCCAATTTCTTACGGCGCACGCATATTCGATCGGCTTCCACCCGCACAGACTATCCTCAGTCATCGACTGTACACGTCTATCGATTAAAATACGAATCAGATTTTTATACTCGTACATGGCACAAAGATGCAAAGGGGTTCTGTCGAAATCTGCAAGAGAATCGACGAGAGCTGGATCGGCCTCCAAAATTTTAATTAAATACTTTTCGTCGTTGTTCAGAATCGCCTTGAAAAGTTCACCTTTCGCCGACAAACGATCGAAGAAGCGTCGCACCATTTCAAATTCAGACTTGAAGAGATGTTTTTTGAAAAAATCGACGAGTCTCCGTCTGTCGGGCCCGTCGACTTTAATCCGATAATAAAGCCATCTCGCGGCGAAATATTCAGCGAACGTTTTATGAATAAACGAGGGCGTCCTGTTCTCGACAATATGGATAATACCGGTCTTTTCGTTTCCGCTCTCGACCTCGCGTACGTACTTGTCCATTTTCTCTCTGTCTTTCTCCGACAGTATGTCGTCCAGGTGAGTTTTCATGAAAACCGCACACAGACCGAAGTACGAATGGGTTTTGTGAAACGTGCCACTGTCTATTGAACTTTGTATTTTGTTACTTATGACGGTTAGGTCCCGTTTCGATTTCTCCTCGTCGTATATGATTCGTTTCTTCTCTATGAATTTGTCATACAATTCGAGAATGTCGAGCGATTCGGGCAGATACGCTTCGACGTCGTCTTGCTCGGAATTAAAATATTCCTCGAACGTCCCATGGTACACTTCGCCGAGCATCCGGCACTGCAACGGTATGCCGGTCATGAGCTGGTCGTTGTCACGAAGCGACTTGCTCGTCACATTGATCAAGCGTTCGACGAACTTTTTCACACGTGCGTTCTGGCCGTCCTCTGTCTCGCGCCTGTTCCAGTAGGCCAAGAAAAAGTTATTTTGATCTTCCGTCGTGAACCTGTCGAGCGCATACGACAACGTGTTCAGTTCCGTTTCCAAGTATTTTTTCTCTTGCGGTCTACTCGTCAGCCACAGTCTAACAGAACTGATGTCATGAATTAATTTGACGAGATCGATTACTACCTCCCTGTAGTCGGGCGCGATTTCGTCGAATCCGTCCAATAAAATGAATATCCCGTCGGATAGACTGAAATGTCGCTTGAAATAACTCCTTTCGAAACTACTCTTATAACCTTCTGTATTATACAGCTGCGTTTCCACGATAAAGTCGATAGCCTCGCTTTGTTCTGTGAAAGTTCGTTCTTCCGTGAGTAGTTTATTGAATTCTTTTGTGCAATTATTTAGGTTTATTTTGACTACGAGCGTTCTTGGCGTTTCTTTAATCAACCGCGAGGCCAAAACCGTGAGCAAATCACTCTTTCCCATTCCCGGTTCGGCTATAATCAAAACTGTCCTATTATCTATATCCGTTAAGTGACGCAGTTCAATAGACCACGGAGAATTTCCATTTACATGCGGTAATAGTCTGTCGATTGATTTACTTTCTTGACAGAAAAACTCGTCGTTTTCATGACGCAACAACGTGACGTTTCCATGTGTGTGTTTGCTGCAGAGATTGAGAAAGACATTTTGAGAATTCACTATATCGGAAAAAACGAGCTGACACTTCGCTGACGATGCTAGCTGTTGAAACTCAGTCTCGTTTATGTTGCAAACAATGAATATATCGTTCTTGCTGTCGACTTTAAAGATATTTTTGCTGATTTTGTTCTGTAAAGAGATTCGTCTCTCGACGAAATTTGAATGATCACAGGTGCTTTCACCGTCGATCGGTTTTCCAAGTGTAATTGTAGAATAAACAATATCATACAGAATTTCATTGTTTAATGAATCCGAGAAATTCGAAATTCCGATATCCGCCAAATTAACTTCTCGTCCTTGCAGACAAATCGTGTTTTTTCCTTCTATACGCTTTCGAGTGTCTTTCCTTAAATCATTCCACTCTGTTTGATCTGTTAACATACCATTCGACTGATTTTCACCGCCCTTGGAAACTAAAATTATTTTCTTCAAGTCCTTGCAAACGCCCTCCGACTCGTCGCGAATTCTATCTAACAAATCCTCGATGTTGAACAGAAGATTCGTCGTTACGTTATCTTCGCACGTGATAATCAAGTGTTCCGTTTTTTCAATATCGATATCGTCTTCGATTGTTCTCGACATAGTAAGAAATTGTTGTTCTGTGATCAGATTGTACTTTTTACCTTTGAATATGTCGTTCAGTTTGATTAAAGTGAAGACGGTGCCGGCGTTCGCTATAATATTCAGGAATTCGTCACGGTTGCATTCGATGTTCGCTTTCAGTCGTTCGACCGACTCTCCTCCGACGAAAAATCCATGACTCGTCAGCAGGTTCATATTCATGTCGTGAAACGCCGCCAACCTCGTCATGGAGCATCTGCTCCCTTCTTTGAGCCAATCCACCAGTTGTTTGTCCGTCAGTACCGTGACTTTCGGATCGCTGTGAAACGTGTAAACTTTATTGTACAGACCCGTATAAACAATAACGGACTGATTCGAACTGCGCACGGTCTCCAAATTATACTTCTTCAGACACCGTTTTATTTCCCGTTTAATCAAGTCTGCGAGTTCATCTTTGTTCGGTTGTTTCACGTGAAATTTCAATTTTTCTAAGAATATGTCGACGCGTTTTTTCCTATCGTCGACAGTAAGGTGTTTTAAACACTCTATGTACTTTTCTTCCTCGTTCATGATATCTTGTTGTCTCGCTGTCATCTTTTTATTTTGTTTACTTTTTATTATTTTAATTTTTCCTTCCCTCTTCGATATTTCGTTACGAACGGATTCTAACAATTGTTCGGTTAAATATGTTTTGAAGTCAGACTGTCCGTTCTTTAAACGAAAACATCTTCTCAGTTTGAGTAATTCGTCCTCGTACATTTCCAAATCTTCTTTCAACTCTTGTCCGACGTCGATGTTCGTGTGCAAAATAAGATCTTTAATTTCACATTTGAATTTCGCCTCGAAATTATGCTTGACCATGATTTCTAGGTACGATAGAAAGTAAGTGTTTAAATCGAAAGGTTCACTCCTATCGACGAGCATAGTCCTCGTTAGTGTATTGGACGTGTTCGTCTTGCTTTTCACCTGAATCATTCTGCACAAAACGCGATTGTCTTGCACGTAAAAGATCATAATGTCGTCGAATTTCCCCCCTTCGATCACTTCGCACGTAAGATTGAAACTGAAGTTGTCCTTCATCATAAACTTACACAGGTACAGCATTATCACGTGATCGTGATAAGTAATACCGTGCGACTTGACTTTTTCGCCCGATGGCGTGTAGTTGTTCTCATTTCGAATCTGGTCGTTCTCCTCCAGTAGATTTATCCGATCCGACGTTGACGACGGCGATGTTGCTCGAATAGCGCTCATGTTTTAAACGGTTTTCATACGCCTGTAAAACGAAAAATTCTTTCAATTCGCAAACGCAAAATTAATATGAAATTAAAAGTGTAGACGCTATTTTCTAAATTTTAAAGACGAATAAAACTACTTAACTTGTTATCAAACACACATGTCACAAACGTGACAGTGTGTCTTACTATCAATCCTAAAATGGCAGATATTAGCTAATGTAGCATTTATACCCTTATTTGACTTATACAAATGGTACAGATTACTTCATCGTTGTATACATTTTACTTAAAATATGGTTCTGAAAAATATATTACTGTTTGTGAAGGAGTCACTTTCTTTCCCATCCCCCCGTTCTATCTATACAAGTATATAAAATATATATATATATATATATATATATATATATATATATATATATATATATAAATAAATATATAATATACAAGTAAGTGTTTAAATAGAAAACCATAAATAATATTATTTTAAATTTATAAACGAATTACAAACATCCTATAACACTTACTGATTAATGTCTGGATATGTATTATATGTATATATATATATATATATATATATATATATATATATATATATATATATATATATATATATATATATAGATGTGTGTGTGTCTGTGTGCATTATACGTGTACAAAGGTATAAGATGTTTGTGTATTTTTGCTTCGGGAAGAATGTCAGCAATAATTTAATTCATAAAAAAATCATTTGATGTGACACCAATTAATATTACCAACTTGCGCAATTTCTCTGGAATTATTTTTTATGTAGTTAAGCTGTAAGCTGTATAAATTGATTTAATGTAATTCACTTATAGTAGTATTGTCTAGACTGAATATATAACAGTCTGTTCATATACCTCAACTGTAAAATATCGGATTACAGGTATAAATATTCGCCGACACTAATTATGATTTATAATAGTTAATTAGTCTGCGAATGCTATATTGTATTAAAATAAAATAACAAAAAAATATCTTTGTGCACGGTACGAATGTTATAATATATATATATATATATATATATATATATATATATATATATATATATATATATATATATACACGGATAATATAATTTCAGTTCACTGAATCAAATGAAAATTCTTACAGTAAAGCATGTACTAAATTAAACATTATTTTTAATTAAATATGTCCGACTATTCACATGCATAAGTAACTACATGCATATAAAAAGACACTAAGGTATATTCACTTCTCTTGTTCCTACAAGCAAAATAAATACACTCACTACTTGGCTGATACACATTTTAACATTTAAAGATTCGTCCAAAAAATGCGAATTTACAATTGATTGAAACTCATATTAATAAATATGAAACTTAAAATTTATTGAAACTATTATGGATCGTTTCATATATTTAAACATTTTAAAAGAGAATTTACGGCAAAGCGTTAATAAATTGGGACTTGATGGGTTCTTTTTTACATTTTAGCGAGACAATGACCTCAAACACAAATCATATAGTGAGGGAATGATTATTGTACGACGTGAGAAGACAACTCCATACACCTCCAGTCATCGAACTTAAATGTAATTGGAGCAGAAATGGAATTATTAAGAACATCGAATAAGGAAATATTGTATAAGAAGCAAAACGGAACTCGGAGCAAGATACCGGGAAGAATTGATTAAAATAATCCCAGAAGTTACTAAAAATCTAGTAGATTCGATGGAACGATGCTCGAGGGATGTGATTAAAGCAGATGGAGGTCCTACGAAATATTAAAAACGGATGCAGTTTTTAATATTTTATTAATTAGTATCCATAACGATAATTATGGTAAAGTTTACGGATACTTTTCGTCATGTTTTTCGGTCTTGAATTTAGTTTTGTTATTGTTTTCTTGGAAATAAATTCAAACGTGCTATTTTTATAATAATATATTAGTATCGATAACATAGAACGTTTTTGTTAAGTTCTATGAATGTGTCTATATAAATGTAAAAATAATTAAAGATTTTGTGGTTGGAATTCGTGAGTGTACGGAAACTTTCCTGACTGACTGTATATTAAAGTGTACAGATTTACCTAATCAGTTCGTTGCGCAGAAATACCATCTCGTACATAAAGTATCCACGAAAACTTGCCGAACTGCTACACCTCACTTTAAAAGTGTTCTCTATAAATTAATTTACTATTTGTTCTAAACAAAACGATTGTAAATTGTTATAACGGTACGCACATTTGCAAAATTTATAATAGGTTTTAAAAAGTGAAATGAAATGAAAACGCGTCATCGAAACGAAATTAGTGAACTAGCAGATAACGCATGCTACTGAGAGATCAACTAGTATGTATTTTATTTATATTAAACGCGGCGTCCAGTGAACAGGACCGTATTACAAGAAAATGATATTTTTTATTTGATAAAAAATGACGATTGTTTTTTTTTTTTAAAAAAAATAAGACATTTGTCCTTTAATGTATTTTCGATATCAACAAAATGTTTGTACTTCCACTTAAGAGTCGATAATGTCTTATCTAAATTTATATAAATATCAATATATATATATATATATATATTGGGTGTTGGAATTAATTCGTAGCGTTCTCTTCGTGAAAAAAGATCGTTTATTTTAAATGAAATTGAAAAAACATTATCATTCAAAGTATTGTCCATCGTTAGCCACTAATTTTTCCCATCTTTCGGGCAGGAGACGAATACCACGTCGGAAGAACGCCTCGTCTTTAGATGCAATCCACGAATCCATTTTTTGCAATCTTTATAAGAAGTGTGCTCCTGCTCAGACAAGTCGTGACTGATCGATCAAAATAAGTGGTAATCAGAAGGAGAAATATCTGGAGAATACGGCGGGTGGGGTAGGACTTCCCATTTGAGCGTTTCCAAGTATGTTTTGACCGGTTTTGCGACGTGCGGACGAGCATTGTCGTGTTGCACAATCACTTTGTCGTGTCTTTCAAAGTATTCCGGCCGTTTTTCCTTCATTGCACGGTTCAAGCGTATCAATTGTAGTCGGTAGCGATCCCCAATGATGGTTTCATTCGGTTCGAGCAGCTCATAGTAGATCACACCCTTATGATCCCACCAAATACAGAGCATGAGCTCGGATCCATGGATATTTGGCTTCACCGCTGGTGTTGATGGTTGGCCGGGCTTAACCCATGACTTTCTGCGCTTGGGATTGTCGTAATTGATCCACTTTTCATCGCCCGTGACAATTCTGTGCAAAAATCTCTTCCTTTTCTCCAGTTAAAGCAGCAGTTCACAGGTAGAAAAACGCCTTTCAACGTCCCTCGCTTTCAATTCGTATGGGATCTGATTTCCTTGCTTTTGGATCATCCCATGGCTTTAAGGCGTTTTCCTACCGTTGACAAGTCAACTCCTCAACTTCTACTGAAATACAGAACAATCAAATTTTTCTGTACTTGAACGCTCACGGAATATTAGAGCATCGAAACGAACGTCTGCAAGAGTCAAGAATGAACAATGATTCGTTAATGAACATTTTGGTTCAAAATAGAATGCTTGTGCTCTGTAGGACGAATGAAAAATTTATTCGTAAAAGGAAATTTATCCACAATATTAGAAATGCATTGTAAAATAGATGTTTTCTTTAAAAAAACAAACTGTGTGTACATGCATTCGTTTTAAATATACACCAAGTTCAGAATGATAGACATATCAATAAAGTCAGCATTTAAGTTTTGCGGTAAATGGAATTTTTTGACGAATTTCATTTACATTATAAGCTTATTTCAATGACTACAAATAGACTTCGTAATTTAAATGTTATCATTTAAATGTTATAATTTTACATATGCTTTTTATTGTATGCAAATTTAAAAAAGTTTATATGAAGCATATATATATATATATTTGTGTGTGTGTGTGTATTTTAAGTTTTCAGTATGCCAAACAGAAAACGCAATAAATTACCGTTAAACTACTGATTTTTGCGCCTTTCCGTTATCAATATGCATAATTGGCACAAATGAGGGCTTCAGTATAACCTCAAAGCACCTGTCGCGGAGTAAAAACAAGGAATGTCGTGTCATAAACCGAACTTATCGATTACAAGAATTATTAGTACCAGCATTATGGAAAATACAAGAAAAAAATATTCAAATTCCACCCTATTATCTGTCGGACATTTCCTATAAATACGACAATTGCACATAACGTATTCAATCGAGCAAAATGAGAGTCGTTCTGAAGTTCATTCTGTGTTCGTATTTAGTTTCGATATGGACCATTCGATGTGTATTGTCGACGAATATCCGCGAGACTCTGCACGAGTTCATGAGCAAGCCAGAATTGGATTATTATTTCGGTTCCGGGAGCGGCAACGTCGCCGGAAACTATGAAATCGTCTACTTGCCGGTGATTTCGGCGAACGAATTTGACTCAGACGCTGGGAACATGTATTTAAATAAAGAGCCGGTGCTGGAAGATGTTCCTCTTCATTATGGATTTAGCGCGTTCGGAAGGTATGTTTAAAGAAAATCATTAATTTCTAGAATATAATAGGAAAAAACTTCTGTTTTTGAATTGACATATATTTCAAAGCGATACATCATTATGCCGAGCGATTTTGAAATTTTTCAATATAATTTCTGGAATATATCTTTTCTAGTATTTTTTTTTCATACAATAATACACATGGGTAAAGGGAAAGGCATTAAAGTAAAGGAAAATATTATTATACGTTACCATTGACACAATTTACATGTATTTTATTAATAAAAAATATTTATATGAAATACCAAACTTTTAATAAAATTTTATAATAGTACAATATAAAACATGATATAAAATAATGTCTGTACGAATAAAAAAAGTTATATTCACATACATTCGGGCAAGATAATTTAAAAAGTACGTAAAGTAGTAATAATTAAATAAAAGTGTGTAATTATTTGTACACCCAGCAAAATAATAAACATTATTATTAATGAGAATGTTGTCGTTTTACATTTTTTTTTTTGACAGTTTTGGGTTTTTATCTAATCTTGGCTAATCTTCTCTGTATTCTTGTCGTCTGTTGTCGAGCCTCGGGATTCAATCCCTTTTATCCAGATTTCAACATGTATTATTAGCAATCTTGCTGTTGTGTCATATCTTGACTTTTATTGGTAGGAAAATTTTCAAAAAACCTAGTTGACCTTGCTTTGTGATAGAAGATTACCCTCCCCCTTCGCGTTATATATATATATATATATATATACATATATAACGGGAAGGGGGAGGGTAATCTTCTATCATATATATCGACCACGTACGAAACGCCCGTAAGTAGCTTAGTATAACAATTCATTGTATAATAATTAAGCGTCGTTTTTCATTAAATGTCAACTGTTAAATAATCGATTTATAATTGGTAAGTTTAAACAAAATACAACCGTCACTACTTTCATCTGTTAGCAGGCTTCACAAGTTTCCTTTAGTAAAATTCATTACAGAAAACAATGATTCGCAGGAATAAGTAGAAAATAAAATTGTTAAAAGAACCATTAATCGTTTTTTTATACAATAAAAGTTTTGTAGAATGGAATTCCAAGTGGTCAGTATTTCATTTTTTTTGCTGTTTCAACAAATCTGTTTTTAATTCAATAAATTTTTAGTTCCTTATCGGGCTGAACTAAAAATCCACCAATCGTACTTGAAAATCGTCTAAATCCGCCCGATTCGAATTCCGATTTTACCGCGTCCAAATGGCTGGACGGGTCATACTTTTTCAGTTTTGACAAAACTGCATAAAAATCTTCCACTAGTTACTTAAATCTCTACTAAATCGTTCAAAAAGTGTTAGTTGTTGATAAGCATGGCTGAGTACGGCCTATCATGATTTTTAAATACACATAGTTTTTATTCGAACAGGAATATAAACCTTAACTTGGTTCCAAATCGAAAACTCATCGCGCCTAATTTTAAAGTTTTCCGAAAAGATGAATCAGGCACATCGCTACTTCAAGACACATCGGCCGAGTGTCACTTTCTACACAAAGACGACGAAATCGTAGCAGCTCTCAGTTCGTGTGGACATGAATCAGTTGTGAGTGCGGATGACGGTGATGAACTGCTGAAAACCATTCTGATTTCTGATGTATTTCCAGGACGGTCTTGTATTTCTTGGTAATAGTACTTTAGAAATACGTCCACTGACCACAAGACTCCGTTCATTAATAAAACTACGGGAAGCTTTGCTTGATTCGTCTGACGACATCGCAGAAGAAACAAATAAAGTTCCCCACATTATTAAAAGAGCTACGTTCGATTCGAAAGTGATGTACGATGACGTACGAGTCCAGCCGGATGATATCTGGCACGAACCGAAGTTGATAGATGTGGAGCGTAAGAAGAGGAGTCCGACCTATAAATCGAAATTCGGATACAATTATAATATCGTAAAACGTGCGTCGTCGAAAATGACCGTGGAAGTGGCATTGTTCTTCGATGAAGCTGGATATAAATTATTTGCTCCTTATATGGGAAATAACGATAAAAGAATGAGAGATATGCTTCTTGCTTATATGAATGGGGTAAGTGATGTAGAAATTAATTATTTGAGTCTTAAGCATTTCTTGTTTACCTTAATTTTTTTTTTTTTGCTATATTATTAACAATACATGACATTTTCTTTCATTTTATGAAATACTGGGTTTGTTCAGACGACTAAGCGCTCACTATTCATGCTTATGCAATCAAAAATGAGCGATAAGTTTCAATAACATTTGTTTTATTTAGAGATTTTAAGCATATAGTCACTATTTGTAAAAAAATGAAAAAAAAAACGATGTTATGCCATTTGAAAATTTTATTAATTCTATGCATGAAATGATCATTTTGAGTAAAACTTTAAACAGTCATCAGCTCGTTAACTTTTTCTTCAGCAAATTATTCCAAATTGACTAACAAAACAATACATTTTTACAAAAAATACATTTTTTAATTAATTTATGCATGGATTCAATTTTATATAGAGACATAGACATGAAGTAAGATCTGTAAGTGCAAATTAATTCCAAAACTGATCCACACGTCACACTTAAAATATTAAATTGAATTCTCTCATTTTTATAAACAGAATTGCTCGAATATTTCTCTAACAATTGAGACTTTTAAACTTGACCCAGTATTCCGATCGGTATTCCTGTACTGATCAACAATCTAAACATTCGGTACTAATCATTCTAATTTATTCTAGGTGCATGCAATCTACCAACATCCTAGTTTAGGCACGAACATTGACATTGTAATCGTTCGCATGGATTTAATGAAAACTCAACCGAAGAATCTCCCTCATTATAATGGCGAACGTTCGAAATTATTAGACTCGTTCTGCGATTATCAAAAGAGCCTTAATCCGCCAGGAGACAGTAATCCCAATCATTGGGACATGGCTTTATATGTTTCAGGGTAAATGTTATTAATATTGTATTACTTATTGGATCGATTTTATAAAAATCCCAAAATTTATTTACATGCAATACAAATATCGATTGACGAAATTTTAATCTCAGTAGTTTTATTTTATTTCTTGACGTTCACATAGAATCTCATATATGTATTTACTCTAACGATGATGTACCTGTTCGGAAAGAATTTCTCTGTATAACAAACAGATATTAATAACTAATAACGATTATTACTATTTAATTACTTTGTTAAAAGCATCGACTTGCCTTATTGTACTTTGAATTAATTATTGCTTGAAAACAAAATAGATATTAAAAAAATTTGTATTGTGTAAGAACGTCAATAAAATGAGCCAATAATATTATATATATATATATATATATATATATATATATATATACATCACATGTTCAATTTGAATTTCAAAAAAATTAAACACAAATCAATAAAAAGTCTGTGTAATGAAAGTACTGACACATTTAATGTTTTAATAACTCTTAATTTTATTGCACAAATCTTTCAAATTTATATAAAAATGCAAAGTGTTGAAGATACAAATCAATTAAGATATTGGAGATTTAATACAAGGCATGCAGAAACTATTTCTTGAAACAATGCCATTCATATGGGCTCCATTATAATTAATATAATTATTAACTAGAAAGATTCAATAGAGCTGGATTTTGCAGTGGATTCTGATACACTAAAATTATCTTTTTTCGAATTTTTCCCCTTAGGTTTTCAATTGTAGCTGCTTGAGTCCGATACACACGCTTGTTTATTACATTTAGCAGAATGAAGTCAGAGATAATCTAGTTCGAAAATCTTGAACGACGTTTAGTATCTCCAAATAGAGATCAAGTCATCCTAGAAATATGTTCCGTAACATATTTGTTCGATGTCGTTGGACATATTTACAAAGATTCTGTCACAATGAAAATGAACTTTGTAATATCTTTTGAAACATCCTTAAGATATAGCGGGAGTGTTAAAATTTAAAATCAAACTACGACAATTCAAAATGTGTCTGTATTTTCTTCCACGCCAATTATAAACATGACAAAGAAAGATATCTTCTTTTTCAGGCTTGACTTTTACGCTATTGAAAACGGTCGTAAGAGTGGTGTTACAATGGGATTGGCAACAGTAGGCGGTGTGTGTTTGGATAAATATGCATGCGTTATCGCAGAACTGGGTACAACGAACGCGTTTGGGAAACCATACCCGAGTGCAGGATTCACCAGTGTGTATATTATGGCGCACGAAATCGGGCACAAGTAAGTATTCTTGTTAATCATTCAAATTCGCTTACTTCTTCGTTAGTATACATGACTGAGAGTATTATTTCATAGTTTAGGAATGCATCACGACAATAGTGGTAATAATTGTCCAAAAGAAGGCTACATCATGTCACCATCACGTGGTACCAATGGAGAAACAATATGGTCATCGTGTAGCGCTCAAGTCATGAGGGATTTAAGGTACTGATTGTTTAAAAAATTAATGGATATACAGATGCACGAATATTTTCTTTATATCTATCTGTTCATTCGACTGTGTATCCACTTAGCATACATGTGGTCTTTCATATTTATTCTCAGTTTAATTGGCAATTACATTTTATAGACCAAAACTCGTTAAAACTAAACTTAATGCAATGGAAAACCATAATGATACGTTACGACATTAGTTTTTTTTTAAATGAATGATATTAATAATTCATTTCCTTTTTCGTATCATATATTTCATAGTAATGATAATTCTTTATACACAAAGTGGCTTATTCGATTTGAATATTGAGGCGTTTAGTCCAAATGAATTCAATTCACTTTTTGTTCTTCTGTTAACTTCGTCAATGTTTGTAAGTTGATTCAAATGAAAATACTTCGTGACTTCTTCGATTTCTGTTCTTTTTATTTCTATTTTCTTCGGAAAAATAAACGCATTATAAGTTACTTCTGCATTGCTGTGATTCCTATTGAGTCTAATTTTTCGACTAGTGTTGTCTACTTATTATATATATATATATATATATATATATATATATATATATATATATATATATATATATATGTGTGTGTGTGTGTGTGTATGTATGTATGTATGTATATAAAATGATTTTTGATATTTTAATATATCAATACTATAGAAATTATAATAAGTATCTTTTGAACTTTTTATAATTTAAATTATTGTCAAGAACATATAGGTTATTACCCAAACAAAAATAAACGCACACACATGCATAAAAATGCACTCTCCCACAATCATGTATATATATATATATATATATATATATATATATATATATATATATATATATATATATATGTATGTATGTATATGCATATACATACATATATATATATATATATATATATATATATATATATATATATATATATATACACATTAAGCTTTCTTATATAGATTTATATATAAGGTAGAAAAGAAAGGCAACCATGATTTAACGCTATGAACAATCATCGTGCCGACGACTATACTTTCATAGTGAGGACGATGAAACCCCGGCGCGCGCAAACGCGTTGACTCGTGCCAACTATTCTTCCAATCTCCCCGCTCAATTTTTTCAAGTCGTGTCCAAGCACAATGCTTTTGAAAACTTACACACACACACACACATATATATATATATATATATATATCCATATAATATACTTTATATTTGTCAGTTTGTGTAATCTGTATTTGACTCTCTATTCGTTTTCGTATTTCACGAGGAAAATGTTGGTCAGAAAATAATTTTCTGATGGCATTTACAATGACTATGTTATATATATATAATTTAATAAAACAGTTTTTGTTTTGCAGTTTTCCTGATTATATTGACATTTATATGTGATAACACTCAGTAGTTTTTTGGATCGCATCTATCGTCTTTCTTGAATAAAAGGATTTATTCTATAGTAGACCGTTCGTTTGGCTCTATTTTTGTTTCCATAATTTTGTTAATCAGTTTTCTTAAATATATTTTCAATCTATCCGGTAAATTTTTTGTTGAGTTCTTCGATAATTCCATTTGGTACTGGAATATTATTTGTTTTAATTTTCTTTAAAGTATCTTAAGCTCTTCTCGGGTAATATCACTATTCAAATATAGATGTCTGATATTTGACTTGGTATTTGTTTTGTTATTTGTGTTTTCCTTAGATATGAGATTGTTTGTGAAATTCTTCTTACGAGTCAACTGAAATGGAATATAATTTCTTGCACGTATTTTCTTCGAACCATTTTACTGTTTTCTAAAAATATGGGGGATTTGAAAAAAATTGAAATAATTATATCCCAAAAATGTTTATAAAATTCTTATATTTACCTTCCTTCTTTAGTTTTAACATAATGAATATATAAACAATGGCTAGATATAGAAATAAGTTATTAACTATATATTTTACTTGCAGTTGGGCAAAATGTCTATTTGATAATCCAAAAAAACCTGGTTCAAAAGAATTGGACCATTCTCGTTTTTTAAACACGCCTGGACAGAATTATGGCATAAAGAAACAATGTGAAATTTTATTAAGAGACAAAGACGCTGTTATGCTACCGAGTCAACAGTTGTCGACGATATGTCAGAATCTTCAGTGCAAAACGCCGCACAGGAGTGGTTTCTACTTTGCAGGACCTGCTTTAGAAGGAACCAGATGTGGAAAAGGAAAAGTAAGTTTCAACAGCGATATATTTAGTCATTTAGGATATTGTGTTGTTCATTATTAAAATGTTCTGAATTTGAATAACTTTATTTAAGTATCCTATCTGTATAGCCTGTCTGTACGTTCTTCATCACAGATGCGGATTCGATCATTTTTAAAGCGTTCCATATATTCGTAGATATTACTGTGATTCAGGAAACTCCCACCACATTGATATTGCATTCTGCGGATGATCTCAGCAGGTTGCATCCCTTTTAAGTACAAAAAAAAACTGGATCACTCTACATATTCTTCTTTAGTGCAAATAGATAACAGAATACTCACATAAACCTGTATATAATCAAAAATAAAAAAGTGAAATATTTAACCATCACAATGAATAAATGAGAAAACTTTTAAGTAATGTTTATATATAGCACACCTAACTGCATCTGAATGCATAACGTACACAGCATTACTCTCTTCATTTTGCGCATATGTATTGACATTAAAGTATTTCTTATCCTTTACATTACCGTCACACCTCTATATGTTGAAAATCTATTCGAAAAGGATATAAAATAAATTATTTGATTGAAATGTATCTTGTTCTTTATAACTAGTGGTGTTACGGTGGAGACTGCGTTGAAACCACTAAACCGAAACCGGTGAATATCCCTGGCGGCTGGAGCGAATGGAAAACGGACAACTGTAGATCAGGCTGTATCGAAAAATCTCTCGGCTGGCAAGCAAGGCGACGAACGTGCGATAATCCTTCGCCAGTAAATAGCGAATGTGAAGGTTCCAACTACGATGTAATTTTATGCCAGGACGCTAAGGTAACTTCGCAAAAGAGATAATTTCAATTAAAATTAAAGAAAAAACATATAATTCTCTTTCGGCTGTTGTTGATCGTTCATTCATTTCTGTTTTTTACCACTTTAATGTATGTGCGTGGTGCCTGTACGTCTATTTTTTTGAAAGGTATGTAACAAAAATCAAAGGAAACCTGTAACCAGTTTTGCAACAGCCAAATGTAAACAATTTGCTAAGAGACTTCCTGAACTCGACGCAAACGGTCCAGGTTTACAAGCGCCTCATGAATCAGGTGATCATTGTCAGAATAATGAATATAATTCCATTTTTGTAAACGATCGTTCTATTGTTAGGAAGACCATGGATGGGCTGTGCCATATTTTGTCGTCGTTCAGATTCAGGAAGTTTTTACACGCCTAGAGTCGAACTGAACGATCTCGGCGTATCGCCATACTTTCCAGATGGAACTTGGTGTCATAACGATTCAACTGGCAATTTTTATTGTCTCCAACATCATTGTCTACCTGAGGTTACATTCTTTTATAAATTAAATAATAAACAATTATGTAGAATGGACAGAACCAGAAATAATCCAAATTTATTCATTAAAAGCGTGCATAAAAAGTTAAGAAAGTAAAAATATTTTATGTCGCCTGCATTCAAACAGAACTGAAGTATATTCATTTGATAAATAGTTATTATCTTGACAAATAAAAACTCAAGATATATTGTTCTGTTTGTCTTTATTGTTTTGAATCAACTAAACTTCGGTTCTCCACTACTACTTTCGGCACATATGCTATCATCAAATAGATGTTGAAAACTCTAATGTCTGAAATATAATATAACGCCTAATTATGCAAACATACAAATAAAAGATCTTAAAACATCTACATAAGAATGTCACTCGTGCCGAAGCTAGTAGTGAAGAATAAATACTTAGCTGATCGAAATGGACGAAGATCAACAGTACAGTATATCAGCGGGATCAGGTATAAAAACATACGATTATAATTATCTCAAGGTATTTATTCGGCTGACCAGAACATTTTGTAATATTTTTTTATTGTAGAATGAGTATTTCATAAGTTGGTGTTTCAGTTTTGATCATTTTCTTGTCACTTTTAATATACTATATGTTTTAGAATACAATTTTTGTTGGAATTTACTGACACACACACACACACACACATATATATATATATATATATATATATATATATATATATATGTTAAGAAGATCAAAAATTTACTTTTTGCATGCATATTCATAAAAGATATTTGTTTTACATAAATTTCAGAATTTCCAGTTTACTCGAGTGTCTCTTTTACATGGACTCGGCGAAGACATACCGTTACCACAAAACGCACATCCTCATGACAAACTTGTACCACCGTCATTACAGTCCTACTTATCATTAGGAGCTGATGGTAAACCGTTACAGACAACTCTTCGTCCTGGACAAACAAAACCTCCGAACGATGAAGACTGGGAAACAAATGATTATATCGAACTACCGCATGACACGAAGAACGAAATAGCGTCGATTATTGACGACAACGATACGTTTACGAAAAACGTCGAATCGATTATATTTGAATACTGAACGATTTAATCGATTCGCCGGGTTAGATTACAGTTTTATAAACGAATCATTGAACAATACTCGACGAATGAAATATATAAATACGATTATCAATAATTTTACATCTTGTTTTTTTTTTTCAAAATGAAATAAGTATTAAACAGGTATAAACATCTATGTGTTACTATTTTTCTATTCTATTCCTTTATGGTTATTTTTTACGAAAATGTGTCTTCATTCAATGGAATTTTTATCGAAAATAAATATTAAGTGACAATAAATTAGTAGCTGGCCAAATAAGAATAAAAATTAATGTATATGTGCTTGTTTGATTCTTAACTGGTGTTCAATAAATCTTACACAAGTGTTCGAAGCTAGCTACTTTCTGATACATACATTTTTGATTGAACGTTTCCGCCATTTTTTCATAATAAACCTACTGCACTGGGAACATTTTGAGAAACACTAGTGTACGTGTTAAAAATAAACTTTTTATTGATATGTATTCTCATTTAATTTTAATTTTTAAGGAAACTTTTGAACGTCTTTCTTACAAATGTATCCAATGTTTAACAGCATATTTTTTTTGATAAAATAATGAATAAATGTCCGAATTTTAGTATACTTAATGATAAACAGAAATAAGTTAATATTATGAATATGCACCCTGGATGTATTTTTGAAACATAAATAGGTTCACAGTAATGCTACCCTGCAGGTGCAGTGCTTACACAAACTTGGTACAGGGCATGGGGTCAACATAAGTCATGGGCGACTTATGTTCCATTAGTTTTCGATATCTTGTCGTCATGATACATAGTTCTTTCGATTAAAAATCGAAATGGGGAGCCCATTAGACTGGGGTGCACTAGACCCGTTAAAGACACGACCTCTAGCTAAACATCAACGAGTAACTGGTATCTCGTATCTCCAATGCGGGTTGCTTAGGTAGTAGCAGCAATATTTTTGTGATACTGCGTGCGATGGTGTATTAAATTGTGTTTGGTTGTCTAAGAGCGTTCTTGCAGCGGTATTAAAGCACTGCAGCAGTGTTGCATACAATTACCGACCAACAATGCGTATAAATTTTGTAGCATTGCATACAAATAATATATATATATATATATATATATAGTAATAAAATTGAAAGAAAAAGAAAGCCTAGTAAGGGATATATTTGATATTTTCTCGGTCAGCATCTTCATATCGTTGGTGTCTTTTGAATTGTAGAAAAGATTAATTTCCAGCGTTCTCGATACGCACCATTGATTACATTCTTCTTGCAATAGAACAACATGAATTGGTCTCAGTAAATTTTTATACATTTTTAACAGTTTACTTCATTACTTCACTATTAACAATAATTATGATGCATGTAGTATGATATCTGGTAACAGACTGATTAATGAAAAAGTAATTTATTTATTCCCTTTATAAAACCTGCTTTGTAAATCTATTGCTCAGAAAGAAATGGACTTTACGGAAATAAAGAGTTAGAGTAAACATAAGAAGAAAATATTCAATTTTTCCTCTCATTTTGTGAGTGATACGTTTTTTGTTAGACAGTGTATTTGTGTAATTATTAACTTACTAAACTTGACTTAAAATAAGTTATATTTTTATCATAATTATGTACATAAAAAAAATTTTATTCTTATAAAATCATATTGCAGTGTTATGTGAGTTCAAGATTAATATAAATAATTTTGTTTAAAATGCGATTTAAAAATATCAAAGATGTTTCTGTCTCGTTTCATTTTGTTACTCTAAAATCACCTATTAGACTGTATTCATACTCTAAGATTGTATCGAACAGCGTTTGTGATCTTACCGTACAGATGGCTCTACTGTCAGTCTAGCAAACATGGTTGAAAATTAATGTCAGTGTGTATTGAAAGGTGTCAAAAAAAACATTATTTTCCGCATAATTATTCAGTAGGCAGTTGTTTAAAGGTAAGAAGTTTATTTGTAAACTATTTTTCGTACATATGTATCTGTATTAAACGACTTATCAACACTATAAGTCGAAGCTATTTCACTTGAAGACACTTCTTTCTTGTTTTGTAATAATCAATAGATTGACATATAGATTTTCGTTAGGGAAGGACAGTTAATTTGAACATCTGAATTGTTTACATATATGTATATATATATATATATATATATATATATATATATTGATTGTAATTAATTCTTGCTTCCTTATATATATATATATATATATATATATATATATATATATATATATAAATAAATAAATAAATATAAATGTTAATGTACATTACATGTTAGACCGGTCTTCTAACAGGGAGAGAAATTCATTGTCAAGTTGTTTATAATCATTAGATATGCAAAAACATTGTAGGTATTATAAAAGACGCACATACACACACATGTATACATCTATATATATATATATATGTGTGTGTGTGTGTGTGTGTGTATGTGCGTATATGTCGTCTTTTATAATACCTGTAACATTTTTGCATATCAAATGATTATGAAAAACTTGACAATAAATTTCTCTCCCTTTTAGAAGACCGGTGTGTGTGTGTGTGCGCGCGTGTTTAAACCTTTAATAAATTACTGCTGAATATAAGAAAATAAAAAATATGTCAATGGAATATGTATAAGGTCTACAGATTGATTCAGTTTAAAGACACCGAATTAATTTTTACATCTAATACATAGATATTAGGGATTGTAAGAAATACCATCGTATGGTTATAAGAAAATATGTTTTTTTATTCTCTTAGAATATACATTTATTCACTGTTAACCTTTAAGCTGCTTCAGTACCACTAAAAATAAAGTTCCTTATATATATATATATATATATATATATATATATATATATATATATATATATATATATATATATATATATATATATGTATGTATGTATATATATATATATATATACACACCAGTGTCAGATCCAAGGGGCGATATGGGTAATTACCTTTACAGTTATAAAAATGTTTGTAATTATTAAAATATAAATTTGAATCTTATTTTTCTTTAATAATCTAAAAAATAGCATAAATATTTATACATTTTAAAATGTCCATATAAATTTTAAATACCAAACTCAATGTTCACAAATCCCAGATAGTGAACGAAATGTTTATATGCTAATTTCTAAAATCCCCCCTCCCCATCACTTCCTCAGTACCTACTAATTACACCCATTGTTTGATCATAGTCCTTTTATCACTTCTCAAGCACTGTCACTAACATCTTCGAAGAAATTCCGTCTGGTCAGTCGTAGCATTAATTCCGTTTTATTCGCAAGATGCGAATATAAGTGGCTTCGATGGACTACCTTTGTGTTAGCGGAATGTTTGTTAACAAACCTATTTAAATAGAAAAGAACATCACTTATTAAAAAACACTGAAAAAAAATTCACATTTTTCTTTACAATTTCCGACAAAGAAACCAAGAATCAAACACGTTCTGCATATCTGTATGATTGTAATTATTATAATAATTGCATTTTATAAAACAACTCCAAATACTCGTTCAGAAATCGACTCAGTGATCTTCAGTTCAGTCACTCGTTGATATTCCTAGACTTTTTTATACATTTTCTCTTTTTTGGGATACATTAAGAGATCGATTTGTCCACGAACAACCTGATTGGGGAATATCATCAACTGTTTCCTCTTTATGAAAATTAGATATACTATTTCCTCTTTATAAAACTATATGCTGAATGATATTAGCGGAGAGTGTTATTCTAGTGTTAAAATATCTTTGATAAGCGCGATGGGTTGACAATTGAGCATTAATTTTTAAAAGAATATTACATTACTTTGTTTCGTTGTTTAGGCTTTGAACGCTCCATCGTATAAAATTTCCATGGATGTAATTTATCAAAAAAATATATATATATATATGAAAATGTCGAGTTTAATATTTAAAAAGTTAATAACATAAAAAATGCTTCTGTTTGTATATTCCGTAATTATATTTTTATATAAAAAATAACAATTAAATCGATTGAGTGTAGTTTTAATTTGAGGAAGTTTTATTTATAAATATATTCTCATACAATTAATATTTCGGTTCACCCTATTATTATATAATTAGACCGAGATCTTATACAAATATTATATTTGTTTAAAAAACATCTCTTAATGTTTTCCATAGTAATAAAAATAAATCTAATCAAAAATATCGTATAGACATTTTCTAGGGGTTTTAAAGTCACAGACACAATCGCCTGATTCAAAATCACCTCATCGTATATTTGGAAAAACCAGGTGAACAGCTGCCTCAATCAATATCAGCGCGAGACACGCTTGCAGACAAGCATGCCTTTCAATATTGGCGAACATAATAGACTATAATTATTGTTTTAAATACAGCTTGGATATTTCTTACTAACAGAAGCTAATAATATTATTAAATTGTTATTATGTGTAGTATCTGATTTAAAAAAAATTAAAACACACTTAGATAAAGTTTAAAGTTAACTCCTGGTTGGTAATCCCACTTATTACCATCATCTAAAATTAAAGTTTACTCTTGTTACGAGCATAGGAACCTGAATTACACGAACAGTTGTTAAATAACAGATGCAAAGAATGTAGACAATAAGAATTATTTTTGATTTTGAATTTGATTTGATTGGGGAGGTAAATCAATAAATGTCCGGATTACGACAGTTCACGGGGCTGTACTTTTTTTCATTATGTATAAGCGATTATAATAATTGAGATAATAATATTTCTTGTCGGCCAAGCTGAACCTTCGTTTAACGCACGCCATGAAACGTTATTATTTTTGAAGAATTGTTCACCGTTCCAAGAATTTATCTAAGTTTCAATTCCGGACAAATAAATTTTGAATACAAACGGGAGTTAAGTGTGCGCGATGGAAAAAAATCATGTGTGCAGTATCTCAATTATCCACACCGTGCTACGAAATTCAAACATGATAAAGTGTCATTATCATTGATTTAATTTCAAGGTCCATTTGTTTGTATCTTCGCCACGTGTAGATAGTGAAATGCGACGAAAATTATTCGCAAAAAAACATCAAATAGTAGGTCATTAGGTGTCCTTGAGTTGCTCCACGTGCAAAAAATAAAATGCAAACAGACGTACGTCCAACGTCTGTGCAAAAATTATTTTTGTTTATTCAAAGCTAGCTGTCTGTTCCATTCCGCTCTGCATTATTTGTTTAGTATTAGATAATTGTCTGTGTATGTAATCGCCGGACAAGTTTTTATATTGAGTATTTGAATTCATAATTGATTTTTTATGTAACCATTAGATTTTTTATTGTACATTCACTAAATCAAGTGTTACAAAAGTTGTTTAAGACATATTTTCATTTTTAGTTAAAAAGATCAAAGATATTGCCTCCTGGAAAGTTATAATTCAAAAAGCGTATACACTCAATTAAATTTCAATATTTTTATTAATTCTTTTTATAAATATTTCATATAACAATTAGTTATTTCAAATTGTACATGATTTTAAGTACTAATTCATTAACAACAACAAAGAGACAACAATACAGAATGAAAACAAAATCATTTACATTCGTATTTGTATAAAACAAGTTTATTACGAGAACACGAGGTTTGATCAAAAAATCCCTAGCTTAACGTCATGAAACTTTATGTATAAAAAAATGTTCTAAATTAAAATGATCCTTTTCGATATATTCTCTTCCTGGAGTAGCTGTACATATCTGACCACCTTTTTTCCGCTTCTGGAAGCACTCTTTGTAGACACTTTTGAGAATCGTTCTTAGATTAGTAACGTTTTTCTTTTCTTTTCAATCGTTTGAAAATGGCATCCTTTTAACAAGAGTTTTAGTTTCGGAAACAAAAGAAGTCACGCGAGGTTAAGTAAATTAGGTATGGTGGACGGGTAATAAGGTTAAATCTGTTTTCCGTCAAAAAACTGTCGAATCATAAGGGAGGTAATGCGTTGTGATCGAATATCTATAATTCATTTTTCCATTTTTCAGGCCCGTTCTTTTTAACTGAATCTCGTAACCGCTTCAAAACCAGAAGATAAAAATGTTGATTTAGTGTTTGATCTGTTGGCACCCATTCACAATGAACAAGGCTTTTAGAATCGAAAAAATCGAAGTAGAAGTCCTACCCGATCTTTTATTAGCTTTGATTAAAGTTCTCCCTTTCTTAAAGCGTCCGAACCACTCAAAAAAAGTAACCCGACACGAAGCATCTTCTCCAAAGTTCGTTAAAAGCTAAAATGTTTAAAACAAAATGTTCATTTTTTTGTTGTTGCATGTTACATTTTTTTAATTCTTCATTTTGTAATTATAAGTTAAAATATTAAATTTAAAAAAAATAGTTTTATTTTTAATCAATACTCATTCGTGAAGCTTCTAATTTCGATAAAATATAACATGAACTCTAGGTATCGTTCGAGCTGTGCGACGATATATTGTAATAAGATACTCAACTTATTGGACAGCCCAGTAATACTTATCTTAAAAGTGAAAACGTTTCCGTTAGATGTGATATCTATTTTGCTCATTCTTATCTGTTGTCTGATGCATCTGTCGATTCTAGTCTTTCGATTCGTCTGACTTCAGAACATGATTCGATCACGCCACCGATCGCATGGTTCAGTTTTCACAGAAAACGGTATTCTGCAAACATCAGCTGATAGGTTTCAGTCCGGTTTATTAATTTCTCTCTCTACGTTAAGATAAGCTGATTGTACGTCAACGAAACGCTTTTTGATATTTCAACGTTTTTCAGTTCATTACCTATTATAATTATATAAACATTATTAATTGAATGATTTTTTCGTCAAAAAGTCGTTTTAATTTTTGTGAATATAATGGCATTACTGCTACAAGTATAATTTATTTTTTTAAGAAAAAAAATAAATCAAACAGGATCTGCTTTGCATACATATCACTTTCTCTAATAATTTATTAAAGGTAAATGTTTAGCTGCGTTAATAACTACAGAAATGTTTATATGATTAAATCATGAAACCACTTGAAAATCAATTTTATTAAATAAATAAATAGCCACGAGTTCTTAAACTCTTTCTTGTATATTTTTTGTTTTCCTTTTCACGTGGCTCAAATGATCGTCGTATTAAACTATGTATTTTTGAACACTCGCCAGGAACATTTAAAAAAAATGTATGCCGGAAGAGTTTGAATAGAATAATACGCCTGTTATAATATCATATTTTACATTATTTTCTAATTTGCACAGCTTGTATGAATAGGCTTTTGTTATTTATAATGTTTTTTGGTATCTAGGTGACATTATTTGTTGTTGTTTTTATTATTTTTTTTAAAAAAAAAGAATCTGTTTTTAATCTGTATATGTATTATAATAATGAACTCATGGTATAGTGGTTCTACTGTTCGATAGTTTTTATTTACTGTTTTCAAAAAATATACCCTTTTTTAATTATTCTTTTCTGATGAATTTTGTTAAGTCATTGTTAATATATTTACGGTCAGGTTCGGTTCTTGAATTATCTCTTGTAGCAGGTTGATAGCACACGATGTCACAATCTACCAGAAGTGACTCAAAACCCAAACTCTAGTATAGAATTCGTCGATTTCGAAAAAAAAACTGGTGATCAAGAAACCAGTTCATTCCGTTAACACATGTTTAGAATGCAAAAATAAAGAGCATTGTACTTTGCAATGTTCATCTTGAAGTTTAAATATAAATTCATAATTATGGACATAAATTTAAAGAATAAACCCGTTTCATTACGACTAAAACTGTTCGCTTGTCTTGTAGCCTTTTATTATTTTTCATTCCTGATTGAAGCCTGTAATTTCAATCAGTTTAAGTCTCGATCAGAGATTTTTTTAAGACGATGTTCAAGCACATGCGGAATCTCTCAGTTCTTAATGTAATGACCTTTTTCTAAAAAAAATTTCAAATTTGTTTTAAGTCACAGGACTGCATATTTTTGCTTCTTTGATGTTTAAGTTATTTTAAAAGTGTTTCTTTTATGTTTATGATGCCCTTAAGTTCAATATTATGCACGCTGAATCATACGAACACAAGTGGACAAATAAGGGAACATTTAAGAAGTAAAAAAAGTATTTTTTTTATACAGGATTTTTATTAAAGTCCATTTTTTACACAATCACTTACACTTCTATTCACTTAGTCCAACGATTAATGAGAATGCTGGAAAAAATTAAAATGTTTCTTACAGGATAGTATCCACGAGCTCGTTAAACATTGAACTAAGTGGGTAGAAGTTAGGAGGGAATGTGTGGAAAGATGGCTTTAATATAAATTGTGTATGTAGAATAGGAGTTTCTTTTTAGTTCTTAAATACTTTACTTGTTGACTCATTCGTGTACCATGTAAAACAGATATGGAATATAGTATATATTTATTATATTCACGTATTCGTGAAATATTATATGTATATATATATATATATATATATATATATATATATATATATATATATATATATATATATATATAAATAAACCAATCCACGTTTGACAGTAGTCAAGAACGGTCATTTTGTCGAGACATGTCTATTTATGAATTGTGACTATGACAATACACTGTGTAATATATTAGCGAAATGGAAAATTTTCGGTATAATAGTTACGCACGCGAGGTCATTGATCTTATTATGTTTTAGGGCCCCATGAACTGAATCCCGTGTTGCAGATTTGAAGTCGATAAGATACGAAACCGTACATGTGCGTACGGTTCGCGTGAATGTCACTGTAAATTATACATGGTGCTGTATAAAAGTTTACCATACATATAAGTAAAGGAGTTTGTCATCATTTACCAAATTAAAACTGCAATTATTTAATACTTTCTTGGTTCACAATCAATAATTTCTCTTGTCCATCGATTGTCTTCTCTTCTTGCAGTAGACTCCGACCATTTCCATTTCAAACTATTCGCTGTTCTTATTAAGTCCGTATTATATATATATATATATATATATATACAGCTGTCTCAAAAGTCACTGTCCATTTAAGTGACATTGGATTTTTTTTAAAAAAAAAATGCCATGCTGGATAAAGACGTACTTCTGGTACAAATTTGTCTATTTGAAAAAAAGTTAATTAATATTTAGAATTTTGTGTAATTTATAAAGCGACCTTTCACACATATGGAAAGGTTAATCGACATAACTGTCGCATTTGGGCGGACGAGAAACCAACTAATTTTCTTGAATGGGAACGAGACACACCGAAAGTGAATCTTTGGTTTGGTATCACTCAGTGAAAGGTATATGGACCTGTCTTTTTTGCAGAGTATCTTGTATGTAGAGTAGCCTGTATCTTGGCACGGTTGAACATTTCCTCGAACCGCAACGTCTTACAGATGGCATTCTTGACGCAGTAGTTTTTCAACAGAATAGAGCTCCGTGCCATTATGCAATAAGTGTGCGTGATTATCTTGACAGACGCTTCCCAAGTCGCTGGATTGGTCGTAGAAGAGCACAATCATGAGCAGCACGTTTGCCCGATTTAACACCATTAGATTTTTTTGCTTGGGGTATTATTAAGTCTAAGGTCTACACTGGTAGAAGAATTAGTTATGTAGCCGAGCTTCGAAATCATATTATCGATTCAGTTCAGAAAATAATACCTCAAATGCTGGAAAGTGTGTTCCTGGAAACAATTTATCGCTTTGATCTCTGTAGAGACTGATGGGCCCCATGTAGAAATAGATCCATAAATAGCACATTAATTATTTGTTGCAGTTGCTTTGAAATAAATGTATTTTTCATATCTTAAACCAGTTTTTTTTAATTTCCATTATTTTTCAAAATAGATAGTGACTTTTGAGACAATATGTATATATATATATATATAACAACACATAGAGGAATCGAAATTGTAATTGAGCATATGTTTGTATTATTCAATTTACTAATTAGTACTTAACTAAATACAGTTTAAAAATAGAAAATTGTATTTTTATGGTAAAACGTTTTAAAATATGATAGTCCGTACTTGATATTTGTAGGACGTTAAATTTTATAAATATTTATAACTCGTAATGACCTTTATAATATTGTGTTATTTGGTAATCGACATACCAAAGCGATTCAATGTTCTTGATATTTTTCACAGATGTCAAGTCGTTTAGTAAGTTAGGAACTGAGCGCTTCAGAAATATTTCACATTTTAGTTCTATGTAAAATGTATAATCTGTTTAATTATATCTGAAAAGAACACTCATCATTTTAATCGAAAATAGAAATGGTCGTTTTTCCTTTATCAGTCTGATTGTATTGTGTATCCGATTGACCCTTTGGTTAACTGCACATGGTTAAAACGCAGTTGAAAATAAGCTTCTTGGTTTGGTGCATCTGTTTGTTTTTTTCTGGGAAATTCTTTTTTCGATTAATTAAATCGGTTTATTTTTGTGCATGTATTTGTACAAAAGAATATTCAATCTGAACAGTATGTATCAACAATTTGAAATAATATTTGTTTCCTTATTTCGTTCGATCGTAAGACTTGTAGTTATTGAGTGCTCTATCGAAAGAGCGTTGATTTAAATTCTGCTAAGTGCAATTTACCCGTGTGTTTTAAATCCAATAACAACTGCTCTAAATGCTTGTTTACATTTAATCGTTCGTAGCCTTGAAGTGGGTCGTGTATTTTTTCGATGGATTTAAATCATATGTTAAAAACGTGTAACAGACCGATCAAAATAATTATTTTCATATTTAATTCGCACGTCCATTCGAAGAAGAAACAGACACACACACACACCTTTCGATTCGACCAATCTGCACTCACGGTGTGGATCACGTCATATGCGTCACACCGATTTGACAAATAGAAGATAACCGTCCGTCACGTCATACAATTCACCAATTATATGTGCGTCGCATCACGCGTTTATTCTACTTTCACAACTTCTTCTCCACGTGCCTCCGAACGTGTGTAGGTAGATGTTTGTTCGAATTAGTTGCGTTGATCAAGGCCGTATCACCTTCTATGTCTCTGGGGTTGTGTTTATTTCGCGAATAACAATAATACTACATGCGATTTACGTTTGTTGGCGCCGATGTTTATCTGCGGATGGGTGTGTGCGTATGTACTGCCAATAGAAAATTCGCCTTGTTTTTCGTCATTATGTTGCGCATTTCGAATGAAAAACATATGCTGCAAAACATTCATGTTTTTGTCTCCAACTATAGTGTTTTGTTAGTTTTTGCAATCATAATAATTGATAACAGTAAGTGGCATGTATCTCAATACTGGAAGCACTCAACATTTACCATATGAACGAAAGACGACCTATTATCAATGACATCTATTGTCTTGAGTTGAAGTTTGTATGAAGTCTATATGTCTCAATTGACCATTTTATTAAGTACAGTGGTATTTACATTGTTTATATGTTTTTTAATCAAGTAATAATTGATAAGAAAACCCATACTTTATAGTAAATACTCCAAGAAAAGATGTTTGATAAGTATATTAAAAAAGAAAGTTAAACCCTTTTTTTTTGAAAAAAACATTGAGGGCTATACACTTGATCCAGCGAATCTGCAAAATGTGCATCGACAGCGCCGATGATATCCTCATTCGGCGAGAATTTCTTTCCATCGAACAAAATTTTCAAATTTGTGAACATGAAGGAGTCGCACGGAGCCAAGTCTGGAGAATAGGAGGGTGAGCCAAGTCTAGAGGGTGGACGAGGAATCAATTCGAAGCCTAATTCGTGTAATTATGCCATTGGGACGGTCGATTTGTGGGACAGCGCGTTATCCTGCTGAAAGAGAACTTTTTTTGTGCGCCAATCTTAATTGTTTTTGTTTCAGCTCTTCTCTCAGACGATCCGATAATGTTACATAATAGGATCCTGTTATCGTTTTCCTTTTCTTTAAGTAGTCGATCAGGATGGTTCCTTGGGAATACTAAAAACAGTGGCCATTACCTTCCCAGTCGACAAAACGGTCTTCACCTTTCTCGCCGCACAGTCGCCAGTCGTTGTCCACTGCTTTGACTGCAGCTTCCACTCAGGTGTGTAGTGGTGGATCCATGTTTCATTCACGGGGACTAATCGACATAAAAAGGCCTGCTCTTTTTTCCATTTTTAAAAGCAACTGCCACAATGCTCGCTTCAAACATCAATAGAAAGTAAATAACGCGTTATTGCTGACTGAAATTTCGTTTGTGGTAGTTTGAAAAATGACACTTGATAGCCGTATCGTTACCAAATGAATGGTGGCGCCTTATCATAGAAATTTACCAAACTTATTAAACGTCCCACGCATGTATGTATATATATATATATATATATATATATATATATATATATATATATATAAAAAATACGTTGTTCTAGTGGTCTGTATTGTTTTGAATCAGATAAATGTCTTTTTCACCACTAACATAAATATACTATCCTCAGATAGATATTGAAGACTAGAGAATCTTCAACATCTACCTGCGGATGACAGACTAGTGCAGAACTGATACATAACAAAGTATCAACAGAATAACAGGTATAAAAACATACAAGTATAATTTTATTAAATACATTTTTATTTTTCATTGGGCTTCATGTTTACAATTGTCTTTGTTGTATAAGTTACTTAATCAAAGTAATTTTCCATTCTAAGTTTTTTATGAATGAATGTATCTTATGCGTGTTAATTGATATTACCACTACTACACTGTTGAAATTAATCGACAGAGTGATTCCAGATTTACAAGTCGGGAATCGTGAATTATTGTTCGTAGTTACACGTTATAGAATGACCTGTGAATTGGTTCACTCGATTTTAGTAGTTTAAATGCGCGATGAAATTGTAATCATTTATATTATTTTTTTCTTCTGTGTATATACACTTGTAGTAATTTTAGTATTCTAACCAATTTTACTTCAGTGTCTATATTAGCGCAAAATTATCCGATAAATGAAAAAATAATCTTTATTAAACGAATTATAATCATCAGTGAATTATAGTTCTTCAGTTACCTCATGCCTTAACAAGATTTTATATATTTGTTTACATTGTATAACCTTAGAATAGCACAGGATGTAAGTCTAATACTGTAAATGTCATAATTAGCATGTGGAGTCAATGATAAGATAATCGATGAATATCTGTTACTCATCCTTGGCTAAGTAAATTTTTATTCGTAAAATATTTCCATTGAAAGTGTCCGAGTGTATCACATAATTTTAGAATAAATGTTGTGAACATTTTTACTTGAATATCTCATCTAAATCTTTGGCTTGTATTTATTCATGAATTTCAACTGTTATTAAATTATTTAATAACAGTAGTATTAATCCAGTTAATAAATAACGCAATTTATAAAGACAACATTATTTAATTGAAGTAATAGTATGATACAATTCATCATACTGTATTCTCTTTTCAAAACTTGAGGAATTATTTTTATATCTTAGTTTTTACATTGTTAAAGTGCATAAACATCATCATCTATGTGTATTCTTTTATCAATGAAAAAAATGTAGTGAAAAGTGTTTAAAATTATACGTTTAGTTGTTTGTAGTGTCATATCAATTGAATCCGACAGAAACGCTGTCGCTGTATGTCGCCGCATTTTCGTGATAGTTTTCGATATACGAGGTCAGACAATTAAGTAATGCGACCGATTTTTTTTCTCGGCCTGTGGTAACACTGCGAACCTGTAACTCCGCCACCGTAATAGCAGATCCCTACTCTCTCGATTGAGACCTTGACCACCCTCGTACGATCATTTCTTCGCCAGCTGTTTAGTGTTTTGTAACAACGCGCGAGTAGTGCATGTCACGAAAATGGAACAGAGAAATTTAGAGCAACGAGGTTGAAAGTGATCCTACTCTTCTCGATCGAGTTATTACTGGTGATGAAAGTTGGTTCTTTCAATATGACCCCGAAACTAAACGACAAAGCCAACAGTGGCTGTCCCCTGGAGCACCAAGGCCAAAGAAGGCGAGAATGAGCAAGTCCAAAGGGAAAACCATGTTGATTTGCTTCTTCGACAGCAAAGGGGTGGTTCACAAAGAGTTCGTACCACCTGGACAAACCGTAAATCAAGTATTCTACCGCAATGTGCTCGAAAAATTACGAAAAAGGGTGCTCAGAATGCGTCCAGAGATCGCGAAGACTTGGGTTCTGCATCACGACAATGCTCCCTGTTACAGTGCGTTCAGTGTCTCTCAGTTTTTGGCGTCTAAAGGCATCGCAACGTTACCACAACCGCACTATTCACCGGACATGTCACCCTGCGACTTTTTCATATTCCCCCATATGAAAAAATTCGTCAAAGGTCGACATTTTGACTCCGTTGAAGATATCCAAGAATCTGTGACGAGGGTACTCGGAGAGGTCCCACAAGAAGTGTTCCAGAATTGTTACGAAAACTGGAAAACTCGCTGGAATAAGTGTATAGATGCGGGAGGGGACTACTTTGAAGGGGATCGCAGCGATGTACCTTAATTTTTAAATATACTCGATTTTTGAATTTTGTCGCATTACTTAATTGTCTGACCTCGTATGTCGCCGCATTTTCGTGATATTTTTCGATATATTGTAATAATATGTGGTATTCGATAACTGGTCTGTTTGTGATTGCAACACGAAGAAATTGACGCAGTTTTGCAGCATTTTCCTCTTTTTTATTTTAAAACAATGTATGCAATTTCAAATCGATTCATCGTGCCGTTCAAGAGAACGTTTAATTCGAACTTTCAGTATTATACACGTGCATATTGTTCTTGTAAGTAAACATGCAATATTGTTATAGTAAATTTGAATTAATTTATTCGTTGAAATTCAAGGTCTTTCTGTACGCACAAACAAAACAAAGTCATATACAATGACGTGTAATATAGTTTTTTACATGTGTTCTTTATCTGAATTGTTTATAAAAGTATATTGATAAGAAAAATCACCTTTTTATTTCTGAATTTTAATAACAAACACACAATTTTAATAACAAGTGAACAATTTCTGTTCTTATTTCATTAGTTGATTTATAAGCCATAATATATCAACCTGGCATAAACAAATAATACTTAATAAATGTATATATATATATATGGGATCATCTATACGTAATGCGTTTTTTTAAAATAAGTTTTGAAACAGTGAAAAAATTTAACGTTTTAATTTTGATCCAAATTATATTTTCCGTTATTATTTATAACTTGTTCCCATCTTTATCTTAAATTTTCAGTACCCTGACAATAAAACTTTTTGGTCTTTGTATTAAAGAAAGAGTCGAGCTGTCTTCGGGCATCAATCTCTGTATTAAGTCGTTTTCCATTGATGTAATTTTGGAGACTTCGGAACAGATAATAACCCTGGTGCCATGTCACGGAAATATGGTGGGGGATGAGTCATAACTTCTCATTAGGATTGGCAGTTTTTGGAGGGTTTATCCGGTTTTAAATCAAATCGTATATCGAGATATTCGTCTTGATAGGTAAAATAGCTTTTTTTTTAAAAAAATAAAATTATTTTGAAAATGTTCATTTTTTATTAAGGTATTCCATAACCTGCCGTTGCAGTGTTTGCTTTAGTTTTTTCTGTTTTTACGCTTCGATGAACATTCATTTGTTGTAATTGAGTTATGAATATTACTTGACAATTTCTATTTCTTTGCTGTTATATTTGAATTTTTTTATTCGTTTTGTATTTACCACTTTTTCTTCTTATAAATATTTTTGTTTCGTCTATATTTAATTTTAGTTTATTTCTATGGTTTATAGTCTTTTTTTTTGTAAATTTCTTCCATTTCTGAGTAGAATAGCAATATCATCGTCAAACACTAGCAAATTGCAGCCACGAAACATATCAAATGTAAATAATATGAATAGAAAATGAAATGTATTCTAATGAAAAATAAATTGAATTATTATAATACATTCTTAAAATATCTATACGTTTTTAAATTACATTAGTCATTATATGTATTAATAATGTATAATGCAATTTGTAATTTGATATTAAAATAGAACGTTTAAATATGTATGTAATAACCGTTAAATTATGACGAAAATGATGTATATTACGAGAAAATAATGACCACACTGAGTAATGTATACATTATTGCTTCAAGTATTAATCCATTAAATGTAATCGTAGATGTTACGATAAAAATAATCATTATTTTATATTACTAATGATTGTATTATACCTGGTTTTTTAAAATTGAAACTATTAAGTAATAATATAAACAGGCGAATATATTAAACTATGACATGCAGTAATCCAATAAAATATTCATTTTATAAAAAGCATTTATTTCTTAATGACACAGTCATCATTATCAAGGATAGTTTGACACTTTTTCTGTAAATATTCAATCCTCTTCTTGAAAAAATCTGATAGCCTTGATTTAAAATAAGAATGTAGCTGATTTCTGAGCTCATCCACAGATTTAAAATTTTTATTCTCCAAGGAGTGCTCTAATTACTGAAGCAAATAATAATCAGATGAAGCAATATCCGGAAAGTATGATGGGTGTGGTAAAACTTCCCATTCGAACTGCGTAATTTGTTCTTGTGTAATCCTTACCGCATATAGTCTGGCACTGACATGTTGAAAAATAATGTCTTTTCTGTTGATTAAACTGGTCCATTTCTCAACAAATTTCTCATATAGCCCTTGTACTTGATGATAGTGCAACTCAGCGATAATTGATTTTCCAGGCTTTAATTACTCATAATGAATTTTGCCAGACAATCCCACTAAATGCAGGAATTGGTTTCGGGTTTCCTCTCACAGGAAGTCACTGTTTATAGCGTTTAACGTTTAAATAAAAGATTCATTTCTCATCTCCGGTGACAGTCCTAGTCAAAAAAAAAATTATATAATCTTGTCAGCAGTGAAACCAAACTGTTCGTCGTTAATTTTTATTTGCATCCGGTGATTGGTGTGATACACATATTCCTTGCTTATTGATATTGCCACTTTCTGTAACTGTCTTTGTACAGTGGATCAGTGTGACCCAATTCTGCATGACAATTTCTATATGCTTCATCTTGAGTCGAATTCTAACGATTTTGAGTCGTCATTATCGAACTCGACGGGTCGTCCATTTCGAGGTCTATTGGACAAGTCAGTCACCTGCAGTAAATTTTCTAAACCAACGTTATTAACCTTCAAAATTTACCCATAAATATCGTTTTTTTTCTTGTTATCTAATAATAAATTACTAGACGAAAATGAAAAAGCATACAATGACGCATGTATTCTTCGGAAGGTACAAAGTCGGACGTTTTATTATGAGGCAATAAAATTATATTGTTGTTGACAAGAGAGTAACTTCACAATCCGCATTACAAAAAAAATGTCTTTGCAATGTCACGATCGAAGTAGAACTGATATAAAAGTACATCATTGAAAATAGTTTATGGCTTATAGGTTTACCTTATATACATATATATATATATATATATATATATATATATATATATATATATATATATATATATATATATATATATATATTTAGTAATTACATATTGAATTTCGAAAAATCAAAAAAAATCTTTATTTATATAAAAAGGTGTTCGTAAAATGGGTCCACAAAAGTATATAGCGCTATTCTATGTACAGATATAATACGAAATCTCATTGTACCATGTTCTGGAAAAATGAACCGTTCTTCAGTTATGGCCTATTTAATAATCTAACACAATCTTGCATGCATTTTTTGTGAACAATTACTGATTTTTTTAAGGCAACCCAGCGATTTCATCTAAACTGTTTTTTATTCCTTACTTTATATACAATCTACTTATTATCACAGCTGCTGATTTGAGTTATAGAAATTTTGATCGCAGTTATTTTAAGTGTTTATGTATATATTTTTTTAAAAGACCAAATGAACCGAAACCCCTCACTAGTGTACCATTGTATAGATGTAATATTTTTATGTTAATGTTTTTGTTGATATTAAGTTTATTTGCAATCGAAATAAAGTTACATTGTCTGAAATACTATTAAAATCCCATACCGCAATGAAGTTTACAGAATATTAATATTTATTTTAAACGTTTCCAGAATTATGACCCGGCTGCGGTTTAGGTATTTTTTTCCATTATTGTTAACGTGAAACCACATTTGTTGTTTAATAACAGAAACTACTTTAAAATAAGAATAAAAAATAAACATAACATCTAATTACATTATTTTAGTAATACTTGTTTCTTTGTCATACTAGTAGTATTTTACTATTATAATAAAAAAAACGTAATTGTTTAATCATAAAACGTGTTTTGATTATGAGAATGTTTATATATATATATATATATATATATATATATATATATACACACATACACACACACACACACACACACACAATATTGAGTACGTGACCACTACTTCGTTACTTTTAAATACAAAGCATAATTTATTTATGTAGAGAATTAACAGTATTAACCTTTTGAATTGCAATTCCGTTTATTTACATCCTGTATTTTACCAACATAGAAAATTACAATATACTCTTTCATCTAGGTTTCTGGCAGATTGGTGTTTATTTGATTAAAATAAAAATCAAGCTCATAAAATATCACCAACACATCCGAAAGGTTATTTTCCAGTCATTCATTTCAAATATTCTCAAATTTAATATTTATTTGTACTACTTATGTATGTATATATATATATATATATATATATATATATATATATATATATATATATATATATATATATAAATCATACATAACACACAACCAGTACTTTTATCTATGATATAAATTCTATTTTTGGCCAAAATAATAATTGTTCATAGCACAATTTATTAAATAATTTATAAATGTGATTAAAAATTGATTTGAGGGTATATAAATAAAATGTATAAAATTCACACAATTCGCAGAAAAAAAAATAAAATAAACAGTAATCGAATAATCACATGTTTATAAATTCAACAGAAACACTAAAAAATATTTAATGAAACGGACATACGTATAGTTGAACCCCTTGGTCGTGAAATATAAACGTTATCCACGGCCAAGTAATATTCTAAGTTCAACAGTTTAAATAATTTGTGCGATAAACAGATACCGTTTTATATATTTACATGCGACGTACCTTTATTAATATATATGTTTTGAAATTGTAAATATGTGATAATGATTACGCAGAAACAAGACAATTCAGCAATATTTGTGTTCATCTTTATTTTTAAATGATTTATATAACCGATGGTATATATTTCTTAACTTTTTTCGAATATCTTTGCACCGCGCCATTGTTCATAAAATGGTATATTAATAATTTGTCCTTTAATGAAGTACATTACTTCCTTACTTGTCTTTACTTTTTGTAAAATTGCCAATCCCAAAAATAGATAATCTTATTTAACATTGTTCTTAAATCACATTTAGTATTTTTTTAAAATTGACTTCTGGGATTCTTGTAAAAGGTCAGGAGTAAAAAAATTAATTATTTATTAATCCAATTAACAAGCAATATATAATAAAATGAATACAGTAGTAAATACAGGAACCGAAGTATTACTCAGATATGCTCAAAATATGTTGTTTGGGTTCTAAATTTTGACTTTTATTCCAAGTTAATTAGTGAGATGCCGATATTTAATTTTTTTTGCACGTCAATTTACATATTTGTGTTTGTCGTAACAACCACTTTCCAAACTCATATTATTCGAGTCTACCAAATGTTTATTATTTTCATCTATTCATATTACTATTTTTTTTTGAAATTTATTGTTATAATATACATTCCCATCACTATGTTTTACAGCTTGTAAATCTTTACATGGTTTTCGTCAATCATGGCGGATATATAGTTGAATGGCAACTTTTAAATGTCTTATGTTGAAATTTTATTACAATCGATTCTGAATTTCGTTGAAAGTTTACAAGAGTACGTAGAGATGGTACGAGTATCGCCGTAATGCTATCCATAAAAGAATGTTTTTTCTCACACAGAGTGAAATTCTCAAGCGATTAATAAATGTACAACAATTAACGATATTTATCTAAAATTTCATTGTAGTATTTTATGATGAAATTAGATATGACGTCTATTTTTTATTCTAACAGTTATTTGTCAATATACAACAGTCGATTTTTCATTTAATGATAAGAAATAAAATTGATAAGTAATTATATTCTAATATATTTATAAAATAATAACTTGATATCTTTTATTTTTAAGTGTTAAGACTATTCATCAAAACAAAACAATTAAAATAGGAGAAATGATTTCCCCAGTCCTCCCACTCCATTGTACTGTGTTTATATAAACTGTTTGAACATTGCGGGTGATGATAGTGTGGTGTGCGACTGGTGTTGTATTCAATGTGTGAGACATTTCTCGTATAGGAAGTAATATTTATCGTACGAGTACAGACATGATTTTTAAGTAGTTCTTTGTTATACGATGAGTTGTTATCACCAATGGTCATTGCCATTAACATTTAACTTTATCTGAAATATGTGAATATGCACTAATAATATACTTTTTTGTTAAAAAATATAAACAATCTCCTTTTGTGTGTTGATTTAATGCCTTTTGTGTTTGAAATTGAACAATAGTTTTTCTTGACATTGGCAGTTTTAGTTTGTGAGCGCTTGTTTTTTTGTTACACGTGCGTGTATTGTTTTTAATGTTTTGTTTTACAAAAATCAAGCCACTGTTTTCGAACTTATTTATTGGCTATTGACGGTAAGAATTATTATGTAATATTAAATGGCTTGCGAGTATTACCAAATATGTATTTAAAGTTTTCATATTGTGTTTTCTCATATAACAATGATTTGTTTAATGGTCATATAATAGTTGTTTTTTAATGTTCACATTTAGATTGTTATTGCATTTACGCAATTCTTTTTATCACTTGTGCAATTTTTTCTCAATGAATCATTGATATGCAATATATATATATATATATATATATATATATATATATATATATATATATATATATATATATATATGGAGAGAGAGAGAAATACACACACAAGTGCATTTATTATTAAATGTACTAAAAAATCAATGATTTTCAACTTATATTTAACATTTATATATTTACATAAAAAGTGTATATGTATATGTTTATATATATATATATATATATATATATATATATATATATATATATATATATATATTTGAAAATATAATACCGTGAAAAGTGTCCATAGTATGAATGTATTTCTTGAACTTAAGTACGCAGGTATGTACTAAAAACTTAAAAAAATAGTGTGTATTGGAGCAAGGTGAATGTATAGTAGCTCACAATATATGTCTACATATAAGCAATTGCATATATGCATTCTTGTTTACATATTCGTATGAATGAATGTGTATATAAATAAGCATTACCAGTGCCGTAGCTTGCATTTTTAATGCTCATAATGAAATCTCAATAATGTCTAGTTCAAAATTTACCTCTATCTTCTTGGCACGCATGAGAAATGTGAATTATTTGTATCGAAAAATATTCGTTCGATACAAAAAATAATTCTATTCGTTTATTATGTTATTGTAAGCATGAAAAACAAAATATCAATAACAACAGGATCAGTTTCATTAACCTTGGGGAAAAAATTCATACGTTTCAAATGGAGTGTGGATACTGAAACATTTGTCTTGAATAAAACACTGTTATCGAATAGAAAATGTCCTTTTTTATTGAATTTAAATAATTGTTCTACATATAGCAGCCTTTACTTGCTCACTCTAAATTCATGCCTTTGTAATATTTTAAATACTTTTTAATAACGTCAAAGCACACTGCACAGGCAATCTTCGTAATAACTCAATTAACACTGATCGATATAGCGCTCTCATGACGTCACAAAACATAAAACATAATGAAACATGAAAACGTGTATTATTTATATTTTTTTTGATACATAATGTTAAGATTTTAGTATTTTATCAAGTGAATCTACAAAAATAATATGTTTCAATTAATAACAAATATACGTTTTAAATGAACAAATAATAATATTAAATCAGAACCTTTCATTTTCAACTCTGTTTTAAAATTCATTAACGTTGCATTGAAAAGTCTCCAAATGTACTCAAAAGAATATATGATTTGTATTATAGGTCTTGTTTAACGCAGTTTCATTTAAATATGGAATTTCAGAAACAATTTCTGAGCACTAAAGCTCATGTGTACTGTCATTTACTCTGCATGATATAATCAAGCATTTCGAAGTTACAAAATCAACAGAAAACCACAGTCTAAACCTTGAATATCTACAAGATATTCATCTAGTACTATGAACATTGAATTGTAAAATACGTCCAGAAAGTTTAGCATTAAAATTAAGCCAAATTAAGCATTTCAAAAGTGGTGTGGGTGAAGAGAAGTGAAGAGATATAAAAAGAAAAGTGTTAGTCCAGAAACAATATTTATTTTAAGGAAGCATGGATTCATTAGAAAATAGTCGTTAGGAAACCTTTTTTAAGCGAACGAAACAATAAATAGAATGGAGTTTACATAATTATGCAAGAAAACAACTATTTTCTAAAATAAAAACGATTTTAACTTGTATATGTTCGAAGGCTAAACGTATGTCTGGAAAAAAAGTTTATAACGGATTCAAATAAAAAAATGCTACAGCCTACTGTAAGACATAATGACGACTTTGTCGTAGTATAGTGTTGTTTGGTCTCTGCTTCATTTAAATTTTCACATAATTAATCGAATTATAGATTACAGCAAGTACTTAGATATTTCAAAAGAAAATGTAAGACAAAATCGTAAACATAAAACCCTAAATGTTATTTGTGACTATTCTACAATTGTCCCAATGTAATGGCATCTTCCACTCAGTTGTTACATTTAAATATAATTTCCAGATATAGTTTTTATTAGAAGAAAAAAAATTATTCTTGATCAGGACGATCTAGAAACAAGTTTAAAAGAAGAATGGAAGAAAATTGGACTGTTATATTACTAAAAGTAGTTTTATTCCAAATGGTTTGATAGCTGTCAGGAACAGTGAAGGTCGCCTTAAAAAAATAGATTAATGTTGCTTTTTATACATTTTTCAACATAATATACATGAAAAAACAGTTTACAACGCCAGTAAAAAAACTGAATGTTTGGGTTTAATTTTGAAATTATTAAAATATTTTTGGAAATTAAATGAATGAGTTTTATTTTAGTTTCGGATTTATTTGGATTGAAATACGTTTATCTTAATAATAATAAATTTATTTCTCTCAGAATAATATTAATTTTATTAATCTTTCTTAAAATAATAATAATTTATCTTCTTATATTGAAATTTGCATGCGTTTTATTATTCCTTACAAAATATGTGTATATATATATATATATATATATATATTTTTACATATTTTTTTTAAATAATTTAAAAAAAAATCATGAGAATTAAACAGCGAAAAAATTAAATCATTTCAAAGGACATTGAGGTCATTTGTAAATAATAAGAAAAATATCTTAACAAGACGTTTGCAAATTACAATATGAAATCATGAAATGTAGCCAAAGCTTTGACAACAAAAAGCTAAGCTGCAATACTTGTTATTTCATTTTGATAAATAGTACGATATGTGAATTGAAGGACAAGTTCAGCTTTTTTCTTCGATAATGAGATGTTCTGATATTATGTATTCTTTATATAAACTTGTATCGTTTAAAGTAATTTCATATTTTAGATTAATGTGTGTGCGTGTATGTGTGTCTTTAGTATAGTGACTTCTTGTTGACTACCATGAATCTCCTTGAATAAGATCCAAAGTCTATTTTGGTGAATCTACCTATATATTAACATGTTATTTGGGTTTTTGTATTGAAATAAAAATTTGAACGAATGCCAAAACACTCAACATATAATAGACGAGAACAACTATTGTAACATAACGTAATTTGTTACGGACATTCTCAAAAATCTAACCACTTCGGTGGCCTTCGTATTCTTAAATGGGGATTACACATTTCTCCACGACTCGTTTTATTTATTCCTGATTCTCTCTTTTCATTTTTTATCTCCCTCGCGTATACGGATATAAATTCTATGCATGAATAAACAAATTATATTTCTGTACCTCGTCATTTCCCAAACTTTTATCACTTAGGCCGCCGTGATTATTGCATATTTTCTTTACGATCGTCATAGCTAATATGAACAAAATACTACTGAATATGCTTCAAGTATTTTTGTTTTACTTAACAACAGTCTATCTGTATCCGGTCTAATTTATACAAATAAGATAAAGAAAATCGACAAATAAACATAAATCGTCTGAGCATGAAATATAAATTATGTGTCATAATCGATAGTGATCTCAGAGAGAATTAGAAATAAACATATAGCATTAAGAATAAAGATGAATTATTATAATCAATATACGAGGGCAGTTCAAAAAACAAATAGATGTTTAACAAGTTAAAAAAAGAATCTTATTCTACATACATGTGTTTTATTAAGATTATTTTTCTACACAATCATCATTAACTTCTATACATTTAATCTAAAACTAATGAGCTCCTGGATTCCATCCTAGGAGAGACGTTTTGATATTTTATGCAGCAACTTTGCACAATATTGTCGACCTCCACAAGGGAAAGATAAATTTTATTTCTGGTCTTTAATGTGGTGCAAGAGTGGATGTACAATGAACCAGAAAGTATCTTCCGACTATCCCCATAAAACAAAATCAAATAAGGTTAGATCTGGATAACGCGGAAGATACTCAATCCTATTGACAAACTTGTGTCATCTGTAGATTTTCTTAAATATCATTCGCAAAAGTCAATTCTACAATCAGGATCATCTTCATCCAGTGCCTGAACTAATATATCTTTTTCAATCCTATTGACAAACTTGTGTCATCTGTAGATTTTCTTAAATATCATTCGCAAAAGTCAATTCTACAATCAGGATCATCTTCATCCAGTGCCTGAACTAATATATCTTTTCCATCTTGCACGTTTTAAACTGTTCTGCACACTGAGTTTGTAAAAAAAGATTATATTCATTAACAACGTTGCTAATAAACATGCAAACATCTATGGACGGTCAACATTTCAACAAATATTTGAACAGCGCACACTCGCCTTGCCAAATATATAAACTGTGAAATTGCATAGTTTTATACTAGACAAAAGATATTAGACATTGACATCAATAGACTGATTAAGCAATGAATGTCTGGTTTTCACCAACTATTAGAATGCTGAACATAACGTTACGTAGACGACTTCCATATTTAAATTATACTTAAATATCTATTTTATTCATAGTTTTATTTTTTTTTATCTTGCACTTAAACTAGTCTATCAAATTTAATAACTAGTTTGTCTCGTAACTTTTAATTAAAAGCGAATTTCAATCAATACATGTATTTAGAAGTAAATACAGCGAAACCTTATGAATAGCATTTGCTCGGAACTGAATTTCTTTACAAAAAATATTCAAAATCGTCGGAACGCCATTCTTATTTCTCTAAATATTCAGTAAATGCTTACCGATTGTTGTTTATGTGTATTTCGTTGACAATTTCGTCATCTTCAGAGTGTTAAGGTACAGAAAAATAAGAGTTTTTTTTGATACCTTAAGGTTTTTTTTAATGATTAATAATCACTTATTGAACATTTGTGACTGGCAAAAATAACTTTTGTGGTTTGTGGGGCGGAAAAAAAGAATAATTTGTGACAAATCGTACACGAAACCCTTTTTTATGATTGTGATCTTGTAAAATGTTAATTTTTTGTTATATATTAATGTCCTGTAAGACATATTTAAATCTATAAGACAAATAGTCGTTTGTAGGTTCAAATTTCATTCTACAACGGTCAGAATATATAAATGTAGGTTGAAGAAAGACTTTATTGATCAGTTACTTATGAATCTCCAAAGCATCTTAAATGCTAAGAAGCGTTTGAACGATATTAATTTTGATATTTGTCTCTAACGCTGTCATAAATTTAAGGAGAGATTAAAAAGTGATTGAACAGCCAGGCCTTAGTACTACCGAATTTTGCTTGTGTATTATATTTCTGTCGGCCGATTTTTATTACACACTGTTTAATATTAATAGATTGTCGTTAACGCCATTGATAATTTAGATATGTTCTTTGTTATCGCTTAATTCTCACTTAAGGTCAATCAGGCGATTAATTTATTTCCAAACATATGTATCATATTAGATAAAAAAATGACTTTGAAAAAGTAAGACTGATATCGTTCATAACCTTTGAACAAATGATTTGCACCTTAATGTATTATCATCACAAAGTGTCGTGAATCAGAATATCAAAGTTCTCTCATTTATGACATAAATTCTTATACCATGTATTCTTATCAATATTTGTTCTGTTTTTACTAGAATTTTCAGCTAGTATTACTGAGATTGATTATTCATATTCCATATGTGTATTTTTCGTAATAAAAACATTAGTTTGTATGAAAAGGCAACGCTTTTCACATAACATCTGTGTTATAGATTCTGGCTGTTGAATGATATTTTAACACTTTCTACTTTAATGAAGTACATTACTCCTTTACTTGTCCTTACTCTCTGTAAAATTACCAACGCCAAAAATATATTATCGCATTTAGCATCATTCTTCTTAAATCACATTTTGTCTTTTATAAAAGCTAACTTCTGCGGTTCTTGTCAAAAAGTCAAGAGTAAAGAATAATAAGTCAGGATATATTTTGACTAGTGAAAGTCGGACTTTGAGTGATGGCGGCCGGGCAAAGTCGGACTTTACCAACAACATATATATATATATATATATATATATATATATATATATATATATATATATATATATATCTATCCTGATAGCATTGAAATTAGAGTTAAATTGTGTTTTAAAATTATTTCGACAATAATTAAAATTGCATTTTATTTGAAAAGTTGCTAATGAATTTTATAATCGTATAAAGTTTCACTTTTACAAAAATTACGAAAAAATATGACTCAAAAAAATACTTATTTCATGTCGTATATTGCATGAATTTAAATTCTTGAAGATATTAATTTTATATATATATATATATATATATATGTACATATACATATACGTATGTATACACTTGTATTAAGTAACGTTTGCTATTCTGTAATGGATTGATATGTTATTAAATCCGTTACATAAAATTGGAAACAGAAAGTGAATGTACATTATTTTGCATTTAGAAAATATTTTAACAAGCTATTAAGAATAAAGCAATCTTGTGTATATTTTGTAATTTCGACATCGTTAATAATATATTTTACTATCGAATGACTAGACATTTTTATACGAAATATACACATTAGATATTTTATAATAGTTTTAAGTTATGTTATTAAGGCTAGTATTATTTTGTAAAATATTTATTATTATTTCTCTCTGATAGACAGTAATTATAATCGCATTGATACATAGATACACATTGAGAGCATAGAGATACACATCTCTATATTTTGGCAATTATCCTGTAATAGTTTTTACTTGTTCATTTCAACACACTATTTTTATTGTTGTAGAAGTAGATATAAATAGTAATATAATTAAGTGTGGGTTAGTCTTTTTTTAATTAGCGACGGATCTAGTAAAATGACATTAACAAAGAAAAAAAATGTACATAAAAGTAATTTATGAATCGAAAATTAAGTATATTCGGTTGACATTGACGTGTCTGCCAAACGGGCCTTGGCAACGAACTGACAAGCACAATGTCATGTCTATATTTATAAACAATTCGACTCATCACACGTCATTAAACTTTGGACTAAATATTGTATATGAGCAGTGATTACTTTTAAAGTATACCTGTGCGTGCTTATATAACATGTTATTATTTTTATTATACTGAACGAGTTATAAAAAAATCGTCGCATGTGTATGAATAATAAGTAATGTATATACATTCATCTGTTCAATTACACACATGCAGATATATATATATATATATATATATATATAATATATGTATACATAATATATATATATATATATATATATATATATATGTATATATAATATATATATATATAACATATATATATATATATATATATATATATATATATATATATATATTTTAAGATTAATTAATTACGATAAATATTACATATTTTCCATCTTTATAGCTTTTTGCTGAAAAACAAAACTGAAGAATGCAGGCTGAAATAATGCAAAACGAGGTCGCAATGTTGTTTATATATATATTTGCGTGTGTATGTACACACAAATATTTAGGTGTTAAAAATATTTTAATATATTTAGTAAATGATTAAGCACACATGCATTTGATTGATGATTAATTTCACGTATTAGCTTTGTTATTTTTTTTCACATTTTTCCACTTACATGATACAGCCAGTAGACTTTTTCGAAACATTGCCAATTTATGTGACTTTCAATTAGTATACTTCCGCTCATATTTGCCAAATAATAAAAAATTCCACGTTATTGATGTCTGGAAATTCATTCGTTCTTATACAAATTTGTGTAGGTATATATATATATATATATATATATATATATATATATATATATATATATATATGTATGCGTGTATTGTATGTGTATGAATACGAGGAGGGGGACTTGTAAATTTCGCGACCTGATAATGAAAGACTAGAGAGATTTGAAAGTTAAACAAATCTAAATCAAGTGAATTTCACGAATGGGGCATCAAATCCTACTTCACAGCTGGTCTATTTTTGCCGTAGAAAAGACACTTGTATGGGCACATACATTATCTTGATGAAAAATGGTTTCTTTCGATGTTAAATTCTGTGTTTTCATTACGTTTTTCGTTCAGTTGTTCTAAAAGGTCAACATAGTATTCCCTCGTTATCATTTTACCCTTTGGAAGATAATCATTCAACAGTATCCCCGTAGCATCTTACTAAATGGAAGCTATAACCTTTCTTGCAGACAAAATGAACTTGTAATACTTCCATTATTCTGATTGCTGTTTTATTTCTGATTTTTAGATTTTCACTCTATCCTATTTCTGGTCTCTTGTTAAGATAAGAAAAACAGATTGTGCAACGTTTTTTTGCAAGACCCGTATGCTCTTCCCTTTCGTTCAGTCTCTTTAACAATCAATCGTGGATTAGTACGGATAAGTTTGCGAACTTTTTTTAATCTTTTCATCGGTTTTGGAAATTACGTACTCATTTTTTGTCGTATTTATTTGAAGTTTTATCTTAAAGTGTGTGAAGCACTCAACAAATGTGACTCGACTCAGAGCATTTCTCCAAAGACCGTTTTTAAAAATTAGTCTTTCACCTGCTCTCTTCCCAAGTTTGAAATAAAATTTCGCAGGAATGTAATGCATTCAATCGATTCCATTTTGAAAAATGACGGGATAAAGGAAATCTAATTACGTAAACCACTTACAACTCATGAAATAAATTATTTTTTGATATGAACTGAATGCGGTCGACTCACAACTGATGGTTGAATCATACCATGTCACTGTTTTTCCCCTCAACTTACTAAATCAATAATATACATTTTTCATGTAATATTTATTTTTGTTTCAGGTCCAGTGCTGTTGGCAAATTCCTATTATTCTCAACATTCGACTTTCACTACAACCGATCATACCCTTTTCGAAAAATGTCAGTGAATTTGGTAGATTTTAAATAATTACATTACAAAATGTAAAAAGTCTTCTGTGTTTAACTAAATTAAAATAGAAATAAATAAAAGTGTAATCTGGGAAGAATAACTTCGTATCAAAATGAATAGTTACATCGGTAAAGTAATTTCGAATTTTCGAGATTTTTACAATGAAATAAATGCTGCAACACTGACCGGAGCTATAGATGTAGTTGTCGTGGAGCAGCCGGATGGAACTTTTACATGTTCTCCGTTCCACGTGCGTTTTGGAAAATTGGGTGTTTTGCGAAGTAGAGAAAAAGTCGTAAGTACTATAAAAATAATTCTATACTTATAAAACTTATAATTTTGCATATATGGTTACTCTGTCATATTCGTATACGAAAAATCTAATAATTGAAAAGCACATAAAAACGCCATTAAATTTTAATAATTTTATTAATTCTTTTTTTTCAATATTCTATATAACAATAAATTATTATACACATTACATAAGTTCATATATTAATTTATTAACAACAACGAAGAAACAGAATCATGCAAGATGATAATAAAATTATCTCATATTCATATTTGTACAAAACAAGTTTATCACGAGAATACAGTCCATCAATTTTACAAATGACAAAATGTTTAATTAATACTTCGTTTGAAAACATTTGCTTCTCATTATTTCATTTTAATATTTTTGGCCTGGCTTTCATTGTTTTTTTTTTTGATAACTTCAGGGCTGCTATTTGTCCAATCCGCATCCAATGTCCTTTTCAAGTCATTGGTGCTTATAAGTTCATATTTCTGTATTCTGCGTTTAAGCTCTGCCTACAGATTTTCAATTGGTTTGATGTCACGTGATTGGTGGAGGAAACGTGAGGGGCGTTTCCGTAACATAGGGACAATTGTATAAAACTTAATCTCAGATTATATTAGCCTTATGAGGTGTTCCAAAACCGGGTCATGCGCCTCATCACCGATGCGCATTTCCTGGTGAGGAACACCACTCTTCACCGGGACCTCCGCCTCCCTACTATCGACGAGTTTGTCCGCCGACAGGCTAGCCGATTGTACGGGCGGGCGAGATCCAGCGAAAACGCCCTAGTCCGCGGACTGGGAACGAACGACCTCGTCGCCGAGCACTGCAAACATCAGCGGCCTAGCCTGCTGGTGGCGCAGCGCGAGGTGGACGACGGTCAGTGACCTGGCGTCAGCCCTCCCCGATGGCCAGTAAGAGGTCGGCCTTCACTGGTCGACCTGGAGCTCCGCTGGCCCCAAAGCTAGAGACGACCCCCTGGAGGGGGTAGAAATGCTCCAAACAACGAGAATTTCCGTACCCAGCAACACCCCAGGAAATACGAGAAACGCGAGCCATGAGCGTATATCGCTTGGTGCTCAAGCAAGCATGGGCCCCTCAGGCCCTCGCTACACACAGACGTATTAGCCTTATGTTTGGGATTATCGCTATCGTTGGTAGATGCGTCTGCTCAGTGTGATACAGCAGGCACGTAGTGATATTGGGTGCCGGGTGTAGAACCCCTAGTCCATGTCTGAAACGTAAATACACTGACGACGGTCCAGCAGGAGTTGCAGTTTCATGATGGCATGGAAAGACCGGAGACCTCCAAGCGCAACAGAAGAGTTCATCCTCTTACTGATCATGCTTGGAATCGTTGCCTTGATTGAATATATAATTATCTGCGATTCCTAAACGGGTTGCACAGCATTACAAATTCTGTTCTAAAATGTTGATGTACTTCAATTTGACCGTAATTCCGCATGTAAAATGAAGATTAACAAATTTTCACACTGTTTACTCAGAATCATTTATTTCTCATTAGATTGCAAAACAATATATATTTATTATATATATATATATATATTTCATAAATGTTCACTTTAATTCATAGCTTTTTAATGTACGAATACGACTGGAAGCAACTGTATGTGTGTATGTATGTGGTATATATATATATATATATATATATATATATATATATATATATATATATGAATGTTACACAAATGTACGAATGTAATAAAGATGTATTATTTAGGTTGATATAGAAATCAATGGCCAGCCTCAAGATATTCATATGAAATTGGGTGACAGTGGAGAAGCATTTTTTGTCGAAGAAGTTCAATCGACAGATTCAGAGTTTATTCCTGAACATTTAGCCACATCTCCTATACCTGTTTCTGAATTCGAAGAATTGTATACGGCCGCGACTGAAAATCCTCGTCGAAAAAGTATCGATCTCGGTTTTAATTCGGTTGTCACCGACACGTTATCCGCTAACCAAACATCGGATTATACGCAGAGGCGTTACACCGGGGGCATGGAAAAAGATTACGCATCACAAAAAAGAGAGTTCCTTTCTCGTCAGTTGATCCTCGGAAATCTTAAGACCGATCAAGATATAATAGATGTTAATATCGTTAATACTGAAACTAAAACTAACGGTCAAGACAATGAAATTAACGACCATGAAGAAGTTTTTGAAATGGAAGATCTCGATAATGCAACACCGGCAGAAAATCTAATAACCGTACCGAAAATATTTTCAGCTGAAACTATCGAAGATCCTAACTTTCTTAAAAACGATTTTGTTCCGATTAAAATTGAAGACACTTCCAATCTGACTGTGAAAACAGATACTGATAATTATGATAAATCGGAACAAGAAGCGAAGAATGGTAAAAAAAAACGAAGAAAGAAGTCTATCATGAAGAAGAAGAATGCACAACGAAAAGTGTCTACTGTCGGAATGGAACAGAATTTAAATGAATGTAAAGATAATTTATCCGTTCAAGATCTAAACATAGAGTCGAAGATGTCGGAGTCATCGACAGATAAAAGCATTTTAGGAAGTGATGAATCTGAAGAAGCAGTCGGTACTGAAGCGGATCCTTCTCCATCTACACGTAACATAAATCGAGATATTGATTTCCATTTCTTCAGTGATACTGAATTAACTTCAGCAAATAGGTAAATCTATTCTTTGTGTATGATTCATGTTATTGCTTTAATATTTCATAAAAATTTCTCCAATTTGAATCTTTTGTATTTAATAATAGAAAAGCTTACATTTCTATATGTACAGTTGTAATTAATTTGTATTGCTAATCAATAATTATCATTTTATATTAACATTAATTTTAACACTGCTTTGAAAAGCTTTTATTAATTTTTAGAATTTCTCTGCAAAAGTGAAATATTTAATTTTCTTAATTTACATATGCCATTAACTTTTTACTCTATATATGTTGCACTTAAATGTATGTATGTATGTGTGTGTGTGTGTGTGTGTATATATGTATATATGTATATATATATATATGTATATATATATGTATATATGTATATAATTATGGCACGTGTTACAGAATCACAATTTATGCACATATTATAATTAAGAGTAATTATTTAATCTATTCGTTACTGAAATTGACTAGAATCGCCTTTCTTGAAACAATTACACCAGCCAAATAAATTTCTGTTGACAATAATTGCTTTAAAAAATAAATTATTTTACATTTGTGTGTGTGTGTGTGTGTGTGTGTATGTATATATATATATATATATATATATATTTCATAAAATGAGTGCACAAAACTCTGTAGATCACTATACTATGTACAAAAATAATTAGAAATATGACGTTATAACAATTTTTGAAAAACAGACCGTTCTGTTATGGCCTTTTTATTATTTTGATAGCCTGACACTCTTGTTAGCATCTTTTGTGACTCTGAATTTTTTAGTCTCTTAGGGTCTCTGAATAATATACACAATAGCACAAATTTAGACTATCAAATTAATATGTAGGTAATAACAAGAGAACAGTACATTTTTTGAAAACATGTTAAAATGTCATTTCCTATTATTTTTGTATATGAAATCATGCTATATACTTTTCTGCATTCATTTTAGGAACATCTATATGTATGCATGTGTGTGTATATGTAATATATATATATATATATATATATATATATATATATATATATATATATATATATATATATATATATATATATATATATCTATCTGGGTGTGTACATATGTAATTTATGTATGTGTTATAATATATGAACCTGTTCATTTTCTAAAAGTACTAAGAATAGTTTAATTAAAATGTTATGTGTTTGAAACTACTATATCTTTTAATTAATATTTAATGAATAATTTGCTTTAGTAACCTGTACTGTAATTTTTTTCACCGAATATTAAATCCATCAAAATCTATGTATATACAACTGCTATTAAATTTTTAAAGCTTAAAAAAGAATGCTTTCAAAACAAAATAATTTAAATTTTTGAACTGGTTTCAGTGTTAGTTTTTTTATTTCAATCATCTACAATTAGAAAATTTTACTCATTACACATTTCTTTTATTTTATGCTTCGCACTTTATGTTGATTGCGGGTATGAAATCATTTCATTCATTTGGTGTATGTTATATACGTAATATTATGATCATAATTATATTGATTTCAATGTATAAATATTCAATTTATTGTTATCCTAGTGCTAATACATCTCGACCCAGTACTCCGATACAATCGGATACAGAATTTGAATTTTCACAACGTAAAACAGAACCTGATGATGAAGGACACAGCTGGGCATGGGGACAGTTACCTATTACTAACCCTCAAAACGAATCGACTGAAAACAAACAAGGTGAACAAATCACTTTTTTTATTGTGTGTGAATTAAATAATAAAAAATGTTTATTTTCTACTTTTGTGATAGACCAACAAGCTGAACGAAATTCTATGTTGAGTGGAATGTTCAGTTTTATGAAGAAAAATAAACATGCCCGACATGTTAAAGATTCTGAGGGTCTTTATTTAGCAGATTTAAGCTCTGGAAATTTGGACCCCGAAGTAGCTGCTCTTTACTTTCCTCGCAAAACTAAAAATACCGGTATGCAAAATTACAAATAAATTCGAACAGTTGTTCACGTATGTATATTCACATAAAGTCACATCACAGTGTGTCTACACGTGTGTATATATTATCAAAAGCAATTTAATTTCTTTTCCAGCAAAGTATTTTTATTTTATAATTTTTATCTAAATAATGTATTGTTTCATAGTTTGATTAGATATAATACTTTTTTAAAATTACTTTCCTATTGCAGATAAAGGAGCATAAATTTTTATTGAATATACTACCTTAGAAAATAGTAGTATGTTTCTCTTTTTAAGTTTTTGTATGTCTGTATTAATTCAGAAGGTTACTAATTGAATTTAAGTTAAAATTTAAGTATCAATGTATGTTTACTTAAACATAAAAATAAATCAAAAACTAATATATAGGACATTATATAGTTAGGTTACCAATTTTATATAATAGTTTGAGAAAAATTATACTCATTATTATCTATGTAGGAACTCTTTGGTTTTATAATATTAAATTATTCGATTTATTCAATTTGAAATCAAGTAATTCATATTTTACAGAATATGTATATACATATGTATATATATATATATATGTATATATATATATATATATGTATATATATATGTATATATATATACATATATGTATACATATGTATATATATATATATATGTATATACATATGTATATATATATATATACATATATGTATACATATGTATATATATATATATATACATATATGTATACATATGTATATATATATATATATATATATATATATATATATGAATATATAAGTGCATGACAATAATTAAAATATCTCATAATTACTGTAAAATAATATAACAAAATAACAGTAAATGAAAAATTTTAGATGCAGATAATGATTGTGAATCTGGTAATGGACCATCCCTGCCACAAAGTCCAAATAGCATTGAAGGTGCTAAATCTATTGATTCTGATTTTGATGATGTATCTAAAGATGTTCATAAGTAAGTTCATTCTATTTAAAAAAAAAAAATACAATTCTAAGAAAAGTAATAGATTGAATGCTGTTTTCATTTAAATCTATCACAATCAATATTTAAATTTAGTCTTTATTATATGAAAAGTTTAAATTAATGTTATTGCATTTAATTAAAAGCAGAATTATCTTCTGTAAGAGTAAAACAAGAATAATCATTACAGTTGTTAATTAGTACATTGAGATTAGATTAAAAAGAACAAAATATTTTTTAGGCAATCGCTTGTACAATCAGTTGTTAAATCTTATCTTTTTTTTATTCTTTTTTTTTCCAGACATTTGCAAGATATTTCATTATCATTATGTGGCTGGACACAGCCACCGAACCCTGATAGCTTTTTAAGACATCTTATCACATTTTCTGATCTTTGCAACAATCCATCTGTATTAGAATCATCAGAATTAGTTGTAAGAATAAATGGAAAATATTACTCTTGGAAAGCTGCTATACCAATTATTATAAGTTTGATTGTTTACCAAAGACCTTTACCACAAGTAAGTTTTTTTTTTTTGTTAATTTTAAAAATAAATCGATGTTTGTTATTGTAAAAACTAATTATACCTTGTTTAGAACTCGAATTCCCAAAATATAAACAAAAAAAAATAGTGTAATGGCTTTGTAATCGGTTATGAACATTGAGATATTCAAATGTGATTCGAAGGTGAAAAAATTACAAACAAATGTAGGTTTCTTCATAAGCTTACATCATTTGCATCACTCAGATTTAGAATATAACGAGTGTATATATTTTATAAAAAATATTAATTTCTCAAAAAAATTATTTATTAGTGTATTCCTGTACAGTCACTCACAAAAATGTTTATCAATTTTGTATTTGTATTACAAGTCAAATATTAAACATATTAATAAATAAAACAATTTAAAATGATGTTGCAGAACAAAATGTAAAATACTATGCTAATATTTTTCTCATGCATACAAGTTTATTCCTAAAATTAATGGAAAAATTAATTTTATGTACATTTTGGTTTACGAAAGTCTTCGTTGACTTAACAAATTTTTTTTATTGCATGTATGACGTTTCCGAAACAACAAAAATTTTGCGAAGCACGTTTATTACTGATTTCATATGAATCTTAATTAATGTTGATTTCACAACTGTTTAAACAAATCCTTAAATAAAAAAATATATATCATGCAAATAGCATACGTAATTGTTTTGATTGTGGGAATACGAACAGTAACTAAGTTTTACTACATATTTAATTTTTATTTCTGATAAGTATGTCTCTGTTTGTATGATAAAATAGATTTTTAATAGAACTAAATCTGTTTTATTTTTTTTAAATTTATATTAGGTTAGTAGAAAAATAATTGCAGTTTATGACCTTCAAATTCATATAAAACACTGCAATTATTTTCCTACCGACCTAATAAAATATGAAAAATACAGTGGGCTAATATTAGCTATTTTGTTGCAAGTAGTGCTCATTAAAATGTTGTGTAGTGGTATATATGCATCATGTACAGTTGAATTTGCATAATGAGATATACAGTTCATTTTTATATGTGTATCCTTTGAATGTGTGATCTCATATGCTTTTTTTTATTATAGACATCTATAGAACAATTGTGTATGCATGTAACAGAAACAAGCCTAGAAGATAAATTATCTAAACCAGAATCTAAAAGTTATTCTTGGTGGTATTGGAGAAGAAGTAAAAATCCTGCTGATAAAAGTAGTATACAATCTGAATCGACTGAAAAGAATGATGTTAAACTAGAATTAGAAGCAGTACCTGACATACCACCAACTGCTTCATCTAATGTGATTGAAAAAACTATTATTACTGATTTAGAAAGTATGTTCTCTAATTTTATTAATATGATTTAAGAAAAACTATAATAAATACTACCAAACCACCATTGCTTATGTAGTTGATATTTATGAAAGTTCATAGGGATCTTATAGATGTGTATGTATATATACGTGTGTGTGTGTGTGTATGTATATATATATATATATATGTATGTACACACTTTTACGTATGTATATTGTTAAACTCAATTATAGCGAGTAATTTGGGGCCAAAAATATTTCATTTTTAAAAACTACTTTTTTTTACCAGTGACAGGTAAATTTCACCTAAGTATTCTCTTTTTATGTATACATCTCAATAATATGATTGTAAATTTTATTAAAAAGTAATGCACCAATCATTTAAATAGTAAAACCGTTAACCTTTTTTTATTAATAAACTAAAATTCATTATAGAAATGGGGTTTACCCCATTTTTATGATAATTGTAATATGAAAGGATTTATTATCAATTAGAAAAACTATAAAGTTCTTCAAAGCGATTAAATTTATTCAGTGTCTCCATGAAACAAACTTATTATAAAAATGAGTGTTTGTGTAGAAGTGTGCATGAACTAAAATCCATGTAAATTTTCTCATTATAGTCGGAAACGCATTATATCCATGCTCGCTATAACCAAGTTTGACTAAATAAAAAATATATGTATGTATGTATGTATGTATGTGTATATATATATATATATATTGAAAACAAATATGCCATTCATTTTTATAAGTAATTTTAAGAAAGTATTAATTATATATTTTTTAACTAGATTATATTTTATTTTAAAATGTTTGTACACTTTGCACTTGACCACAATCATTTTAATAGTTAAAAGAAAGAAATTAAATATATTTATTTCAGATGTTGTGATCAATATGAAAGACGTAAATATAGATAATAGTAGTAATGTAATAGAAAGTAATCGTACGGAGCATTTAGAAGATGGCGGTGGCTATAGTGGATCTCAAAGTTCTGAAGATAGTGATCATGCTAGTCGAGAGATGCCAAATAAACCACACCCACCTCGCACTCTAAGTGAAGAAAAGTATCGTAAAACATTAAGACTTACTTCAGAACAGATAGTAAGTTTAAGGAATATATTGTGAGTGCTTGGATTATTTATTTATTCCTACGTTTTTTTTAGGCTACTTTAGACTTAAACGAAGGGATGAACGAAGTTGAATTTAGTGTTACTACTGCTTATCAAGGTACTACACGTTGTAAATGCCATATCTATCGTTGGCGTCACGATGATAAAATCGTTATTTCTGATATCGATGGCACGATTACAAAGTACGATATTTGATATAAACGTTAATGTTTTGTATAAAACTATATTTAATAAAAATATCACTTTAGGTCAGATGTTCTTGGACATATACTTCCAATAGTTGGCAAAGATTGGGCTCAGTCAGGTGTAGCACAATTGTTTACAAAAATTAAGAACAATGGTTACAAACTTTTATATTTAAGCGCTAGAGCTATTGGTCAAGCAAGAGTTACTCGAGAATATTTACGTTCTATTAAACAAGGCGATTTATCATTACCAGACGGACCTTTGTTACTCAATCCAACATCATTGATAAGTGCATTCCATAGGTTAGTTAATTCTTTTTGAATCAATTCTGTTATTGAAAACAACTTTCGTGTATATTATTTTCTTCGACAATTGTTGATTTTTTAAATTATAAATTATTTGTACAAATTTTTTGAATGTGAAGAATTTGAAATTACAGACATTTATAATTGTTAATAATTATTTGAATTCACTCATAATTTACAGTGTATTAACAACAATAATAGTGACAAGTTTCAATTATTTATTTCAGAGAAGTAATTGAAAAGAAACCTGAACAATTTAAAATTCAGTGTCTAAGTGATATTCAAGCATTATTCCCAATTGATTCAAATCCGTTCTATGCAGGGTATGGGAACAGAATTAATGTAAGTGTTTTGTTGTATTTAGAAATGTTTTAAATTTATTTATGTATGTATATATACATACAGTACAACAAATATTAATATAAACAAAAGTAATAATAGCAAAATGATCATCACATACTTAATATTTGAAAGAATTTAATTTAATATTGCAGATATATAAAAGAGCAAATATTATGCATAAAGATACAATTATAAAATCCAGTAAATATTTAAAATAGTGGCAGTTCTTTTTTAATTTTTTCAATTTTAATGAATGTTCTTTTAGGATGTATGGGCTTATCGAGCTGTTGGAATTCCTATTGTGAGAATTTTCACTATTAATCATAAAGGAGAACTGAAACATGAATTGACTCAGACTTTCCAGTCAACGTAAGTATTTTTAATAAAGTATATATATATATATATATATATATATACATATATATTTATACATATATATATATATATATATATATATATATATGTATGTATATATATATATATATATATATATATATATGTATGTATATATATATATATATATATATATATATATGTATATATATATATATGTATGTATGTTTTTATTTTAGTGGAATTCTTTATTGATTAAAATTAAATTACTTTTAACCCTATCGGTGCATTATCTTTCAATATTTTCACTAGAAACTCAAGCCATAAATATTTCAACATGTCATGATTAAATTTATTTTAAGATTTGTAAATCTATATTAGCGAATGGATGATAAAATTTAAATTAAACATTTCTTTAGTTTGTTGACAAAACATATATTGAATTGCTTTTGAAACATATTAATATAAACTAAATATAAAGCTTTAAACTTAGTCTTCTCTAATCATTAGTTAGTTATTTGAATATCCCTCACAAGCATCATTGTGTAGTAAAAACGTCAAGTTCATACACAATATTTTATACAGATAAACACCAAGGAAAAATGTCATGATATATTTGTGGAATACATGGTATGACTGGGTGTTTGTCTTCGTTACCAAATTTTTCATGGAAACAGGACTAATGTGATGATTCGCAAATAAATTTATACTTTCTATATTTCCCAACCCTTTTTTTTATCAAAATATTCAATATTTAGTAAACATTTTGATCAGAAAAAAGTTTTTGTATGTAGACAGTTCCAATATGAAAAAGTAATAAGGTTAATGTATTCTTGTATATAAAAACTTTTTTATTTACTGAAAATTTTATATAATTACATTGGACAACCCTGTACTACAAAATCACTGTTAGTTGTTTTAGGTTTTAGTATATCTGAAAATATGATGTTGATATACATGTGTTTCATTTGACTTTCGTATGACATTTTTATCTTTTTTACATTACAATTATAAACATTTAAGTTGCTTTTTTTAAAGTGGGGCATATTATATTAAATACTTTAAAGCGATTTGAATGTATATCACTTATGTTTATAGTTATTTGTAGTCATGAAATAATAATAATTTTTCATACTAAAATTGCCTAGAATCCGACAATTATTTTGTATTAGTATTAGTGTGCACCGAAAGGGTTAATTGAATTTCTTCAAAATAAGACTAAAAAGTAGTTCGAATGTTTAAAAGTGGTATGCATGCAATAATGTTTACTTTAATGCAACGTATGCTTATTTGCAATTGGGGTAAAACATTATAGTTAAATTGTCTAGAAGTTAATCGCTTGTTTTTACATTAAAACTAATTTAAAAATATATGTTATTTATTTTATATTTTATTTTTTTTACAAGTCAGTTTATTTTGAAATGTTAGTGTAATTAATAACTGAAATAAAGATTTATTTTAAATATAATATAATTATAAAATACATTAAGGCTCCGTGATGTAGTAAATACTTCAATTCGAATTTACCTTATTATAAATACATAATAATTTGTTGCATGTGTATCTTAAAACTTTAAAAATGTATAGATTGAAAATGAAATAATTTAGATTGTTGATTCGGTACATAATAATTATAATAATGATGTTTTATGATCTTCATATATTCTGAATAAGCATAAAATTTTATTTTCGTATGTCTTCACATGTTGTACAAATCACAAACATTTTTGCAATCAAAAATGTTTAATAATTGATCATTTTTGATTGTTGCTTATGTATTATGTTTGAGGATAATGTCATCACCATTGAATTATACATAAACAACAATCAAAAAAATGATTAATTATTCAATCATTGACATTTTTGATATGAAAACGTGTTTGTATTAAATATAAAGATATGTTAGATTTGAATGACTTTTATATTATTCCCTCTCTGGTTCGCTTGTTTACAGTTACACTGGCCAGTCGTTAGTCGTCAATGATGTTTTTCCTCAGTTCAAAAAGACAGAAATAGAAATTTTATAAAAATTAGTTTTATAATGTACCCAGGAAATAATACGGGTTGCATTCATAGAAATAAAATTTTTAAAAAATAATAAAATGATTGATATATATATATATATATATTTTGACTGAATAGTTAATATATTTATTGTTACAAAAGTATTAGACTGTTGGTTAAAAATACAAATGCATGCCCGTATTAGAATTATCTATTTTATTTGTTGCCTTTGGTATCATTTTCTGCACGACAACAAAAACAGCATCAGGTCTCTCCTTCATCAGTTGTCGGTAAGCACAACTTGCCTTGATTTTGGGTTGATTTTTTTTGAAATTTTGCATGTTTTGTTACATTTTAATATGTTTGTATTGGTTTCTTCCTATGGAAAATATCTTTGCATTTATTGTTTTAGTACCGTCTTTTTTTAAACCTAAGTTTTGTTTTTGAAGGCATTTCAGTTTACATATTTTTTTTAATTGTTTTGATCATACTTAAATGTGTATGCATGTAGTCTGTATGTGTATGTATATCTGTATGTATGTATACATATATTTAACACGATTTAAATTGAAAAGCACTTGTGTATTATAATTTTTTTAGAGTTATCATCAGTTGTGTTGTTCAATTGTATATTGCTCTTAAATAATGATTGTTTTTATTGCTGTCCTCAAAGAATTTGTTTATTGTTTTGTCAACATTTTGTCAACATTTTCAAGTGTTCGTCTCATGTATATAAAATTGATTGTATTTTATCATTTATTAAGCAAAAAAAGAATGAAGTATTTTTCAAATAGAAAAAATGTAATTTAATTATCTTCTGATAATGACTATGGGTCATGTTCATAATTTTTTACTAAAAACTGTAACTAGGTCTCACTATAACAAATGAATTATTTTTTCACTGCACAAACCATAAATAATTTTTCTGGTCTAAAATGTTTAATATATGATTTAATCATTTTTAATTATTGGCTATGTGCATTTCAATGGTAATGCCATCATCTTCAGAGCACCAATGTATAGAAAAATTTGTAGTTTGTAGTACTTAAAAAACTACCATATCTTAATGTAATTATTAAATTTATTTAGGATAAATTTATGAGTATATTTACATCTTATGGTATATAAATCACTACTAACTACTGAGACATATTTACAGTACTTAGTAAAAAATTATTGGCATGGTGTTATACTTTGGAGTACTTCTGTGTGTTAATTAATAATTAATATTCCAGTTTATTGAAATTCATTCAAAAAAACTTAGTTTTTATATTAATTAGTCAGTTTTGAATATTTTCTTTGCAATAAATAGAAACAAATATTTATATTTGTCTGGAATAAAATTAGTTTTATACTCACTTATTTTATTACTATAGAAATTTATCACAAAAAATATCCAAATTAGTAAAATATAAAGAAAAGTTATATACGTTATGTTTCATTGAAATAATTGACTAGAATGATGCAAAAGTGAGACTTTGGTGTGTGATAAAAAAAATTAGCTTTGAAAGGTATTTAAGTTACCTTACTATTATAGTCTTAAACGGTAGTTTGTGTTCATATTTATGAAAATAATTTTTATTCAAAATGATACAATACTGTGCTACTTTAAACTTTTGTTTACTGATTTAATTAAAATGCAAAAATGGAATAGTATAGTCTTTATTATAAAAAAATAACATTTGAAAAGAGAAAAGTATGGATTTTTTTAAAAAATGCAAAATTTAGAAAAGTTTTTTTATTGTAGCATAAAAGTCTAGTGAGGTGAATGATGAATCACTGATTCTTTAACATCAGATTTTTTTATTGGACATGAAAGTCTTGATAGTACACAAAGCGTTAAACTAAAAAAGACATATAAACTTTAATAGTAAAATCAGCTTTTGTCCCTCCCAACTACCAATAGAGTTTTTAATGTGAATGAATGAAATAGAGAGTGATACCTTTCTGATTGAAAATAAAAGGACTATTTTCGTAATATAGCGTTCGCATTCGTGTTAGTCATTTCAATGCATCTTGTAATATTGTGTGTACATTGTATAATATATACTACTTTTAACTGAATTTCAATTCATTAAAATAATACTAATTTAAATTGCATTTAAATAAATATA